>VZRQ01001827.1:768121-871275 GCA_013397975.1 Machaerirhynchus nigripectus | reverse complement strand
TTTCATGCAGCAGTGGAAAATTTGTTCCTGTCCATGCAGGAATAAAGATCTTTCACACAGGTTCACTTTAGACCCAAATGGCTTTTTGAAAGAGAAAGAAACATGGAATATTTCACACTTAGTGGTTAGGGAAAAGAGCCACTTTTGATTAGAGATGGGCCTTATATGGTCACCTTTGATTTCTATTGGATTTGGAGCTGAACTTAACTGTAATTACAGAGTGAAATTCCATGGCCTCTATTATGCAGGAGCTGTCCCTCTTGGTCTTCAAATCAATTAATTCACAGCTCCAGATCATCTCTATAGCCAGGCTAATTGAAACAGCCTGCTTTCATCTCCATTCCCAAGACTGGGAGAAGAGTTGGGTAGCTGAACCCAGATCGGAAATGTCTAGCTGCTTTCTGCGTGTAAGAGGCCAGACAAAAACCACCAGCCTGATTGCCTCTGGATTCCAATCCTCTGGATATGATAAATAAAGTCAAAAGTACCAACAGAGTAAGCAAACGTTATCCAGTGGATTTTGCCACTGAACATCCTGTGCTTATTCCTGGCTGCATTTTATTTCTTTAAGCAGCTCTCATGCTGACTCTTTGCTCAATCATCCAACATAGCTTGTAGATTAGATTCAAAATGAAAATAGGTACATTTCTACAAGATAACATTAAACACATGTAAAATTAAAGGACAGCTGAGTGCCTCTTTCATTCCTTTAATCTTCTGCATGTACTGGAACATTTGTTTTATATAAAGGTTATATTTTAAAAATACTGGACTTGGGGCAAAAATCAAATTTTAAAGAATGAAAACTAAAGTCTGGAGATCACTAAGACACAGAGTGAATACATACTCAAGAAATATTTAAAGTAACAGAGTGTGGACTGTGCCCAGTTAAAGTATCCCAAATGACAGCAGGGGAGTCAGTTTGGTTGTCATAGAAAGCTGTAGAGAGAGAGCTGGAGATGAACAGAAAGTACTGAAAATCTGGCCTTGAGACAGTAAATGGAAGTGCTAAGTGGATGAGAGTGAGCACTGACAAAGGAAGTTAGAAATGGAGAAGTGCAAAATGAGGGTTATCATACCAGAACCGCTTCTAATGGTGTTTACACTGTCATAAGCCTAATAAATGTGGATGTTTCTTCTCTGGTGCATATTAGCCATATTATAACAGCGTGTTATGGACTCAGAGAAAGAGAAGAGCATCTGAATAAAAGGGTATGCAAGTTGGACTCTGACCACAGAGCCTTAGTGTTACTTCTGAGCAGTTCCCATCCTGCAGCTCTGCGCTGCTTTCACTGCCTGTTGTGAACGTGGATCTTTTTTTCTTGTTGTTTACTTATTTAACCAAGTTATTAAGATAATCCTATCAATTACTTTGGAATGCTGCCTTAAACAATTTGATTTCCTTATTTTCCAAGGGAAAAAACCCTGAAGCCATGTTCAGATAAAGGTCTGGGAATATGCTGCATATTTCATTCATGTAGGGCCTGCAATTTTTCACCTTTCATCCTTTGTAACGGGGGACAGCTTTCAGGCTCTGCTGCTAATGATGCCCTAGGCTGGCTCTTTCTCTCCACAATCTGAAATTCATCCCGCTTCTGACTAAGGATTCTGGGCAGGGTTGTCCAGTAGGTAATTTCCTGTGGTAAACGTTATGGTAACTGGAGTTATCATTCCAGAGCACTGAACTTTCAGTGTCTTTTATTAGAGCATCACAGAAATCATGCAAGAAGGAACAGCAGTCAGATGTGGCCATTGTTACTAATTTCCATTGTGCAAAAGCAAATAATACAATGTGAAAAAATGCGGAAACTAGATGGTCCTGTATTTGTAATAATTTATATTATTAATATGCCCTTAAAATAGGTGTGCAAGAACAATCATGCAACTTAAAGACCAAAGAGGGTAATCCAAGAAGAATAGTTAAAACCCTATTTCCACAAAAAAACCTGCTTTTTTGTGCTTCTCTTATTTATGAATTAGTTTGTTTATTTTTATTGAGGATCAGTTTTGCAAGTATATGTTTAGAAAGCTACTCACATTACAGACAATCAGTAAGGTCTAGTGTAATAGGTAATATTAAAATGAGCATAGTATTTAAATTAGCAAAATTCAGAAATGTGATGATGTAGAGAATGAGCAATGAGCCCTGCAAGAAGATTCAGGTAGATTTGGTTCAAATTATCTGCTCTGGTTTATAGAAGGCAGTAATTTTCTTGATTTGGGGGGTTTTTTGATAGGTCAGAAGCAGAGAATCTGTGGAAGAATGTTCTATTCTAGATGTGTGTTCCTTTTACATTTAACTGTATTTCTCCACAGCATAAAGTGGTGTACTTACAATGCCATGATGTGTTTGGAATAAACAGTAGAGTGCTATATTTCACTCTAAGTTCTGTCTATAGAAAGCGCTGGCTCTCAGATCAGCTGTTTACATTTTTCTGAAAAAGCTTCCATCTGTTACGTCAAACTTGTTAATATAGGTCCTCAGGATACAATAACATTAATGCTTTAAGGATCCAAATGAAATGTCAGAGTCCAGTTGCAGATACAATTTCAAATGTGTCAGTGTCCTGAATCCACCTCTTTTTACTAACAGGCCATTTAATAATCCGTGTAAGTATCCGTGGACGTCTAAGTCTTTGAAGGTCTGTGGGGGGCCAGATGTACAAATGCAGTTACAGCATCAAATCCTCACAAAAGCTTTTCCACCACGCTAGCATGACCACATAAAATTTAGCCTCATTTTTTTTTTTGGCCTTGCAGCTGCAACACCATCAAAGCCTATTTAGAGTGAAAATAGGCTTGGTAAGAGAAGTCTCCGAGCTTCATGTTGTTCCCAGTGAAGTCAACGGCAAAGTGATTGCATAAATACAGATATACCTTACTTGCATGTATGTTTTGCCCCTCATTTAAAAAAAGAAATGGAACCCCGTAAACTTTACAGTTTGTTTTGTTTTGGTTTTTTTTTTGTTATGGTTTGCATTCCTTCAATCTAAAACATAACTGAGTCCTTCATATTTTATTTCTTGTATGAGCTACTGTAATTTATTATTATAGTGGCCATTCAACTAGAATGAAGATGTATGCCCCTCTTTTGATCCTTGTAAAGATGAAGGGTGAAATGTAAGTTTGTTATATTACCTTTCTTGTTTCTACTCTTTTGTATCCATGGTTTTTTAATTTACATTGCATTGTGAATGAAAACCCTTATCTTCTGTAATGTTTTTTTCCTGCCACTCAAATTTTGCATCAACACAAAGGGTTTGTTCTTCAGTTCGTGTTCAGTATTTGGTCACGTTCATTATGAGGTGTATCTAGAATATACAGATCACATTCAGAAAATATAATTTCTCACTGTGTTTTCCTTGATATCTCATTATTAAGGGCTGTTTTTTAGTGGATAGAAATCCATTCTATGCATAAAACTGCATTCAAAAGAGCTTTACACATTTAATCATATCTATTTTTATTCCAAAATGCTCAGTGATCAACAGTAATTTCAAGTACAATGGTTATAGATCATATGAGTCATAAACACAATGACACTGGTTAAATAGGACCATGCAGAGGGTTAATAGTCCAATAATAATTAAAATAATCCTCTTCAATTCCATAGTAACTTTGGCCACATGCCTTCATCCAGCCCCCAACACCACCCTCAAATACTCTTTAAAAAAATACATTACAGACAATCTTGTGTAACAGATTAACGTAACATATCTGGAACATTACTCAGATTTTTGGGCAGTGGCAATCTGAACATGTTCATAAGTTTAGCTTTTTTTTTTAGAGCATCCTGCTGTTAAGTCTTGACTTTTTCTAGTGGGCAGGACTTTACATAACTGGAAAGCACTGCCTGTCATGTCACAGGGAGGCTTGTTCAAGTGTGGGCATTGGAGGGACTCTGCTGAACAGACATACTCAGTGTTTTAAGGGCCTCACGCAGGTAAACAGTATTGTAAGGACTGAAATTCCACGCTCACATTCTGATTTGAATGGCCATGATACCTATTTGATGGATTATTTTAGTCGCGATAGTGGATTGCACAGACATGGTTGTAAAGGTGGATATACAAAAGAGATGTTAAAAAGATGGGATTTTTTTTTCATTAAAAAATGAAATTATGTAATGTCTCCGGGTTAGAAACAGAAATTTAGTAATTTCTCGCAGAAGACTGGAAGTTAGGATGCCTTTTACTTTCCTCTGTTCTTTATCTCACCCCAACTTGTTTTTCTGATAGCTTTTGCTCTCTTGTAAAGTAGGAATCCTGCCAGTGAGATTTGTTGTGCAAAGTGTTTGGGGCACCAGTTATTATTGTGGAAGTATGATACAGCCTTCAATTTAATGTCCCTTTTTTTTTTTAGGTGACCAGACCTAAAAGCAGAATAACTCTCTGCTATGAATGGGATTTAAAGTATGAGTCCCATTTATTTTTTGTAACAGATTTCATCTTGCCCATTGGCAAAATAATTGGCCTCTGTAAATAATCAGTAAGTAAACAGCCAAGCAATTTTTGCTGGTACATATTGTAATTCCCATTTTAAAAATTACCTAATAAAGATTGCCTTTTAAATAAAAGCTATTTTGGTATATCAGAGGCATGTTGTACTAAACAGAAAGGGGAAATAAAATACCTCTGTCATTTGAAAGAGACCATTTAGCCTCTGAACATATTTGCTCCACACTAAATAATAGATGTTATTCTCAGAGAAATAGAAGATGTTCTATATAGTTTTATTGGAAACTGTTTTTTTTCTGGATACTTCACCCATCCACCTGCCACACTCCATCCACCTGCCCCAAAAACAACAAACAGATTTGGCTAGTATGTGTTGTAGGTAAATTTTAGGTGTGTCATATCAATTATTAATTTAATAAAGCTAATATTTAATGAAGTTTTTAATCATTAACAAAAGTGGAAAGTTCAGAGTTAAGATATTCTTCTTCCTCCCCATAAAAATAAACATTAACAATCAGTCTAATTCCTATGCATAATGTTGGCTTGGAAAGTTAACCATAGTAGATGGATGTGATGATATTACTCTGAAAAGTATTAGGATTACTTTCATGCCCTTAAAAAAATCGTCCAAAAGTGTTACTGACAAAGTAGTACCTGCAGGAGGAATTATTAGTGCTAGCATTATCAGCATATGGATACACTCATCGTATCATCACTGAGAGCTTTTCTGTTTTGTTTTCTCATCCTGTCACCTGGAGAAAGACTCAAAGGCACTGTGGTTTTTCGACAGGTATTTTTTGTTGAACACAGCTCTGTTTGCAATGGGCAGGTCAAATAAATAAATTTTCCATGTATGGAAGAAGGTGGTAAGGTCTGTGATGTAAATTTACTCCTTAGGAAAGGCCATTCCACTATACTTGCCCTGGAAGATCCTTCTTGCTCTTTGACAGAAGAGCTGATCGGGTGCTGCCGTGCTTCCCAGTGGCAGGATCGCCGGTCGGAGCCCAGCTCCTTCGCATCCTCTGCAGCTCCCCCCTCAGCCGTGAAACGTGAAACGGTGAGAGCTGATCTTTAGCTGCTGCATTGAACGCCGATTCTTCTCTGCTGATAAGAGATAACCATCGCTGTTAGCACCTTGCTTTCATTTTAAACAGAGGGACCTGTTTAAAGGTCCTGGTGTTCCTAGCACTGGCTCACCGGGAACGGCTCCGCTTGGGATGAGCCTGTAGGATTCAGGCCCATTTGCCATATGGCAGTGCTTTGTTTAAGGGCAAGACTTCAGTGCTTTTCCATGTACCTGACTGGGTGCTTTTTGCCAGGAACTGAAGAAAGAGAAGAAGCTTGAATTTGCAAAGTCTGGTTCTCATTCCCTTTAGAACTTTGAAAGTGACTGAGTGAAAGTGCTGGTATTTTTTCATGCGACTCTATTGGTATCCTGTGATTTCTTTAGAGAACTCCTTCCCAGGCTTTATTTGGCAAAAACACTGAAATACATTACTTAACTTTCTATGCATAGAATGGAAGCTGTTAGTCAAAGTCATTCTTTTGTGGGAGAGGCAAGACAACGAATTTTTCATTCCCAGTGTCTGTTTTAATGTTGGAGGAGGCATCACTGTAATTTTGTGTTAACCAGTTTTCATTTTGGAAGAGCTATTTGAACTGCCACTTCACAGTTACTTCAGAGCTTCAAGGTCCTATCATGCAGTGTAGTGCCAGATTTTTCTGATGCGTGCAGATCTGCAATAGAAAAGTCAAACATTTTTGGATCCCTAAATCTGATCTTTGAGTTGACAGAGAAAACTATGCAATCATTTCTGGTTTTTAAAAGTTATTTCAGTCACAGACAGATTCATCTCCACTGAGATTCAGAGGTATTTCCTTTTCTGAATAGTAGGACTTGTGATCAAAGTCTGATAGCAGACTTTTACCACCTTTCTTGTAAAAAAAAATCTCATTTTGATGTGAGTTTTATTTGTTAGCATTATTTATTTTGTGACAGCATCGTGGCTATTCCTTCTGGGCTTGCACTCTGCGCTTAGAGCAGCACAAACCTCAGCTAGACCTAGAGACTTACGGCCATTTCTTTGGTTGCCAGTACCTCTGGAAATGTCTGAATACCTGGACACCAAGAAGCAGTGAGAGCTGTTTGTGTAATTTGTCAATACACTCACAGGTCTGTCAGTGTGCACCTAACTTTCCACGTGTATGTGCTCACTAGTCAGCACATACAGACCTTGGCCTGTCGCTGGTTTTTTGCCTCATTGGAAAGAGGAAAGAGAATTGGGAATAGGAGTACTTTGTGATGGAAAAGGGATATATAGCTCACTCTTCTAAACGTGAGGCATTTACTGTCAGCTTCTAGGCTAGGTGGAAGGAATAGGCAGAAGAAAGGGTGACACTTCTTTGGTGGTTGACTTAGCCAGGTGTCTGAGAAGAGATGGAATTGCCTGCTCAAGAGGCTCACCTTGTTCCAGTGGTGAAGGGAGCAGCCTAGGCCACAGTGTCTTTTAGATGGCCAAAGTTAGGTGAGATGACTTTAACCTAATGCCTCTGTGTTTTAATTTCACTACTTGCAAAGTGAGGATAACCTAGTTCTATTTGTCTTTGCTTTAAAGTGCTTTGAGATTCTTGATGCTGGATTTATGCAAATGTGAAGTAGCATGATGTTTGGAATTGCTCAGTTAATGGGGTAGATGTAATACTGGGATTTTTTGCTTTATATAATTAATAGAGAGGAAGGAAGGCTTTGTTTTTAAAGCAGTGGAGTGTAACCTGAGATAAAAGTTCACCACTGTACTCTGTCACAGATTTCCTGAATAACTCCTATCTGTGTGCCTCAACTCATCTGAAAAAGTAGTTCCTGCTCTTTTACCCTTTGGCTGGCTTGTCTGAAAAGTTTTTTTCTAGTGACGACTGTCTTCCAGTCTGTGTCAGTGCAGTGCCTAATACATCAATCTCACTGTGCTCTCAAAACGCTGCTGCAGTATAGATCATTTATTATCAGAAAACATAGTATCATATTATACGACATGTTTCAGAAATTTTGGTTAGTGTCCTTTAACATAACAGGGCGAAACCCTCCATAATCCATTGACCTGTATTAAATGAAAGAACAGTGCACATTTGAGAAAAATATAGATAGAGGTTGTATTTGTAGGTCCTATTAAAATAATATCAAGTGGATCAATTGTTTTGAGGGGTATTGCTTCAAGAAACAGATTTTGCTATGGAAAGTATTTGTACTAAAGCTTTTTAAATTTAAAAGCTCTCCTGAGTAATAAACAGTGAGTTAAAATTATCCTTGAATCTCATTGATTTTGGTAAGATAGAGCATAGTTAAATTTGATCCACAACTATCCCTTCAGTTTTGCTGGTGAATTTTCAGATGAAAGAGGAGACCCTTTTGGATTGTTTTTTCAGATCTTAATCTGTACAAACTTTATATTTGTCCTATAAGATATGATGCATTCTTTTAATGGAGATATCTGCTAGCTTGCAATATAGTTCCCAATACAGTTTTAATCCAAATACTATATATTGATGTTATCTCAGCTAAGGCTTTTACTAAATCTACTGTCCTCATGTCCTTAAAGCAGAATGAATGTTAGAACTAAAAATGTGCTACTGATTTGAACATCTCAGTCTTCATATTGATTAATATAATAGTTATTTTTGTAATATTATTAATTTTTAATTAGACCCATTCTTGTTACTTGGTTTCTATGTACTGGTTTTTATGCATTAATCTTTATAAAAAAAATACCGTATCTGTAATAAGTGATAGGAATGACTGGAAAAAATAAAGGGAAGAGCGATGTCAGGATCGAAGATGTTTTGTGGGTGTCATTTTAGTACTGTTTCAAGTCTGTATTTTTGTTCTAATTTCCTTTATGTTTAGACTAGTCAAACCTATTGCAGCGTGAAGGAACTGTTTTGTGTCCAGAAGTCATTGCAAAGTGGCAAATATTGAATTTTTAATGTTCCCCACTGAATATAACTGGGGAAAGATACATTTTCTAAGAGGTTTTGTAGATTGTTTTGTTTTGTGGTTTTTTTCCTAGAGGAAATGTGAACTAAATTTTTCTATTGTGAGGCATTTTAGGTATGCCATGTAAGTCTTATACATGTATTGGAGTAATATTGAAAAACTCAGTAAACTACAAGAATAAAAAGAATGGAAAATAGGCTGAATTTTGTTTTTTGTTTTTAAAAATAAAAATGTTTTGAATGTCACTTGACAAACATCAACTGATGATAGTGGGAAAAGCTTTGGAACTGATATTTTGTCAGGGATTGTAATAAACAGTAAGAGTCCTTTGTAATAATACTGAAAATACTTCACCAGCAGGAAAAAAAAAAAAAAAAGCTTTTGCTGTGATCATCTATTTTTGCAGAAAATAAATCTGATATTTACTGCATCTTAGCATCTGTCTTAGCAACCTTATTTTGAAAGGACTGATAGATATATTGACAAATTACACAGCAGAAGAAATACAAAAAGCTAAAACTAATCACAAACAAGTTTTCTTGACTTTCAATGACCTTTTGTTTCTTAACTGGGGTACCGTGAGCTTCAGGACCCACTGGAGACCACTTGTCATGGGAGGTTGTCATCCTTCCTTCACTCTGTTACATTCACCTGTCCATTGATACCAGAAAAATGTACTTGTGATAAATGTGAATGCTTCACTAGTTAGAGGTCAAAAGCAAGTGTAAAAATTGCACCAGGGCTGCTCGTGGGTGTTTTGACATAGGGCTGATTCATGTCAGGCTAAAGGATTCTGTGATTTTCCCCTTTCTGGCCCTTACAGGTGCCTGCTGCTTTGATTCGCTTTGTAAATAGAAGGAGCATGAAAACCAGAATACTTTTCCTCCTAACTAAGGGCTGAAGTCAAAATCTCTTTTCCAGTGGTAATTTTTGAACACCAATATAACCAAAGTAGCTGTAGCTATGGCCAGATAACTGGGATCCCTGCTCAGAGCTGCTTTCCAGCTCTCCAGGGAAAACTTGGATCTGCTTTGGCTGAGCGATTCTCCTTTGGTACCACCTGCTGCTCATATGCACTGGGCATCCTTCCCAGGGGCTTCCAGCTAGCATTGTGTAAGTACACACTAGAAAGGCTGCATAATTCATGAGGACATAGCTAACTTATCTGCCTCTTGAAAAATGTCCTGAAAGCACTTCTAAACTCAAAGAAAGATCCTACTTTGTCTTCTGGGTCTAGTAAAATACAAAAGGTTTTGGGAGGATTTGCTGTATGTTTTGTTGCAATTGTTTCCATTGTGAGACTTCAGCAATTTTGAATGAAAGTCCTTTTCCTTCAGCTGACGCTTCCAGAGGAAGATTTGAAATCAAAAGTTAAAGAACGGATGGGCATTGTGCATATATCCCTAATGCTGCATCTTTTGTCTACTGAAGTATCTGTAAGCTAGCCTTTAAGTCCATCAAAGATATATTTTAGTGTTTTCTCTGCATGTCTGCTGCTTATCCTTATTTTCTGTAGCATTAGGTATACTCAGAAATACATGTATTACTTATACACTCTTCTCCATGTGTCAAACAGAATTTGTAAGTCGTTTATGTGAGCAGTACACAGTAAACCATTCTCACACAGTGTACTAAATATTAAATATACAGCATAATGTGCTAATAAAATGTTGCTAACATAAGTAGGCCACCTAAATTAGAGACTAAGCCAACTCTGTGATTAACTGTCTCATCTCCTGAATTGCACCTTTGCAAGGCTTTGGTAGGCAAAAAAAAAAAGTATAGTACATAAATATTGACAAAATTGTTAAGATCTAAAACCAGGGGGAAAAAAAACAAACTATGTTTGACCATTATAGCAATTAAGAGTAGATTAATAAATATGTTATCAGATATCACATTGTACACGTTTGTATCAAGGCTGAGAGAATATTATTATGTGAATTGGCACTGGAACAAGCTCCCAAGGGAAGTGGTCACAGCACCAAACCTGACAGAGTTCAAGAAGGATTTGGAGAATGCTCTCGGGCACATGGTGTAGCTCTTGAGGTGTCCTGTGCAGGGCCATGAGTTAGACTTTGATGATCCTCGTGGGTCCCTTCCAACTCAGCACATTCTGTGGTTTTGTGATATGTCTTCATTAATCCAGGGCTTCAAAAGCAATATCACAGAATAATTTCTACTAAATGCTAGTTAAGAAAAGTTTTGAGATTCACAACCATGTTTCTGCCGTGGTGATGATGATATTACCATTCAGACAAAAAGTTGTGACTGTGTGATGGCCTGAGGTTACTGAGGAGGAGATTGCGTTGTTTTACAGTACTGAATGCTGGGGACTTCAAAGGGTCTGTGCTAAGTTCAGCAGGTAAAGAAATGTCACTTGTTTTATCCAGCAAGGAACTTGGAACTTCCCTCATTTGCAGCGTATCACCTGGGAAGGCTGTGTCGCGTCAGCACTGCATTAGGCAGAGCAGTGTGTCAGAAGGGAGAACATAAAGATGGGCCCGACTGGGGGTCTGGCCTAGAACAGCATCTCGTCAGAACCTCAGGGACCTGTGGTGGTGACCTTTTTTTGCTTGTGGCACAGATCGGGTTTGCTTCAGCAGGGTAGCTTTTTCAGTGCAGAAAATGTGATGGTACTGGGGCTATTTTACCCTTTGTTGTAGAATTTCTGTCTGGAACTTTCACCAGGTTCTCCCTCTGAATCTAGCACATTCCCAGCAGATGTACAGAAGCTGCGGAAGGTGCGTATGCCTCTCAGGAATCTTATTTTTGCTCAGCTGCAATTCAGAAACAGCCATCCTATTCACTAGGAAACACGTGAATACAGGATCTTTATACTAAAACTCTTATTTCTATATTTAAAATTCCAGCATGGTTTGGTGAGAGGAAGGTATTTGGGGGTTAATAAGAAATGTGTATTCTTCAAAACAACTCCACCTTCAAAAAAAAAAGTCCACAGCCTTATAAAATACCTGGTTTGTGTCCTAAAATAAAGCATGTATTTCATGCTCTAAAAGTCTGAGGTTTGTAGCTGAAAAAGATTAAGTAAATAATTCAGAATTTGTTATGTTTACTTGTTAATAATTAAGCAGGTTAGTCTGTGTACTTTTTATAGGCATTGAACTTTATTTATTTTTATTTACTTGGCTCATGTTCTGATTTTTAAATTTGAAGAAGTTTCTCCCAAGGAAGAGATCATTAGAGAAGAGGCATCAAGGAGTTAAATACTGCACAGGAAACAAAATCTGTAGGGACACATAATCTCTGGAGAGGATGGAGAATTGTCATCTCTCACTTCCCTTCTGCATTCCTCCAGACTAATCTCCAGTGATTTAAGAGAATTAAATTTTAAAGGTGATAATGATTTTTCAGACAAAAGCAGCACCTTTGATTCCTACTTTGTATTTCTAGTGACCAGAAACAGAGAAGTCTGTCTTTGGTATGAGGTGAAATTTGGTTCATCTCAGTCAAAGGAAAGTTCCAGCTGTGTTCTGTTTCAGAAATAGCACAAAAATTTGAAGGAAAAGATCAGTAAGAGACACATCGTGTGTCTATTTTCTTGTTGTTTGAGTGAGTTACGGTCTGTGGAGATGTTGTAAGCTGACAGATGTACAGTCTGAAATCCTTGTCTTTTTAGGAGGTACAGAGAGGCCACAGCAGCATGAGTTGCTCTCCCAGACACATTTAGAACCGTCTATTGAGAGACTGCATCCTGTGGCAGGCGATAGTTTCGTCCAAGTGGATCAGTCTGGGCACCTCTGCTTTCAGTGGTAATGAACAGGCCAAAACTTCCCAGGCTCCTCTTGACTCTCAGGATTTGTCACTTGAGAAGAGAATGTGATGAGAAGCAAAATAATTCTGTGTTTTCCATTTTTTGCTTGTTGTTTTACCTAATCCAGACCTAAGCATAGACTGAAACAGGGAGTGAGAAGAGGTTTGGATTCAGGTTTGGTTCCCCCCGCCTCCCCTGCCCACTGCTAATCAAATTCCCTTCCTACCTTAAGTAAAGCCACTGCCTCGTATTTTTGAATGTTTGAACTGTTCCTTTGGTCTTGGCAGAATAAGATACCATTTGATATTTTCACTCACCTTTTCCAAAGGGGAGACAAAGCACAGGGCTGTGTGAAAAGTCAGTTGAAGTGATCGGCATTAAAAGACAAAAGCTGCTGAAATGTGAGAGTGATCTTTGGACTGTATATTAAAAATCAAAGATTTAAAAAGACTGTTTATGTGAAAATTAATAGCCTGATTTTGTTGACAGTTGAAGTCTTCATCTGTTACCATGGCATGTTTTAATTCACTGTCTGCACTGGTATTTCCTTCTGAAGAAACACACAGGCTCATTGCTAATACCTCTGATATTAAAAATGCCATTTGCTTCTCATGTTCCAGGTGATGGTTTCTGTTTAAGTAAAATTATGGTACATGAAGTTAAGGCATATGAACCTCTCAGCATTACAGATGCTCCCTTTTCTTCATCACATGACTGTTGGCTTCAAAGATCATTTTGTCATGAGCCTAGACAGTTAATCCAAGTCTTCCACAGAGATAAATATGGGCAGGCAGTATTTTTCAAATAGATTTTAGTAGTGCACAGGGAACTTAAATTGTTTCCTGGAAGACTTTTTCATATGTGAACAATGGAACTGTAACACTGATGTTTCTTTAACTTTTTTTCTGTACATGTACGAAGCTTTCTTTCCCACAAAAAAGCCAAATCATGTCCAGTTCATTATCTTATATTTGCAGACCAGGTTAGTGGTCTGCTGTGGGCAGTTGTCTTCAGAAATTCTTCACAGTGTCTTTGACATGGAATTTAATGCTAGTCACTTGGTTTATCCTGGTTTTTTTCCCCCCAGACAGACAAGCTTGACTCTTGAGAAAAGTTAAAGAGATCTCAAGTCTAGTTCTCAGTGGACCAAAGTCCATATCACAGAAAACATTACTACAGTCAGTAAGGACTGCCCTGTGGTTGTCAATCCAGTGAAAGGTTGAACCACCCACGAAAGCTGACCACTGAACATGGTCCCTCAGTTCAAAGCTGAGGGGTAGTGGTGAGCCTGTGTGAGACAATCTGTTCTCCTGCCAGAAATGCTGCCCTGAAAATGAGGGCATTTCAAGCTCTAAGTCTGCCAGATAAGACTTTTCCACAAACATTAAATTCTCACACAAATCTTTTATTTTTTGAGTGTTGTTGGGATGCACTGTCCATTTTGCTGAGAATATACTTTGCCCAAGTTTCATGCCAGGTTGAATCTCAAAAGAGACCAAGAGATTTATGTGTACTGTCACAGTGAATCATGTCTGAGATCCTTTTGGCTCCTGTATTCTTAGCGTTAATAAACAGTGATTTCTTTCATTCACTTGCTGCTGGAGTTTAGTTTGTATGTGTGATGATTATATGTGGAAGGAATTGAACTGGAGTGATGCTAAAATAATTTATGTTACTCTTTTAATTTCGTTCTTAGATGTAGAATCTTAAAGAGAGAAGAGTTACCATCCTGCAATATTCCTCCCCTCCCCCCCATAATCTTGAGAGAAAAATGTAAATAAAATTGGCACATTCTTTACTTTTTCTTGAATGGATTGTATTTATCTTGGTTTCACTTAATCTGATGCTAGGTCACTGAACAGTGGTTTTTTCATTAGTAGCAAATGTCAGAAGTCCATGCAGCCTATAAGGCATCACCATAAGGAAATGAACAAGTGTCTATAGTTCTTGTTTGCATTTTCAGCAGTACAGGATGCTCTTGTTACTGTACAAGCAATTAGCGTAGTGGAAGAGGCATTTTTAATTTAGGACTGTTTAAGTTATCCATTTCTATATTTCTTAGTTTTGTGGAGATCATTCGGTTTTTTGGGGTTTATTTTGTGGAGATCTTAGTTTTGTAGATCTCATTCTGGTTAGATAGTTAAAAAGCAGAGTTAATAAATGTACCTCATTCACTTCATCCTGGAAAGCACATTCTTCTAGGAAATCAGCATGACCTCCCTCAAGCCTCTCTGAGGACTGAGACAGACTTACAGCTCTGAGCCCAGTAAGCCTTTAGTGAGCCTACTAAGCTGTGAAGTATTCACCTTTGCTTAGTGCATGGAGTTAACTTCCATGTAAAAGTGAAAAAAAACAAAGTGGTTTCCTGAGTTGGATGCAGGGTTTTTCACTCCACTGATGTCACAAAAATGCACCAGATTTTGAGGGTATTACTTGATGTGATATAATTTGAATTACCAATAAGCTGTTGATCTAAGTTAAACCACAAGGTTTAAACATGGAGGTTGGAATTGAAAACAAAGTGTATGGCCTGGAAACAGCTGTCTTGGTCCAACAAATTACCATCTCAAGTATAAGGCTTGATTAATTTAAATCATGTATAAAAATAGGTTTAAAAACTGTAGCAGAAATGTTGCCACTAATTAAACTCAGGCATTCAAATGTTTAGAAAGGATCAATTAATGATTGCAAAAATAAAATAACTGTAACAGTTATACAGACTCTTGTACAGCACTTTCTGGCAAAAATCACAGCTGACAAGAGGGCAGCTTGTCATCATGAGTAGTTGTACAAAATTTCAAATGCCAGTAGGCTAGAGAAAAGAAACTGAGACTCTTGACTCGGGTTTAATCGTTTGCAGAGCTCGAGGAGTCTAAACACTGCTGGAGGTCTGACTGATCAATGGGTTTTAAAATCGAAAATTTTCTCTTGCACCTTGTGGTCAGATTTTCCCATGTTCTGTCCATGTTTTTCAGCTCTCCCAGGCTCCCCGGTACCACCCTCTCTTACTGGGCTCACTCAGCAGAGCCATCTCTTGCTGCAGCACGTCATGTGCCAGCAAGCACAGAGTGGTTCAGCTGGTAGATGCAGTAGACATTAGGCAAACAGTACAATTTTGTACCTAATAGTATCGCTTGAATCAAACATATCCTCGTGCAATCCATCCAGCAGCCTTTAAAGGTCAAAGTCTGATCCTCATTACTCAATATCTAGGCCTTCTGCTTTGCTTTGTTCATTGTGTGTGCAGAACTGACAGACTGTTCCAGACCATCCTTGTGTAATGCTGCAAAGTCCTAACAGCTGCTGTCCAGCAAGTCTGTCTCTATTCAGGCGACTGCAGACCTTAGGAAAGCTGAAGCAATTGTTGCACAGCCTTAGATCAAGCAAAATAAACCACCTTCTTCCCTGAAAACAGGGGAAGCTGCCATCCAGCAGACTGTGCTGAGTACACTCAGGGCTGACCCACACAGGCTGGGGGATTGCTGTAGGGAAATTTCTGCAAATGCTGCCGAGGCATCCTTTGATTGTAATGACCAGAGATAGAAAGCACCCAAAAAACAAGAGGAAAATGACAAGATCTGAAAAGAAATTGTGAGCATGTCTCAGAGAAGCAAACAGAGGTATCCCTGTAGCACCCAGGAACTGGTGGGAAGTCAGGCTTGGAAGCAAAACGCCGAACCTGAAAGTCTACTGTTGTTACATCTTCTTTATTTGAGAAAGCAACACTTTGTGTGCTTTCTTTCTAAACAAGTAAAGGTTCTCCAAAGATGAATTCATTCTGATAAATAATCTCTTCTTACCTGTAATCCAAGTACTTAAAATGTCTTTATGGCTAGCTATGAAGAACCTCCACTAGCAAAATATGTAGATTATTTTTATAATAGATAAACAATTTAATACTTTAAAAATTATTTTAATAATTTATCTAAAATTATATTTTTAGATATTTTTTCATATCTTTATTACCAGTAGTCTTAGTTAGTCCTGCCATATTCAAGCTGGCATTAACTTTGGACACAGGTTCTTAGGTGGAAAACCAGCACTTGAGAGCAACAAAGGGATCTCACTGCTTCGGTGAGGAAGCAGGAAGCCTGACTGGAATGGATTTGAGCACTGTAATCTAAGTGAACCTCTTATAATAGGAATTGGAAACTGTGCCAATCTGGTCTCTAAACCATATTCGGAATTGGTGGAGGAGAGTGCCCAACTCCTACTTTGAGTGTTCAAAATGCTTGCTCTTTCCTCAGCTCTGTGACAGCCGCTTCTGAACATTTTGGTAATTTACAGTGTATGATACCAAGTCTGCTTTTAGTTCTTTTTTTTTTCAATGTAGCCTATGGAGAGGTCTTCTGAACATTTTAGTCATTAAAAGCATTTATAGTTGAAAGTGTGAAAATGTTATACATGTTTTTCATTAAAAAACAAAAAAAAGAAACTCTTCAGACTCTTGACCTGTTAGAGAGCTTACCTGTAACTTTTTCCAAAATGCATTTGAATGACAAACACAAGTGGCAAAACTTGGGTTGTGACATGCATTTGTTTATATCCCTGAGAGGAACGAAACTACACTTAATGGAAAAAAAAGAGATTTACTTTTTTGAAGCTTGGAGTCTTAGAAATAGCTCCCTAATTATTTTGTGTCCAGCTGTATAACTTTCCTCTCTGAAGCATGTGCGTAACATGACATTTGAAATACTAGTACATTTAGTTTATTTGTTTGTCACCTGTACGCTACATGTGAATGTGTAGGACTTTGTTTTGTCTTCCTTCAGATACTGTATGTTTATATATATACAGCATTCCACCCACTTCCCCACTGAACACCAGCTATTTGACTGTTATGGAAACTCAAGGTTTTTTGTGTGCAAATCCCTAAACATTAGCATTTCTTTTCTTTGCAGCAGCATAAGAAAGAAGTGTTGAGAGCTGCTCTTAACCCTTTTGGAGGCCGAAGTCAAAAGGTAAAACCAGACGTTAATGTTATTGTTTCTGAAGGTGTTGATATTATAATTGTTTGGAAATGCTATTTACATATCACATCTGAACTGAGATTTCCCACAGGAGAAAAGGAGGGATACGGTAAGAGAAATCAAAACATTATTAGACCTCTTTAAGAGCCACCAGCATATCTGGGCATAAATTATACAGGTAAGTTACAACTGGTAAACTGCAATTATCTATTTTACTTAATATGAAAACATTGGCGTTGAGAGTCAGTGGGACTTTCAGTAGGATTTAATATTGCTAAGGATTTAATGATTTTTGTCTCACTATAACTTGATAATTTTTATGATATATAAAGTTTTTTCAAATTACAGTAAAACAAATCCTGTAGCTCTTTTCTCAGGCAAGAGTCCCTCAACGGGAGTTTTGCCTGAGTGAGAACTGAATGAGGTCTAAATAATTAGCAATTAAAATATTCAGTTATTGTGCTACTGTATATAACAAAGCACTGGAGGTATTAAAAATTGCTAATCTCCTCCTTATTAAAATGTTAACTGCTAAACATAATACAGTTTCGCATTTTCTATCATTCATTTTTGCAGTTCATTAGTAGAGGTGAAATGTTTGTGACAAATAGTCATTTGAACTTTTAAGGGATTGACTTTGTTTTCCTGGCATTTTAGTTAATATTTCCAACTGAGTTAATTTACAAGCAGAAGTTTTTGCGTAAGCCATGGATTTTAGTAAAAAAACCTTGATCATGAGTAACTTCTCATATGCCATTCATGAGTATTTGCAGAAGAAAGCAGATGGTAGGCTACTCCTCAGGAGGCAGGGCTGGGCAGTTTGGGTATCCCAATTTACACACATTTTGATCAGCAGCTTCTCGTAATGAACTTCAGGAATAGATTAAGGGTTGCCCATAGCGTTTACCAGACAATTTCCAGTGAGACACTGGCGTGTGAACAGTTCAGCAACAGGCTAAGGAGCAAAGTTGTGCACCCCAGGTCTGTTAATTAGCACAGGAGCTCTTTATTACTGTGCTGGTTGATGTAAGGGCCAGACTGTGCTCTCATCCTGCTTCACTGTGCAAAAGAATGAGTAAGATGCATCTTCTGTCTCCTTCCTCACATAGCAGCAGAGGAAGTGTGGAAAGGGAGAGTGATATTTAATGATAGAGAACAGAGTGGAAAGTGAAGGTGGTAACTGGTAGAGGAAGAAGATGAATTAATGAAAGAATTTGGTGACAGGTGAATTTCCCAAGGGAAGGCGACACCCTCAATGCTGTTTCTCCCATAGTCACTCCCTGTAGTAGATTTTGTTACTTGTTATGCCTACAGGGTTTTTTCTGATCTTTCTGTAGAGATATTTAGACCTAGGCATTTTATTGTGCCATATAACTGTTGGCAATTCAGGCCGTGATTCTGCAAGGATTTACACATGTATTTCACTTACAGCATTATGAGTAATCCTGCTGAAATACATGAGATTAATTGCAGGGCATAAAGTTAGGCATGTATATTTGTCTTTGTAGTAAAAGAAGTGTAGTTTCATTTATTTATTTACTTTCAGGGTGGGAAATTATTTTTAAAAATACATAAATACATGGGATTTTCCACTAATTTTGTAGCAATTAAAGAGAAGGTAGATGGTAGCAAAGTAAGCTTTCTGCTTATACCCCAAAACCACATTTTTGTCAGGTGCTCAGCTGTAAAGTATGGAAAAGAATAGGCTGCTATCATTTTCCTTTTTACGTGCACAGTTAAACCTCCAGCTAGATGGAGATGATCATATAATTTATTATAGAGGAGTGAACAGGACAGAAATCAAACAGGAAGGCATGTGTGCTTGTGTGGACTCTTGTTTATAATTTCATCAGATTGGTGCACACCTCACACATTTTATTTAGTGATAAGATATGCAAATTATTCTGGAGCCAGCAGCAATACTTTCACCTGAATGTCAAAACTGGCAGGGATTTTTAAATCAAACCTCAGTAACAGCGTGCATTTTAAAGCAACTATTGCTAAGATATATCTACCAACTATAGACAAGTAAGTGCAGAATTGTTTCCTACTTTCCTTCATACTATTTTCCTTCTTCCCTTGTTTACCTCCATGGAGGAGCAAGGCTGCAGGCTTACCTGTAAATACTGGGTGTAACTATGGGCAACAGTGCAGAGGAGCTATAAACATATGTGGAAGTTTGTGCAAAGCACAGGAATGCAGTTTGAAAAAGGAGAGACTTATGAAATGGGATGTACCAGAGGAGATATCTTCTGTTTCTCCAGATGCCTACATCACCTCTTCCATTCTGTGAAGGAATGGGTAGCACAAACTCTTCACTTCCACTGTTTCTTCTGTCTTTGGTTTTAGTTTTCTTGCATTTATGTCCTTAAATCAGAATGTGGTAGTAGAAACCTGTGGATACAGTGGAACATTTAGATGATAGTTTTGCCATGAGATCAAGAACTGAAATTCCTCAAAGCTGTAGATGTTCAGCTGCTGGGGTTTTGTACATACAGTCATGAGAGAAAGGGTGGCAATGAATATGCAGCTTGGGATTTAAATATTAGATGTGTTTATTTTTGGAATCCTTGTTCAAGTCAGTGTGCACTGACTATAAAGTGATAATCCTGTGTATTTTCCCCATATTCAGTTCCTCCTCTTCTCTCTGTGGCAGTGTGCACATAACTATGTCCAAACACTTCCATCTGAAGCTGTCCTAGGACTTTCTTGCCTTGTTTTCTTCTTGTTGTTTTTAGTGTGTGTACCTAATTAACCAGAGAGCTATCTGGACCGAAAACATCCAACAAAGGGTAACAACTGAAGTTCCTGATTAGAAAGATATGACCTGTCCATAAAATATAAGTCCCATAATACATTCTCATGGATCTGAGTCCCATATCTCACAGTCCCATATCCCTGAAGTGCTCTTTGTGAAAAAGCCAGAATACTCAAGGCTTACTGCTTGTGCAGATTTGGGCCACTGCAGCAGAACATTTTGTTAACAACAACTAATTCTAGGACTTACTTTGGTGTTGTGGATACTTAACTCCTACCCACTCAAACAGAAGTACTTCAAAATAATTAAAGTAAATGAATAATTGACACACAGAGTAAACCTTTTCAGAGGGAAGGTGAGTTTATTGAAAGCAAGAATTTGCCTTTTTTTTGTTTGTTTTTGCTAAACCATTTATTTCAAGGTCTTCTTTAAAAAGAAGCCAATGCTTTTGTTGAAAAATAAAAAATAAACCTTAATTTTTGATTGTCATTTCTGCCATGGCTGATGAAGTTCAGTCATTGAAAACTAGAAAAAAGCAGATGGAATTTGTCTTTTCAAGCTCAAGTCCAGGCAGTAGTGTATTGCCTCTCTGCAAAATGGTTACTGAAGTAGCACTGGAAGAAATATAGTGGGTATTGTAGTATGTTCACTTTTAATGCATTGCTGTAAAAGACTTTGAAAGATTTGAAAGTATTTGAGAGAACTTCCCTGATAGGCTACAGGAATTCCCCTGGTTTAGTTTTTCACCAGTCTGGATGCACTTTAACCATCCTGGTTGGATGCAGTCCTGGTGCCATGGTTGCAGCTACCAACATTGATACTTGGCCAGTTGCCGCAAGAGTTGATCGCTTGCTGCTGTATAGGGAATAATTGCCTAGATCTGACACCAGTAATCTTATTAATCCTACCAAAACCTAAGTGTTCATATTTGCTAAATGTTGATACTGGAATCTATCATATTCTTTCAACATCAAACCTCATGAGAAATCTCTGCTTCCCTGCAGAAGTCCCCCTTATTGCAACTCCAGGAGGGGAAATTCAGCTTCTTTCTTATGTTGACACTACATTTGCTGGTTTTTTTCAGTGCTGAATTCAATTCTGAGCATCCAGTAGCATTCCAGAGGGAGAGGTGACCAGCATTGCAGCCTGCACTGCTGTTCCTCTGCTTGTGATGAATAATAACCCACTGGGCTGGTTAACCATTACACTGACTTTTTCCTGTTCCTTCGTAGTTGATTTGTGCCCAGGGGACATGGGTTACCACAGCCTGGCTGCCAACCCAAAGTTCAGTACTGTGTGTGCATCTGTGTTTATGTTTACCTGCATGCATATCTGTTGTGTTATCCAGCAGATATTCTAGTAAAACTAACGATGCCAGGCCAGTGTGCTTGGTTTTTCTATATAAAAGGCAAAATTTGGAGGGGTAATGTTTTACTCTCCCTCCTTTGCTGGTTTTTTTGATAATGAAGGTGAAAGGATTGGCCTCTGAAATCAATGCTCTGGCACAACAGGTTTCCTCGTTCAGTGCTTTAAGCGTGGAGTTTCAGGATGCTGAAATTCTCTTTCTTAGAGCACATTTGAATCATGTGGCCTGTGATTCATGTGATTCATGCCAGGGGTATGACCTATGAAAAAGACAATGTCCCTCTTCACTGAGAGTGAAAAAGTAGGGGCAAGGAGTCTATGCCATGGAAGTTTTTTTGAGATTCAGAACAAGATATTTAACCACCATGGTTTTTGTTCAGATGTGTGTTAGGATCAAACCAAGAAGAAACACATTCATTCTCATTTTCAGTCATTCTCATTTTCTTCTTCATCTGAACTGCAGATCAACTGGCAGTATCTGGATGATGTGGCACAGGTGACACTTGCCACTTCTGCTACACGGAACACAATTTGCTTTTAAATTCTTAGTTCTGTGCCAGTGACTGACTTCACGTTCATTGGAAAGAATAATAACAATTTTGCTGTCCAGATATCACAAGTACTGATCTTTAATATCTCTGGTGTTTGTTTTGGGAAAGTTAATTTTCTTCAGTGGATAGCTCAGGACAGTGACTTTCCACTTCTTCTGAAGATTTGTATTCCATTGTCTTTTTAAAACCCAGAAGAGACTTGGCTTCCCTTTTTTTTTCTGTAAAAGTAGAACTTGGGTGGACAAGGAATTAATTGTAAAAGAGAGGGCTAAATCCTCCATCTGGTGGTTCAAGAATTTAATTTCAAACATTATTGTTTCCTGAAAAGTTCAGGAGGTACATCTTCCACTGAGTAGTACAGTGAAATAGTTTCTTCCTTCTCTCCTTCCTTCCTTCCTTCTCTCCTTCTTTTCTCCCCTTTATTTCTCTTCTTTTCTCTTTCTGTGTTTCTTTCTCTCTCCTTTTTTGTGTTAGTATCTCCCTTTTTCTCTCCCTGTCTCCTCTTTGTGCAGATGGACATCTGTTTTCCTGTTAGACCTGAATCGGACATTGCGAGGACATTGTGATGCTGCTGCTGAACGTGAACCTTCCGTGTGCTTTTGTTGCTCATTCTGTAAACCTTCCAGTCAAAGCTGACCCTAAGTTATGCCTATAATGACCCTAAGCAATAGTTTGATGAGCAGAGTAGCATTCCTGCATAACTCGGTGTTCTCAGCAGTGTGGGTCATTAAAAGACCAACCCCTATTCCTCCTGTGCTACAAATGAAATGGCAGTCAACAAAATGAGAGACAGCAAGAAGTCACCAGCAGTGGGAGCTGGACCATTTCTGTGGCAGTAGCACATTTTAGTGCCAAGAAGATGAGGTAGACCATTTTGACTCTGAAAAACAGCTTTGAGGCCATTTTAGTCATTCCCTTTGGTTCTTTGGAATCAAACTTGTATCATTCTTACTGATATTAATAGGACTTGGGGGATTATACAAGTCTCTATGCCTTCCAGAGACATACCTTTAGAATGGCAGAGAGAATTCATGAAAGTAGGCAGAGGCTCTGCTGAGAGAAAAGCAGCTGAAAACTTGTATTTTTCTGGCAAGAAATCAATATTGATAAAAAAATAAAGAAGGAAAAAATGTTGCTACTTATTCACTCATAGAGCATTTTAATTACATAAGTTTTTATAAATCTGAATTGTGGTCATTTGCTGCAGAACTTTGATCTGAAACTTTTTCCTTCCTCTGAATTAAAATATCTTTACAGTAATGTTTATAGGCAAATTTAAATGTTTGGGGTTTTTTTTATGAGACGGATCCCCCAAGATCTCAGTATCTGTGTCTAAGTGTTCTCTTGTAAGTTATGTTTTAACAGTTTGATTGGTATGTGGCTAAAACACAATGTTCCAATCCCACCTGCTTGGCTGGGCTATAAATGTGAGATGCACTAATTCCATATGAACTTTAAGCCTCCTTGAGATTCCAGAGGCCAGCAGACTGAATCACTCTCAGGTTATCTCCTCCACTGAGACTGGAGACTCTTATCATTACTTCAGAGGTCATCAAGAGAAAGCGTCTTTCTCTTTGCCAAGACATTACACTGCAGCAGAGATTCAAATCATTTAGGGGTGACTGAACATCTTTAGATCTTGGAAAAAAAATATTATTACCTAAGCAAACTCTTATATGTTTGAGAAACAGCTTTTCTTTGGTTATTTTGCAGTTAGTTTTAAAACTCCTCATCCTCCCACTATTCTTCATTATAATTGGTGACTCTGAGCAGAGAGATGTGTGGAGGCAACATTGCAATGTGAAAAACCTAGTTATTATCCAGACTGATCCAACTAAGCAAGCCTGCCTTTCTCCCAGGCTCCTCAGAAAAGTGTGGAACTTTTTCCCAAGCAGTTGTCTGGGGAGGAGATTTTTGTAAAATGGCCACATCCATCTATCTGTCAGGGAGATGTGCTTGCTGTCGTTTGGAGAGCTGCCTGTGGATTTCTGAGGAGACGGTTGCTCGGGTAGGTACACTGAACATCAGTGGCCTGCAGGTGATCCTGTCATCTCTAACTCTAGGACTGTGCTTTAGTAAAATAGATTAATGTTCAGTTACCCAAGCTTTGTTTATGTCACTGCTGGAAGGCAGCAGCAGCAGGTGAGGAGTAACTTGAATATGCCCTCTCCTGGTGTTGACCAGTTGTGTTAGGTGCCATTTTCATTCTCCAGTTAGATTTTCCATAATCTAGCCTTGATATTATGAGTTCTTTAAATTTTCCAAATCCTCTAAGTCATTCTGCAGTGTTTTAAGTCATTAAATTAAGCTAGATGCTGGACTTTTCATTCAAGAAATGATATGACCTCTTCTGCTCTCTTCTTGGATACAAAACCTCATCAATTTTCCGAAGAATACATGTGCCTCTAAATAATTTCCATCACGTAATGAAATCCATGTTTATCTGAATATTGATGTCTTAAATGGCAAAAGGAAGAATATATTGTCACTTTGAAAAGCGGTATCCTTTCTTCTTATGTAGCTATTAAAGGTTTTTACATAGTAGTTAAATTTGTATTTACACTTTCAGATCACATTTTTTTGGAATGTGGTGCTGAGAGGTAAAAACATCAGTTAAAAAATCACACCACTCGTCTAGGAATCTTTTCCTTAACATCCAGGTGTTAGGGTTAGTTTGGCGTATTGTAGGAAAAATACATATAAACCTTGAGCTTTAATTTTGAAACCTGTACAGTCAAAGCTATGTACAGTTGATCTGGATATAGCTTGCAGAATTACAGAGTCTAGCCTTTAAATAAAATCGTACTTTACTTCACTTACTTCTATTTTAACAGTCAAATAATTGTAAAATGGGTGGTTTTTAAAAAAACAAAAAGCCTGATTTAGCAGAAGCTTTTCCTGCTTTTTTGATCAATTTTCTAACCAGAAATATTGTTTCTTGAAGCCTTGCCAATGGCAAAAATAAGGAAGGAATGCATGGACTCATGCAGAGTGCTCACTAGGGCAAAAAAAAGAGAGGAAAAAATAAAACCCCTAAACTATGTCTAAAGAAACGTCAAACTTCTCTGATATGAATGAAATGCAGAACTTGCTTCTTACTGCTTTGAAAAAAATCAAATGAGATAACCTCTCCATTTACAGAACAATTTCGCTGTGTGTTTCACTGCTATTTCTTATTGGAAATCAAACGGATTTGTTTTTCAGCACTTGTCTTGCAAACTTGGTCCCTTGTGCACACACACAAAAACCCCTAAATCCATGCATCCTAAGGAATCAAAGGTTTGGGAAGGTACATTTTTCACAGGTAGTTATAAATATGTATTAAAAAATTCCCATTGTATGAATTTCTTAAGGGGATAATACATGAAATCACAAAGGAAGATGTTATGGCAGACAGTACTGAAGTAAACTCAAATTTAGATCTTCCTAGTGGGAAGACTGACTGAAGTAACAGCATTGCACAGATGCTAAAAACAGAGCAGTTGAGGTAGAACTGGGCTTCAGTCTGAGGCTTTGCTTTTGACCTTTTGCTGGTATGGAGTTCTAGGACAACATTGGTGTCATCTTCAGTTGCCTCTAGAATCTTTTTAGTTGTGGAAGGTATCTGCTCGTGAAATACAACCAGAAGTCTGCATTTGTTTGTACAACTCCAGGGTATTAATTCTTAACACAGCTTTCAGTGAGCTAAAAGATCACAGTAACTCCTACAGGAAATATTTGTGTGGATGATCCTTGAAAACCAGGAATAAATATTTTATTTTATTTTATTTTATTTCATTTTGTTTTATTTTATTTTATTTTATTTTATTTTATTTTATTTTATTGTATTGTATTGTATTTTATTGTATTGTATTGTATTGTATTGTATTTTCTTTATTTTTTAAGAGGAGGGCTTGGGGAATGTCTGTGGGGTTTTTTTGGGTTTCTTCTTCTTTTCTCCAGTGTACTGCATACACTAAATATGAGACAGTAGAACTTTTTCTTTACACAAAGCTGTCATTGTTTTAAGGCCATCCTGCTCCCTTTGAACCTGTGTTGAAACAGGTGCCTCACTTGCTTGGCTCTCCTGGAGAAGTTTTTTGGATTAAAGCACCACATGTACCCTGCACAGTGGTGCTATTAACAGTGTGGAATGAGGCTGGGAGAAAAACTCATATAGGAGCTACACACCCAGATGCAGTTAGTAAACAGAGATAGTTCCCCTCATTAAGCATAATTAAACCTAATATTGACTGTAAACTGTTACTTACCTTAAACTTCTCTGCAGACATTGTGGGAAAGGGATTAACTTAGCAGATAGGTGCGCTAATTACTACCTTCTTCACATTAAAGTTACCATCAGCAAGGCCTATATTCATAAATAAAACATAGTAGGGGATGAGAGACTGAGAAATATGTAAATTCATTTGCAGAAAAAAAGACCAAATTAAAAAAAGAAAGTTGAGTGATGCTACTGGAAGCAAAATGGCACTCTAGCTAATTACCATGAAAAGTATGATAAATCATGGACGTGTATCCTTGACTTCTGACTGATAGAGCCTGCAGAGTGCAATCTCTCATGCATAGCTGCCTCTGACTGATTTAAACCCATACCACTATCAGCTTTGATGGGAAAGCACAAAAGTGTGTTATTTTATCTCCTTGGGTATTGTTGCTACCTCTTTCTCCAAGAAATGACTTGCAATTATTGTAAAAATACAGTCTGATTTCTTGTCTGCAAAAGAATTGTTGTTTGATGCAATTGACAAACAAAGGCTCCAAAGATGGTCTACTTATGGTTTAATAGCTGCATTTTCAAATGCAATTGATCTGGTATATTGAGACAATTATAGAAATATAATAAAATGTCAAGGGAGGGGTTGCTTTTGCTTTGTTATACTTATTCTCATGGGAGAGATCTTGAGTTCCACAGACAAGATTAAAAGTCAGAATCAGTTTAATTTATGAATTTCTATTTGTTTTCTGTAGAATTTTAAATGAGTCACATCGCTGCTCTGTGCTTCAGCTTTTTGATCTGTTTCCTCCCAAATTTCATAGTTTTCTGCACTTAACAATTGCTGCAAGGGACTGCACACACTTAGTTAGGATTATTCAGATGAGAGGCTTGCAGGATGAGGCCATACTATGTGTTATCATGTCAGTGCTGTTACTGCTTAATCCTGTAAATACCTTAAATTTGAATACATAATGATGATGTGATTGTTGTTTGTGGGGTATTTTCTATTTTCCTTGTATATCTGTCCGGAGTACTTTTTTGGTTGAGCCATATCAGAATAAAAGTCCTTTTTGCTGGTCTAGCTCACACCAGAATAATCCAAGGACATATTTATCCTGAGCTTCCTGAGCAGAGCATTGCCCAAGCCACAGGCATAGGAGAAGCTGGAGTAGACTAATATTTAATGTGCAAGGTGGGAATTTGGCATCACAATGGTGTTCTTATTATGTGGATATTTTAACACAAAATTATTTTTGGCTTCTACTGAGTATTAGCCTTTAACTTTTTACGAAAAGGAGTTTAATCTTTGTAATGCTCATAGTACTGCATTTTGCTGAAAGAAGGAGAGGGAAAAGTGAAGTTGTTAGTTGAACATCTGCAGAAAGGTTCTAACCAGTGAGTACCTCGTTTGTTTCTTAATTTGTTTCATTTCTCTTTTTGGTTTCTCTTTTCTTCTAGAGTGATTTACCTCGTAATATTGACATGATGTATAGGTAGGAGTGTGTAGTTCCCAGGTAGGGGTATTATGCTTCAAGAAACAATGCTTAGTAATGAACAGTGTTTCCCTGCTCTGGTAACCCTTACTCTTTGCAGCTTTTTGTGTAGCCAGCTGCAGTGTTTAGAGATGTTATCTTCATATGCTTTTTGCAGTTCCACTGACTTTTGACAGCATAGAATTTCAAGAAATACTTAGAAATTGTTTCAGAGCTTTAAATTATTTTCAAAATTTACACGTGTTAATTCTGCAGCAACATACACATCATAGCAGATAGTTAGCAAAGCAAAGAGATGTCCTCTGAGCAACAGTCCAAAATTATTGCTAGCTAGCAAAATCACAGGTTAAAATAAGAACAATTTACTGGAGTTAATACAAATTTAGAGGCTAGTTTGTTCCGGCATAAAAAATATTTGCATCACTTCTGTTGTTTGGGACTACACAACTGCAGCAAGGAGCTTTCTCCTGGGATTCAATTTGAGGAGCTATTTGTTCTGACTGCTTCTTCAGAGAAACTTAGAACAACTCTATTATGGGCTTGTTGCTTTTTGTTCTGGTTCCCTTCCACATCTTCTCAAAGGCAAGAAAACAGGGTCAGTGTACAGAAAACAGAGAGGTAGACTTGAGACATGGATGTTATGAGGCTGCATAGCCTTTATGTTTCTGTTTATGATCAAGGTGCCTGGCCAGACTTCTCCAGCCTTACCAGCTAAATGTTATGGGGAGTCTTAAACACACTATATCTGTAACAGTGGACAGCCTAAATCCTGGGCAAGCATTCCAGCATTTGGCCTGTTAGTAACATCTGGATGCTTTTTCTGATTAGGAATTGAATTGGGTCTATCAGCTTTATAGGGAAACACTGCAAACAAGTATTTTTGATAAACAATAAATGTTAGGAAAGCCCCATTGCGTGAGAAATGGGAATATAAACTCCAACCATGAGCAAATAAATTATTCTACTTTGCATGTTAGCATTCTAAAACTAAACTGTGTTAATTCCATCTTCTGCCCAGCCAGCTGGTATCCACTGGACACAATAGTAATCGATCTCTTTGATCTCTTGTCCAGCTCATTCCCTCCAGTTCTTCTAAGAGGGCTTCTAAGATTCTAGCAAAACAATTATCTAAGTTATAACAAACTTGAATCCCAGTCATCCCTGCAAAGCATAGGCCAAATCCTGTGAATTCATACTGAGACAAAATTTACACCGAAGTCAAAATTAGGAGCTTTGTCACTTGCAGGATTTCTGTCAGGCAGAAATTCCTACTTAATTTCTTCCCTGTGGTAAGGATGACTGAACACACTTATAGATTGTTATAAAATTTAGACACAGAAAATCCATTTTTTTTTAAAATTAAGGCATATATTTTTATGAGCATTCTTTTGTGAAGGGAGTGTCTCATTTAAGTTATAATATTTCTTAAATAAGAGTTAAATGAAGTATTTGAAGATTATAATTTTCATTCTCATCAATATCAGGACAGCAGGATCCTGTGACTGACTTAAGACAAAATGACTGAATGTGGACATATTTCTGCCAAGTACAATATAAAAATAGGAGGCCAAGCTTTAAAAGATGGATGATGCTTTTCATATGAATTTAAGTCATATTTTTAATCAACCGGTTTAAATTTGAGTTAGGCAGAATGTGTCTGTTTAAAATACTCTTCCATTTTCTACTCGGCGTGTAATAGCTTTCAAAGCTTTATTCAGATACACTCGGGTCTGAGAGAAGGTCTGTGATTTCTCCATCTGAAATTTTTCCTAGTGGAATGCTCTCTAGAATGACAGTAGTAGAGCTTATGTCATTGTCCTCATACCAGAACCTAACAGCCAAAGTGTGCGGCTGTGAGGACACTTCACCAGCATCTCGACATTTTCCTGGTAGGTATCGGTAGGTTCAGTTACCTGTCTTTTGGCATGTTAAATGCCAGTGTGCTTTGAAACCTGCAGTTCCTTGCTTCTCCTGTTTCCTCTTCATTTCTCTGTTTACTCTTGCCCTTCCCCCATATGTTGTCTAGAGAAATGTCTCCTTCTCTGTTTCCTGTTTTTCAGTAGCTCTGCTCTTCTGTGGCTAAATCCCTGAATTTCATTGTCTGTCCTTACTCAAGTAAAACACCTCTTGAAGTCAGTCATGGGTTTATCTTCCCATATTTTGGGCTTTGCTTGTTGTTGGGTAATTACATTAAGTCCGTAGCAAACTCTCTGTATTTCGGGACATAGGCTTCAGCCAATGTAAGGCTGTTGATTTTACATTTACTTGCAGAATGAAACTGCTTGCTTCCAATCCCCCATTTGGAAGCTTTTTAGGAATGTGCATGATACTCTAACCTGCAAGTTCTACGCACTGGATGGAGAATAAGTAGTTTTTTGTCTGATAGGTCAGTACTTTTATTTTACCCATTTAAAGACAAAGATGGCAATCTGCTTGTTTAATGTGCAGTAAGATTTCAATGTTGAGTGTCCAGGAGATATGAAATGCTTAAAACAAAATAACTTAGGAGCTCAGGAGATAATTATATGTGAGAGGAAACACTGGGAAGGGCAAAGAAGGCAAATGAAGGCAGGCCAAGATAGATTCAGTGCCACAGACTAACTCTTCATTTACCCCTCCCTCAAATACACAGACAATAATCCTCAATAACCTATGCGAGACTATGAACATTTTGCTGCATCTTAAATGTTGATGCAAGTGATCATTACTTCTACTGGATATCCAGGTGTCTGAACCCACCCTGGTTCTTTGGAGTCCCAGCTTACACTTTTTTTGTGTTGGGTGGAAAGTGGGAAACGTTTTTTCACTGGAGAAGAAAGATTTTATTTGGGTGTTACGGTTTGCTGTTACGATTATTCCTTCTGCAGTGAAATGGAACATATGGGCCTTTTACACAAAAAGCATAAACTATGAGTGTCAGGTCGTTGTAAGAGATAGTCCAAACTAAATGCAGTTGTCCATAATTAGTCCTGTGCTTTGTTTCCCACTTTGCTGAACCAGAAAACCCCCTGACCACTTTCTCTATTATCAAAACTGGAGACTTTGTGTGTCTGCATCTCTGATGTGCTGTTAGTCTGTAGCAGAATGCTTACAGATGAAAGTGTTCTTACCCTCTTTCCCTTAGCATCTACTATTGGCAGTGGGACTTGGGTTTCTCAGTTAAATGAATTTTTGTCTGCTCCAGTTGCCTGTTCTTCTGCATGTCAGATCCATTGCATTTTTGATGCAGTGGATTATGGTGCTTTAAGGACATAGAGTAGCTACTACATGCCTGTGAGTTAACAAACTTTAAGTATTTAAATCACATAGGAAAATGAAAAGTGGTTTCTCCTGTGTTTGGAATGACTAGTAGCTTTACAGCCATCAAACTGAGCATGGAATGACCAATTGACCCTTCCACTCTGTATGGTGACTGGTGACTATAAATGAGAAGTCTTTCCACCCCTGCCATGAGGTTATGAGACATGACTATGTAGTAATTAATGCCACTGCATCATTTTTTAACTGCTACAGAAATATAATATCAGATGCTCAGATGGCATCAATTGGCTTAGCTCCACTAAAGGCAACAAAAATACGATGCCAGCTTATACCAGCTGAGGATCTGGCCCACAGTTAAAAGGAAAAAAGGGACAGGCTGCCAATATGGCAGGGAACATATTGAGATTTATGGTAGTGACTTAATCAGTAAAAAGTTCTGCTTGAAGTGGTTGTCTCTTTGCACATTAGCATTAGTCACTTGAGCTGGAGATATTTGAAGCTCTGACACAGCCTCTGCGGGCACATTTGTGCTCTTGCACTCTGTTCCACGCTCTATGCTCTTAAATATCTGAGAGCATCCCACCTCACTCCTGTTCTTCTATTTGGCAATCTCTCTTTAGAGGTCTTCACAGATTCTGGGCCATACATATTTTTTAACATAATTTTAATTTGGATAACATTATTTTTTTCTGTTTTGCCTGTATTTCTGGTGTTGCTTTCTTAATCACACCTAGAAACAGGGAATTTCATGTCTTTTGTAATTCTTATCTAGCTGTCCTGTTTTCATTCAAGTATTATGTTAATCTTGATAAGAATAAGAAAATCCAGTTTGCTGCCTTTGTATTCAACTATGTATGTCATTTTTTTTACTTAGAGATAAGGTGACTGTACCTAATGTAATACCTGTAAATTTTTATCTGCTATAAATATGGTTTAATAACTTGATAGATAGAAATTCTCTGTATTACAAAGTTAGTGAATGACTTATTAAAGATCAAATGGCTGTAGAATCTCCCCAACTTCTTTCTCCCTTAGTAATATAACTATTGTAGCATTTGGTTCATAGTGAGCGCTGTCTCTAAACTTGTGAGCCATCCCCAATTCTGATACCTTGTTTTTGATTGTCAACAGTGTTCAGAGAATATAATGTTAACAATGTCCAGAGAACATAATCTTTTGGGCCTGGCAGTTTCCATGCCTCGTCCCATCTGTAATGTAGGTTATTTGACAAACTCTGTGATCCATTCTTGTAATACAAAGTTGAAGAAATACTTCTCTTCTGCACTGAAGCACCTGTGTTAAAAAATATAACAAACTGCTTGATGACTTGGAATTGGACCTACAATATTATGTCCAGCCACTTTTGGATCACACCCTACAAGGATATATTTAAGCAGGATAAACTTTCAGAAGTAGAGGTATTTGAATATAACCTGCAAAGTTTGTTGAGTTTTAAAGATGTAATGAATTTTCTCTTGTGTGCTCTAAAAGTACAGAAAAATAAACTAATCATTAAAACCTCTCCAGATACAAAGCTCAGATACAGTTTTTTAAGAAGTTTCAAAGGATGCTTTGAATGACACTCAGTCTTTTACCACGATGTATTTTCCTGTACTTCAAAGTAAGAGTGAGTCTTCTGTGGCATCTGTATCATGTAGGTGCTGAAAAGAGTGCTGGGGAGGCAGGACACAATGTTAACCTCTTTTTCTTTTAGTTTGGTGACTAATCTGGGTTTCAAAGAATCCAGTGCTACCTCAGCTGGAGGACTGTTGCCTGTTTTAGGAAAAAAATATCGGACCCAGTCCATCTCTTACTGAGGTCCTTGAAAATATTTGTGTTTCAAACAACAGTTGGAAGTTTAAACTTTTAGCATGTAGTATCTTCAAATCCCATATGCTGATAATTGTAAACAGTACATATAAACTCTTGAGAATATTGTAAAGTACTTATAAGAAAGGCCTGAGTTGTATTAAAATATTGCAACAAATGTTTAAAGCAATATTTATTCTTACATTCTCAGTGGGGTTTTTTTAGAAATTGCGTGTACTTTAGAAGTTTCCGAATGATTTATATTTTTTAAAGAATCTTAGAGTGGTTTTACAAAGTATCATTGTCCTCATTTCATAGATGGGAAAACTGAAACATGGAACAGTTAAGTAATTCTCTCAAGGTTGTAGGATAATTCACGGCTAAAATAAGGGTGGATTATTTCTTGGCATTGAGTGTTGCCTGCACTATTCTGCTGCTTCTCTGTGTTGAGGAATGCTACAGTACCTTTATGATACATTTTAAAAAGAAACCCAACTCGTGGTCTCATATTTACAAGTCTCTTTGAAAACCCTTTTCTTTAGCTGAACTTCATCTTCTGTCCTGACCTTTCGTCAAAATTAGATTTTCAAGCACACAAACCCCACAATAGAGTGGAAGACTGAATGCTATCTTTGACTTGCCTGGGATTAGAGTCAAAACCAGAGGGCAGGATCTAGCTAAGAAATATTTAGTTTAAATTCTTGTAAATGTACTTTAATGCTTCAGAATTGTTTCCTGTATATTGGACCAGAACAGAAGGTTAGTAGGAGATAGATGTCCCCAGTTATAAATAATTGTGACAACAACTAACAGTACAGTGCACTTGAAAGAACAGTTAAGTCTTGCTGCAAAATGCATCCTAACTACAAAAAATGACAGCCTGCATGGTGCCGTGGATGGAGGGCAACTTGTACTGCTATTCAGAATAATAATATTAGCTTGTATCTGCTTAGAATATCCCAGAGTTTTGTAAATATCTCCTAGAAAGTAATCTAACGTTTCTTACTCTGGTACTATATAGGAGTGCAACAAGACATAGTTCAAAGAAATTTGAAGTCAGGTTATAGTACTTCTGGGGCACGATGTATAATTGATATTCTTTTAAAATTACAATAGCTTTTACCTTACAAGCACAGTGTTGATGGTACACTTTGTGGTCTGGCTGGCACCAGTAAAGACTGTGGTTAATCCAGATTCTTATTTTGCAGAAGTCACTGCAGAAAAGGATACATTCTTCTTTCAGACTCCTCAAAGCTTTGCTGAGGTGCACCTACTTGATGTAATTTGAGGGGAAGTTTCAATTTACAGAAGGCATAACTTCATCCTACGGTCTTTGCCAAAATAGTGAATCCTGGTCTGTTCCATAATGTCAAGGATCCTTACTTAAAGAGAGTTTCTTGAATCACTGTTGTCTTTAAACTCCGTTGCACACTTCTGTAGGGTGCTTTCTGTTCTTGGACACCCTAAGAAAAGTCTTCACCTGCTACAAAGCCATTAGAAATCTGAGCTGCATTTACATTTGAGTCCTTCCTAAATGTCCTCATCATTCTCATGCCAGCGTTAGCCTTAAGGAAGACATTCTCCAGTGAATGGCAAGACACAGTTTCCCCTGCCACTGGAGGCTGTGTTATTACATCTGGTGACAAGTAGCATTAAGTGCTTATATTTTTAGGGTTGCTTGTCACCTTCGGCCCTCCCAGCTGAATAGATCTGCATGTGGAACAGTGGAATGAATAGCTGGTCTCTTTTCAGATTTTTCTCTTTTAAATGGGATAAGTTACTGTTGTCACCACCTCTTTACCAGAGGGTCATGTTTATTTTCCAAGTATTGGGGATGCATTGAGTATTGTTAGTATGATTCCTGTACTGGGTTTCAGTAGGAACTTCTTACTTCCACATCTGTGGTACTGGAGGTGCATAAAGGGGAATCCAAAGCTTGTCAGTATCTGTCAGCTGCAGATCTGGAAAACCTAAGAAATGCATCATCTCAGGCACAGAGAGGGAGGATGTACCCTGCACTTAACATGGAGAAACATGAAGTAACTGGTGTTGCCATCTAAATATTTTGGAACCAATCACATGAATAAAGCTGAAGCGGTAGCCAGTAAAATGCCTTCTTGTACCTTCATTACTATGTAAGCTGAAGTCTATGCAGAAAAAACAGGTAAGAAGCCTCACTAACACTGACTTTTTTTCCCCAGAAATAATTGGTCTATCATCTCAAGTTGACAGTAGCTTTAGAAAAGGTGAGAAATGAGGCTGTGCTGAAAATTTCTGTAGCATTTATAGCCTTTTACTCTCCAGCCTCCTGCCTTTACTAGAATCATTCATTGTTTATATCACTGAAAGTAAACATAAATCCTAGTTAATGAACTAGTCTTCCAGTAGAGCTAGAAGAACCTCCTACTCTTACTGTTGAGGAACAGTTCTGACAGTAGATAACCAAACCTCAACCATGTAGGCCTTTTTCTGCTGGGGGATGTTTAGCAGCAAATTTAGATTATTTGGGTTATTTAATGCCCTCTCCCCTACAGTCCCAAAAACATGTGGGACACTGTAACTGTTCTTCACTGGAGAAACTCTGATGATTAGGGATACTTTTTCCTTCACCACTAGGAGCTTCTAGGTCAGAAGAGCTAACATATAGCAGTGCAAGCTAAGATAGCACAAGAGAACTTGTTAGAGCCAACACTTCTGTCTCCTGGTTGTACAGATGTCACTGGACCACCAAATAACAAAAGCATCATGATGACTAATTCCAGTTCAGGTTTAGATGAATACATCAAACCACACAATGCTGGATAAGACACGTTTAGAATTTACAATATTCCACTAGTGTTTAGCCCATGGCAATACTATCCACAATAATTACATGCTACCGCCAGCTATCTCGAGGATCAGTTTAGGAAGAGAGCAGTTGCTTTGCCCAGGGAAATTTAGATTAGATGTAAAATTGGATTTTTCATAAGGCCTTGTTTTTACCTAGCTACGAATGTTTCCTTAGCACAAGTGAAAACTTTACACATTTTAGCTCAAACTGTACTCTACTAAGCCTCCCACATTTATACCCATCTTCTTGGCAGTCATCCCAAAATATGTTTGGGTTGAAGCATTACACATTACATTTGGTGAAGCTTTAGCATTCCCTGTTGCTCACATCAATCCTTATTTCTGTTTGCTCTTGTAATTTACAGTTAATGAAAATTCTAAGTTTACCTTTGTTTTTGTTGGCATCTGAACAAGAGAACCCTTTAGCCTTTTCAGCCTCACATCCAACTGAAAAGATGGCTCCAGAAGGGAAGGTGAAACCTATCTGAGCGCTTTCATTTTAGACAGAAGCCCTTAGCATGCATGTCAGCATTGTAACATTACGTTTCTGAAGGAACAGCAGAGGAGCCTTGCTCAGGGCTTGGCCTCTGCCTGGGCTAGTGAGTGGGCTTGTAAGTAGCAGGTAGAGCAGCTGGATCACAACATGAGAACACCAGATCTCGATGGCCATCTGGTTAATGGCCTTAACCAGTTCCTGCTCGCTTCCAGTTCAGGCAAGATTCTGCCTGAAATTAACGGGAATTTGCCTGATTACCAATGTGGGAACGTGGCTAATAGCAAACTCGTACTGATGACCTTAACACAGCGTAGGCAATATTGACAAAACAAACCATTCTGGAGTTGGTGCAGTCTTTTCTAATGAGCCTGTTAAAAGTTGACTCACAGATTTTCAGTTCAGGAGATACAATTTGTGTTTACCTACGGTACCACCTATGCACTGAGCTGTGTATATACAAGGTTATAATGTTAAGCAGCGAGCTGTAAACAGATGGTACATGTAGAATTTCTGTACATACACACAATTAGATAATGTACGTGATTTGTGTTATGCTTTTTAAGATACTTATTTGAAAGACGGTTTTGTGCATTAAAAATTCTTACGCAGCTATCAAATAATTATAAAAGTAAGCTTTAAAATACACCCTTTTCATTTATTTTTGGTGCTCATTATGTGTTCTGAATCACTGCTTGTTCAGAAATGTTACCTCTTACATTAACAAAATATTTTGCAGGTGAGAAACGCTGACAAATTTAGAAAAATATGTAACCAGAACTATATTACAGAGTCGTATTTCTGGGAAAAGCAGGTTTCATGAAGGCAAGCCTGACCAAGCCTTCCTGTATCTGCTTACTGTGCTCTGTACCCTCTGTTTTTCTCATGTCATCAAAGTGTTGCATTATCAGTAGGAACTCTGACTGCATTTTGGAAGTTCATTTCCTGCTTTCTGGTCCTTCTTGTCTTGCTGTTGCAGACGCTGTGCAGTCTGATGTGCTGGAGGACAAGGCATGGGAGAAAAGCACTGTTTGCACCTGTTTAAAATCTCCAGTGCTTTGTGTGGTTCCTGGGCAACAGGCAGGAATCCTGAAAAGCTAGGCTGCACTTGCTCAATTGTTGCTGGCAGCTGTGACTTTGAGAGAGCACATAGCAGCTCGTTAGCAGGTTGCTTGTGTTATGTGACATGCACCAAGCATGTCAAACTCCGAGCTGAGCTCGCCGCCTTTGCTGCCTGCAGTCGAGGCTGGGTTGCCTGGGGTTGCAGACTTGGCCAAGGAAAGCATTATAGGGATGTAAGGTGAGTTCCTCGTTGGTAAAGGGGCAGGGAGGTGAGGCAAGGAGATGTGAATCAGTGCTTGCTGATTTTAAAAGGAGAACGGTGGCACATAGGTTCTCTGCTCCAATGGGTGCTATTTTGCTCCAGCAATTTTGTTCTTTCAGAGTGTATTTGCAGTGGTAGGACATAGAAATGCAGGGAATAAGAGGAATTTGAGTGTGAAAGTGTGCACACAGCCACATGCATACATTATGTGTGCATTACAGTGGGGAAATACAAGATGACTTGATTGGATAATTTTAAAATTTTTTATGAGCTTTGATTTCTGGGTCTTGTTTACTTTGAGGGATCAGGATCAAATCAATCCTTACAACCTTGATCTTGGCCTATATAGGCAGCATCCAAGCAGCAGATGCAGTCACACTGTTTGACTGGCAAATTCAGACCATTTCATCTTCATATCTACTGAGTTTGTGCCTCTTGGCTCAATAAAGCATCTCTTTGCTCTTGTAAAAGGAGTTAGTATGTGATAAATCTAGTTAAACAAACCACAAAGCTACAGCATCCTTACAATCTGTTGAAATCTGCATCATGAGGTGGGAACAGATCTGCCATTGTCTGAGATCTGTTTACGCCGTATGCAGTTTTAACCAAGAAGGAGTGATCTATAGACTGATCTGTTTCCTGCAGCTCCAGAAAATCTCCTCTAGACACACAATGCTAATATTGACAATGGAAGGCATTAACCCAAGATGAAGAAAAAGCAGAAGGAAGTCTGCCTACTAAGGAAGTTAGATACACTCAGGAAAAAAGCCTATCAAGGACCACTTAATGAAAAGATAATGCAACAAATACATGTACATATATGTATATATAACATACATAAACACTTGCTCAGAAAATGCTTGGCCGGTGGTTTGCCAGCATATGGAAAGATTAAGTGCAAGGCAGCAACACTTCTCATTTGTCCTGCTCACAGGTACAGTGAGAAACTGCCCTGGCTAGAGTCAGGGACATGCTCTTGAGCTTGTCTGTCTGGTCTGCAAAGGGGTGTGATGTGGGCATGGTGGGTTGTCATTTGAACCGTGCTCCAAATGCATGCTTCACTGCTTACCTATTGTTGTTGTCTTTGTTATCTGAATACAGAAAGCACTAGTTGTCAGGTACTGAGGGTAAATGTGATAAAATTAATAGAAACCAGAGTATGACATAATCGTGTACATTCAGCATGTATTTATTTTGTGATCAGAGCTTTTTGTTTCCTCATCTAGAAAATTGTGATAATTGGTGTTTATCTCATATTGCTCTACAAAAGCAGTTACATTGTAAACTTTCTTTTCATGGTCGTCCCTGTGTTTTTCTGTTACCATTTTCTTTCCTGTCTTCAACTTGGTTTATAATCTGTCTTGCTATAAAGGGCCTTCTGAATTCATTTTCTGACATTAGCTTGGCTATCAAATCCTAGAAAGGAATAAACTGAGATATGCATGTAGGTCTGTGTGCTGGTTTTGCTGTCTTCTGTCATGCAGGCAGGACTCAAAAAACTTTCAAGTCAACATCACTTTAGTGGGAACTCTCAGTTTTTATTCAAGAATATACAGGAGTATTATTCTTTAGGAAAGTATTTGTGGCCCCTTTGGTTGGCCTTGTTTAGCACTGTTCTTGATACCATCTCATCACTGCAGTGAGAAAATTGCAGGTTTCCTTCTTCTCTGCAGGTAGTTTGGCAAATTTTTCTTAATATGGCTCCACTGTTTTTAAAATTCAAAAAAAATGAGATCTGTAGGACTTAGTCTGTCAGTTTAGAACATGTTGTTAGCTGGCAATAACAACTGTGCTGCACAGCACACACAAGTCAGGGGCTGGATGTTTATGAAACACATGAGAATAGGTGTTGCATTTTCTTATGTACTGCTTCACTTTACATAAACTGTATAGCGCCAAAAACACCCACTCGAAAATAAAGTGCAATAGAAAAATGACATTCAAATGTTAAGGATATGACTTAAAGCTCCTGCAGCCAAGTACAATAAAGTTGAGAGATTGATTCTGTTTATAAATCATGCTGTTGTCTCAGGGATTCCTGCTGACGCAGTGGAAAGGACAGACCCCACAAAGAGGTTTATGTGAGATGTTACATGTAGGTACAGTAAGATGAGTACAGCAGCATGAAATTCTAGTGGAAATATGTCTCACGAGATTCTCTGTTTAATTTCCAACTTGTGACCACCATGTTTTTTAAGTCATTCTGTAAAATACTCCTATGTTTTAACATCCCCGGGTTCTAACAGTCTGCAATAAATGTCCCCTATCTCAGAATGCCATCCTTGCTTTGTTGCTGTAGATTATATCTGCGTTCATATGCCATGACACATCTTTCACTGCTTCCTTGTGAAAAGAATTGTAGAAAGATTATGCGCTTCACTGGGGCCCTTGTTAAGCAAGGAGAGTGTGGAATGCTCAGGAAATGCCAATCAACGTCCTCTTCCATAGGCTCCTGGTCAGAATTTGAGGCTAGCAGATACACCTTGAACCAGTCAGTGGGACAGTAGACAGCTCAGAAGTGGCTGCATTATGAGCTGAAGACAGAAGAGTTACAACGACCTTAACTTGGGTCACATCCAAACACTATTTTAGAGGGAGGAAGGGAAAGGAAAAAGTCTGCCTCTAGAGTTGTGAGCATGGGCAGAACCTCTCCTTTCACCCTGTATTCTCTCCTCTTGTTGGGTTTTGTTGTTAGTGGTGGTTTTTTGTAGCCACCCCATTTCATCACTGAGTTTCCTTGTCAGTGTTTCAGAGGACGTGCAGCATTGTTACTCTGCTCTTCTTTGTGTATAGTTCACAGCTTGGCTCTTCTGCCTAGTCACTGGTGGGTCATATCTTCAAATAATCCATCAGACACACCTAACTGCAGCGACAGTGCTTTAAAAGAGAGAATCGTTCACCTCTCAGCACTGAAATTTCACTTCTGTTACAAGAATGTGATCATTCTGTTACAATGGTACTATCTGGGCTAAATTCACTAGTGTTAGCTGTGTTACCATTTTCCTGCTCCCTTTTGTTCTGTTACTGATCTGCGTTGAAACTTGGTAGCAAAAAGTTCTACTAAGAAACCAGACCCTCAGAAATCAGATTTGCATGGGGTAATTTTCTTGTTCAGTAGCTAAAGATTATCTTGCCCAGTCTGTTTGTAGCTTCAACTTGCTTTTTTTTAATCCGAGCTCAACTTAATTGACAGTTACTTGAAGACAGTGAAGCAAATTGTCCTAATTAATACAAGTGGGCCCAGTTGGGGGATAGAACTTGAGACCAGTCAGGTGATGTGGGTAAAAAAACCTCCTCCTTTTGAGAACCAGGTACTGAAATGGAGAAGTTGGGGGTACCTAAGAGTGTAATGGTCCTGTGGTAAGGTTTTGGGTGGTTTTTTGTTTGTTTTTGTTTGGCTGTTTTGGGGTTTGGTTTTTTTGTTGGGTTTTTTTTTTTTTAAATTTCTGTGTGGATTGCTGTGTAATATGTTGAATGTATGGATTTTTGCATATGAGGCGCTATATCTGAGAGAGGGAGCTTACCTCAAAGACAAAGCTGCCTTTCATATAAAGAGCATTGAGTGGTTACTTCAACCTCGTAGCTTTTGTTGATCCTGAAACAGTACTGCATTTCCTGCTGTGTCAGACTGCTGGGTTCATCTAGCAGCTGGAGATGTATGGATTAGCCACCAAGTGAAGAAGTACACGGGAGAGTGCAGGATTGTGTCGTGTTTCTGCTATGTTGTGGTTCTGAGATGAAAACTATGACAATGCCAGCAAGGTGCGTGAAGGGGAGTCTTTTTTTAACAGGAGTTTTTCATAGAAATGGTTAAAGCAAACTTGGAAATCTTTGAAGGTGTAGTTTTTGTGTAGGAGATGGCAGAATATTATGCTTGTCTAACAAGCATCTATCATTTCATTGCTATTTACTGTGCTCCTTGATCATCCCTCTCCATTTCTGAGCTACCTTTATGTCGGTAGCTGTCACTGAAGACTTCTACTTGCTCCCTTGCATCTGACAAAGATTCTAAACAGGGCATATTCTGGTTGTTGACTTTGAGAGTAGATTTTAGCCCAATTTACATAGATAAGATTTGGCGTGCTATCCTATCCCAAGTGTCTGTTCAGTGAAAAACATGCAGCTATCTGTGCCTCTATCATTTTGTTTGCCAGAAACCTGGCAAGCAAAACTCTTTTCAAGTCCTGACCTGGCTGATGGCTATTTGATGGCATAGAAAAAGAGGAAATAAATAGCAGTTGAAGTAGTCCAAAACACATTAATTAGGTAGGGATTTAGATTAACATCGTGCATTTCCCTGTCACCTTCAAGAATGCCATTGAACTGTACTTCTAACCACCACACCTTTTCTGTACCTGTGGGCTGAAGGCTTTGCCCTTCAGGAAAAGGTCTTTCCCAACCCTGGCAATAACACAGTTAAAGATATGGGAATAGGTCAGCCAGTGCCTGTTATGGTCCTGTAGCCACAAGACAATCCATCTTCCCCTTCATAAAAATCTGGCTGCAGTATTATTGTGTGTAACCCATACTGATTCTAAAAGCTGTGTGAATTGTATACATCTTGCACATCAGTTTCAGTGTCTTAAAAAATGAAGAGTTTTTTGCCTTTTTCCCCTTCCTTTGAAGTTTTAAAGCAGAACTTGCTGGTGACCCACTTTTGCTAACAGTTCTCTTAACTAACCCCTGTACTCGCTTATACATTTTTTTTTCTCTTCCACCCACTGTCTGTCTAGCCTGGTTTAAAATTTTTATATATGTACTTTTAAAAAATTGATTAGTTGGAGAGCTGCCCGTTCTTCTGCGCTGTATAATAAGGATTTAAAAACTGCACACTGAATTCTGTATAGTGTAATTAAAACTGACCCAGATTTGGACCTGAGAACACCAGGACTTAGCCAAACTTGCCATGAGCTGAGTTCTGATGGCAGATGGAAGCTAATGAGGACACACTACACTCCAGAATTTCCCAGCTGCTTGGCCCCTTTTTGTACAAACAAGGTTTGGAGTGAAGTCCCAATCCCAAGAGCATGTTCAAGCGAATGTACTGCACCCAGTGTTTTGGGAAACAAGGCAGTGCTGTCGGACTGCCTCGGGAAAATTCTGAGGCATTATTTCCAATGGGCTTTTACTGTGTATCCCGGTGTCATGCATGTGCTGTCTTCCATCTTGTCCTAGCCTGAGTGTGATCATATGGTTCAGATCCTATCTGAATACCCTCCTCCAATTTCAGCTGGGAGGGCTTCCACTTTAATGGAGTGTTAAGATCCCACAAGCACTGGGTCTCCCTTCAACCTGTGGTTCCCTTCAGTGGATTCGATGTCCTGGGACTATTCAGGCAGATGTAATTGAATCAGTTTGAGGCAGCTGTAGCTGGCATGTGGTCTCTCAGATTGCTAGCACCTGCTTGGTTGGGTTTTTTTGTTGTTTGTAACTCACTGGAGTGAAAATGGTGCCAAAACCAGCATTGGTCTTGGAGCTGATAAAGTGCTCCAGCTCCTATATCCCTTCCCCTTCTAGCCCAGCCACCTCATTACTGGTGCCTGCAATAATGTTGTTGGTAGTGAGCAGGAACAGGTTTATGCCTCCCTCCCCTTCCAGCCAGTGCACTGCCAACACTGACTCTCTTCTTCATAAGCAGTAAGACTTAATCGTGCTCAGGTGTGCAGAGCGTCTGTGCCTTCCTCAGAAAATTGGGCAGCCCATGGTTTGCTGTGTCTGATGCAGGCAGCACCAAATTTATCTGCTGCTCTAACAGTCTAACTGCTGGCACGGCAAAGTTGCTGTTCGTGTGTAACAAATGACCAAGGAGTCCGGGGAGGTTCTGTTCAATACTTCTGCTCCCTTCCTCTGGTGTAGTGTACATAGATTTTGGTTACTGCGTTCCTCCTATGGTCAAAGTTTTAATATGGTAGGATTTCAGAAGGGACTGTGAGTCACTTGGTTGCCTCTCTGTATCGTGTGATTTATTGTAATCAAAGTTCAAATTAAACACAGTAGTGCACTTGGCCAAATACAGTAACAACACACAGTGGTGTGGTTTTCCATGTAATATTGCAAGATGGCATATTGCAACATTAATTTTTTTAATATATCCCTCCACTGACTTCCCCTTAGTTTGTGCATAAAGTTTATGTGCCTTCCTTTTATTTTGTCCCTCCGTGCCTCTGAGATAAAGGATATATCTGGACTTTTAATTCCAGCCGTTTTCATCTTTGGTGTTAGCCCCTCACCTCACTTGCTCTTTTGCTCTCTTTGTCTCTCACACTTTCTCTCTTTCTCTTTGTATCTCTCTCTCTCTTCGCCCCCCCACGCCCCCTTTTTTGGTTATTACCACATATTTCTAGAGTTGAGAGGGTCTTGTCCTCACCTGATGTGTGCGACCTGATTGCTTCCTGCAATAGCTTTAAAAATTGCTATTTTGGGCAATTAAAAGTCAATTCCACTAAGTGTTCCAGGTTCTGAAGCTGTTTCTTTCTTTCTCTCCTTTTAATTTGTATCTTGCATTTATATCGCATCGTGAAAGGTTTTGATTTGTCTGTAGATATTTGGGATGTAGGCAAAGTCTGTCCTCCTGTGGAATATTCCATCACTTTTCCAGCACGTGTGCTAATCCACAGCTCTCTGCGGTATGTTGAGCTCAGGCATTTGAAGGGTGCTACTGAAGGCAACTTCTCTGGGGTTCAAAGTACAATTTCAATTCAGTGGAATTTAAATGCCAGTTTAAACATATGGAATTAATTTGGTTTGGGTTTTTTTGGCAGTATACAGGAGATGTTTCCCTTTATTTATTTGTTTTTAAAGTACAAAATAGTCTTGGTTTTACCTTTGAATTTGCACTGTGTGCTTAGATACCCTGATAAACTACTTTGTATAACTTGTATATGTGAAAGTGATGCAGCTAAACATTTTAATAGTTGTCTGATGGAGCTACAAAGTGAAAAAGAAAAATGGAATTCCAATCAAGACAGAATTGTATTTACTAATCTGGTAGGGTTATGTCACTGATTGATTTTTCTCTTGTCCTGTTGTGATTTGTAGTGTTTTGTTTGTTTATGGACTTTGTTTTCTTTCCACCCACACTCATGCTTTCCTACTCCCTTTTGCTTAGTCTCAAAATGTCTACTAATAAAAACATCCATTTTGAAGGATAGCTTTTGCTACTCTTCGTAGTCTGCAAGTGTTTCAGCTACAGATACCATCTACTGAATAAAATGTCAGCCACCAATTCTAAGAGGGGAAGCTACTAAGGCTTAAATGAAGAAATGGCCAGGGACTGTGGCTCTCAATTTTTAGAGGTATTATTTTGAAACATTTTCCCTATAAGCGACACTTTTTGTGAATTAAATAATGGAGAGCAAATACGGATTTTTTTATCTTTTTCAGATGTTTTGAGTGCCCAGCGTCCTTTGATGAGATCAGTAGGATTATGGAAGGGAAACTGTTCTTGAGACCTAAAGGAATATAGCATCCATTGATATCTAAATAAATAGCAATAGGAAATTAGAAAATGTTGTTTGTATGCAAAAGCACTTGGCGGGGGTGGGGGGGAAGCAAGCAAAGAGTATGCAGGTGTCTATCTTAGGATTTCTTAGTGCCATTTGTAGCCAGCCAGAACTAGAAAGCATCTGCCACTCTTATGGTTGTCTTGAAGATAAATATAGTTTTAGGTCAGCAGCAAGTGCTGGCTGATATATTTTATTTCTAGAATGCTTTTTTCTTTCATGTACTAAAGTTTACTTTAGAAATGGAGGCACTAAATAATTGTGAATTCTACACTAAGTACAAGAGATAGTAGAAAATCAGCGGGATTTATGTTCTTAAGAAGTCTATCTGGTGTAAGCGAAGAGAAAAATATATAGATGTTCTTTTCAGTCTGCTAGCATCCTGACTATGAGCTGTGAATTAAGTGGTGTTTATTGTGCTGAACCATGCTTTTTATAAATTTAATTGGGAGGTATCCGTTCAGAGACTGTACATCTCTTCCTTGGATCCAGATAACTGATCGATTTTATGTGAAGCATGCTAGTTTTTTGTGCCCACGGAGTACAGAGCTTTTCAAACTAAGATATATTAGTAACTAGCACAGGAGGGTGACAGAAAGGACAACAAAGGAAGTTAATAAATTGATGATGAAGTGGGATTATAGAGGATTGAGCATGGATATTAGAACCATTTCAAACATACTTTTTAATCACTACCACTCTGCTCTGATTCTGTCTAGTGGCACCACCCTGAAATGTATTGTTGGGTATTTGGTAAAAGACCACTTGACTTGTCACTTATTGGCGAGCATGTCCACATCCTTGACAGGGGTCAAGAGGTTAAGTGAGTGACAGGCAAGATTCTTCTGTTTGCCGTGCAGTGGGCCTTTCTAGAAGAGCTTTTACTTATTTAAGTGGACAAAAATATCTGGAAAACTTGCAGTACGGGGTCTGATCTGCAAACAAAGCTTTTATTGCCTGGGCTTTGTTTTCCATCGCTGCATCATAAACGTACAAAATCAAGAAATCGGTGACCAATTTAACACTAAACTGAATATGAAAAGATACCGTATTGTACTTCTAACTAACAAAACTGTGTAAGCGAATCAAACTAATGCAAAGTACAGAGGAGGAGATGCTAACACAAAAATGAAATGGACCCTAAATCTCAAAACATTTTCAAGAAGAAATCCCAACCCAATTCTTTGTTACATTGACCAGGCAGTTTCTTGAAAGATGTATGAGCTATCTCATACATACTTACAACATGTAACTCTTGTCCACTTCCCAAAGCTTCAGTTTTTGCTTTTCCCAAAATTCCGTGCTCGACAACTGGACAGAAGGCTACGCTGAATTAAATTTTATTGTTCTGGTGTTCTCCATCCATTTGCAATGCACATAATCAGGAATTCAGCTATGTCCCAAGAAACCCGTTTAACCTAATGAGAGCAAATGGCAATGGGTGTTCCTTACCCGAGACAGCAGTGCCAATGTTTCTGCTTAATTGGGACATATTTGGCTGGTTCCGGTGCTTCAAGTGGTTTTTAAACAGGTGTTTAATGGGTGTGGGATTCTGAACTCTGCCCTTTTGATACAGCAGTTGCCAAATAAAGATTAACAGAAATAAAAAGATCTAATACAGAATAATAATTTTTGTCTTTGTATATTTATTCAGCATAATTTTTACTTCAAGTCGCAGGCGGGTGGGGAGGTGTTTCTTCTCATAATTGAGAAAGTCCATTAAATAGAACAACAGGATGTCTAGCAGGGTGTCCTAATTAAAATTACCCTGTAATTTGAACAAAACATTCATTTGTATGTAGCTAAGGTTGACCTAAACCCCATCTAAATCAGGAAAAATTATTATACAATTTTTTTTTCTGCTGAAAATGAAACTTAGCATTCTGCCAGCAAACAGCATGGTTCTGTTATTATAGAGTATTCAGGAGTAAGGATTTTCTCTTCAGCATTCAAAAAATAATATTTTGAGTAAATTGAAAAGATCTTTCTCTCCTACCTCCACCCTCTGATAGTATTCATTCATGGTTGTGTTTCTGTGGTATTCGAAAGCAGAGAATTTTGTTCTGTGCATACTGTAAGCCCATCTGAAGCCTTTGGTCGTGGCCAGTGTGCTGGTGAACTAATAAGCAACCGAGATAGCAGCTGCTTAGCAGGGCTGATTGGCTCGGGCTTGACTTTGCTATCTGCAACTCCACAGTTTCTGACTGGCTTGGAGTGCAAGCTGGGTAATTTTGTTATCTCGGGGAGTGTGGGCCTGCATACATAATCTAGGCTGTCTACAAATCTGAGGAGATCGTAGGCTCTATGTAAAAAGGACCCAGTCCTGCTCTAGCTGTCATGCTTTAAAATGCTGCTGAGGCAAGTTGTATTTAATATAATTTATCAAATCAAAGTGAATGTTTGAAAGAACTAACTTCAGAAATATTGTTTATATTTAAAAAGAAATTTGCAGCATCTTTTACTTGACAGAGCTGCACAAACTGCAGTTTGTGGATGTTGCTTCCAGGACACACGGTGATGGAAGTTTATTTATTTATGCCCACTTTCTGGGCAGATTGGGAAGGGGAGGATTTTAAAAAATGCTTGAAACTGATCTGAATATGCTGCTGGTGGATTCAACCTAGAATTCTTCTCCATGATTTGAGTGGAAGAGTGGAAAATCACACCCTTGTTCCTTTGGATAATCCCAACCATATGTACAAAAAGTGGAACTTGATAAATGCCAAAACTTAATTAGGTGCAATAGGAGTTTCCTTCCACTGAATTATTCTTCTGCTTAAAGCAGCTTTTACATTTTCATCTATCAGCTTCAGTAGAGTATATAACAACAAAAGAAAGGAAAAGGAAAAATCTGATGAACAATTTGCTTAACCTACTTTAAGCTCCAAGAAGAAATGTTAAAAAGAAGATAAATTTGAGGCTGGTGTTGTGGTAATACACTTTTAAACTGATCAAGAGCACTTGAATAGGAAGCATTCAAAGATTGGCATAATTAAAAATTTTAGATTCCTGTCACTGGTTTAAAGATAGTCATGTCTTTGTGGGTACCTGTTGTAATGTGGAAAGAGTAAAATTAATTCAATCGAACAGGTATTGGCCAAGGTATTTGATATGTGTGTGTATATAATGTTATCACGTGGATATTTAAGTATGCATACTTTCCAATGGACAGTTATTTTACAGAGAAAGATATTCAGTGGCAGCACAGGAAGAATATGTGCACAAATGGGTTTGTTTGGACATACAGTACTGGTAGCTGTATCTTTAAAGGTGGTTGAAGGAAAGTGGGACTATCCTGTTGGAGAAACCAGCCAAACCTCTTGTCAAGGGTTTGCATAACTTGAACATGTATAAGTTTCTGTAACAACATGTACAGCTGCCCCTAGTTGACAGAATAACTGTAGCCATCTTGAGAGTATGTAGAAGACTGGAATGAAAAATAATAGTTGTGTGGAAGTCATTGCTTCAGACTCAGGTATGCTGGAAAGCATTGTTTTGTTATTGCTGGACAGAAATGTCACCAATTCTTATGCCTGGTCTGGTGTCCTGCCCTTGAGGCCTGGTTGTAACTTGGCAGTACAAATTCTAGCTGCAGTACTGAAAAGCTGGGTATTGGTTGTTGAGCTGATGAAAAACAGATGAAGATCAGGTGTCTGCACTGATTCTTCTTCTCAGTTACTGTGATTTCCAAAGATGATCAATCACCTGTGGATGCTAACTGGTTAGTGAAGCTCTTCCTTAGTGACTCCTTCTCCTGAAGATATTGTAAATGGTGGTGCCAGGTGATTCCTTACCACCGAAGGATCTCTCTTGTAGGATGTAAAACATTCCAATTCCCTAGAGCAGGGAAGCAAAAGGAAGGGAACTTCAGTGTCTTCTGTATTCAGCTGAAATCCAGATGCACAACTGTTTGGACAGAGTGGCTTTAGAACTACCGAGGGTTACAAAGTTAGTTTCTAGTCAGGACAGAATTGATGCTTCTGCTCTGGAAAGCGGCAGAAGAGGTGTGTAGTATGATAACTGTAGAGATGTAGAGGAAAATTCCTGCTCTTTATTTCCAGGTGTATTTTCTGAAGTCCTTGAAAGATTTTTCAGGAGTTTCACCATGATCTGGTAGCAGTGGTTCTTAATCACACACTTTATCATTTGCCTTTGGCAAGAATGCTCAATTCTTTCCATTTGAATGTGGGACCTTGCCTTATTGCCTCAGGGAAGTGTTACTGTAATGCATGTCACTTGAGGCTAATTCAACCTGCCACTTGGAAAATGCCCCTGGTGCAGATTGTAGCCCTGCACCGTTATCTCAAGCTATTTTTCATCAGAAGCAGACTGCATCTGTTCTGTATGATCTGCGCAGCCCGACAGTTTATTTTAGGTTAGCATGTGAGGTGGGGTCTTTTTTACCTGTAAAGCTGTGATTGGTTTGGCTTCCAGCTGTGTGATACGAGCCTTTCTCCTGTGTCATACCAAAGCAGCCCTAGACATCACAAGATGTGGGTCCACAGCAGCTTAAACTAATCGGTGTTGACGCTGCTCGGTTGCTGTTCCTCCACTTGAACAGTTCTGCTGCCTTCCTAGCTCTAACCCCTAAGTTTCCTGCCTGGGTCTTGAGCTGCAGCGAGGGTTTGATGTGGCTGAAAACATGTGGGAAAGAAGCCTTTGTTCAGCTGAAAGCTTCCTGAACCAGGCACTTATGCAGTCCTGGCTCAAGGATGGACTTGGGGTTGTGTGGCAAGGAGAGGAAGGAGGTGAGGGAAGAGTGGGATTGTGACAGCTCCAGTTAAAATCAGCTTACATCATAACACAGCCATGCTTGTAAGGTTTTGGAAGTTATTACCCAGTGGTTTCAGCAAGATATAGCTGTGAGCATAGGATATGATAATCAGAGGAACTGCGGCTTTGGAATTTCCTTCCTCCACTGTTTTCTAAGACATCATTTTGGTACACATCAGAAACGCTGAAGATCACACACCTCAACCTTTCCACCCTTGAAAAGGGAAAATTATATGAAGGCTTGATTAATTTCTTTTATGAGGTTTGGTTGCTGTTTGTCACTAGAAGCAGATCAGGCAGAGGGGAAAAAAAAGAAAACATTTTTGTAAGCAGTAGGGAATTTTCCCCTTTGAAAAAGAGCTAGAACTTCATTAACATTTCAGCCAGCTTTAAATTAAAATTTGCATCTGAAAATAATCTATAATGTGTTTTGAATGCCAGCAAGTCACATCAGGGCAGTATCAGCACAAGTTTCTTGTGTGTACAGCTTGTGATGTGGCTCCTGTACCGTCAGTCACACTGTGCCACTCACACTGGTGTGAGAATGCCCACGGGATTAACACTTGGCCTTGTGCTGATCATATGAAGCCAGTGTGCCCCAGGCCACATGGCTGGCTGGGGCAAACTGAATGGAGCAGATGACTGCTGGGTCCTGAATTGTACACCTGCTTTGTGTGCAGGCTAACTTGGCCTAGTGCTTTTTACCAAGAATAGTCCTATTCCATTCCATTGCAGTAGGCCTGTTTATACCAGAAAAGGTTTCTCTTGTAACATTTCTGTAGGACAGGCCCTTACAACATGCCACCAGAGTGACTGGGTCGTCTTTCACCCATCCCTATGCCTCTGAATGGTGGTACTTTAATTTTTCTGCCCCACTGAGCACAGGTCCTTGAGTTTGATGTTTGGGAAGAGGAGAGTTCAGAAGGGAAGCTAACAGTTCTGCTGTGCAGGCAGGACAAATGGGAAGACTGCTCTGTATCCCTAGGTTTCACACATATGAGAGAATGTAGGCTGCTGCAGCATGCAGCCTGAAATTTTCTTTTCCTGCAAGGTTTTTTTTGTCAAATCTACATGGATTAGGTTTGTAGCTGTCCTAAGCAATTGGTACCCCAGCTGCAAAGCCTTTGGAGAAAAACGCTTTGCTGATTGTATCATGCTTTTGGTAGGGCATGTGTTCAAGTTCCTGGTAACTGTTTCTAAAGGGTTTACCTTCATGCAAGGTCCTAAAAGATAATTTTCTCCTCTTTTTTTCTCTCTCCTCAGGGAACTAGAGGGCTTGACGCATCCTTTACATCCTGCATTTACTCTGACCACAGTCCCTCCCTGTTCTCACAAGCGGAGCTCAGCCCTGCTTCCCTTCCTGTTGATTCCCAGTCAGCTACATGGTAAGTTTTCATTATCTCTGGACTTGTTGCCACGAGGTAAAACTCTGGCAGACTCTCTCTAAAATCCATTAGCACTGGGCATTGAGGGCAGAGCACTTCATGCCCATCAGAGATCATTCAGTTGTATTCCAGGCTGACTGCAAGGAAAGGAAGATAGTATTGAATTAGCATTGGAGCTGAACTTCAGCATAGATTGTTACAGGAATAAAATATGAAGTAAAATATGTGACAGAATTAAATCCATCAGTTCTAATAAAAGAAACAGAAGAAAGCAAAGAAATATTGGACCCTTAAATCCCATTAACCAGGCCAGAGAGAGAATGCGTTAAAAGGAAGCTGCACTGTATCTTTTTTCATTGTTTGATGAAATAATCTTTTTCACCCTTTAAGTAGTGTGTTTAAAACTCCTAGTATTTCTGAAACAAAGAGAATATACAGCCACCGAGCTAGCTGGTTTTTATACCTTCCTTTCTGAGTATTGTCCTTCAGTGCAATACAGAGCCGTTTCTTTGTTCTCACAAGCTAGCAGTTAAATTGTATGTAAATGTATGCAAATTAGATGCTGTCTAATAAAGAGAGTCATTAGATGGAAGAAATATTTAGTTTAGGGGGAAAAAAGAGAAGAAAGCAGGTGTATTTTGCAATAGAAAAATGTAAGATTGCAAAAGCCCCTCAAACTTTGCGTGAAGGCTTTTATAAAACCATTAAAATATTTTCTAAAAGGCTTTCCCTACTCTTGGTCCTATTTTCTGTGTGGTTTTTTATGTATGTGCACTTCTGTATTCTTAAAACACACTGGCTTTGCTATACATACAGAGATGTAAGTATTGTATTCATAAGTATTTTATTTCCTTAAGTCATGTGGCTGTGCATTTACAGACATGTACCTTGTGCTAGGGTGGGTTTTCTGCTTACTGAGTAGATAGAGGTGAAATTCATGTGGTAAATTTTATTTTCATAGATTGATTTATTCATCGTATGCTCTGACTGGATACCTTTTCTCACTACATCATCTTCCTCCATTTTATCAACCCCCTCCTCAACAATTTTAAAGCTTTATTTTTTTCCCATTTTGTTTATTCACCAAATCTCAGTGCCAGATGCATTTCCATTCTTTCACTTGTATTTTCTGCCAAGTTATCCCTTTTGAGGTATGGACCTGATTTAAGCCTGAAGCAGCAGTGACCTTTCTAAATATGAAGTTGCAGCTTTACTGTCAGGTGTCATAACACTAAAATGCTCAGAATGTGAAGCTTTGTGTCATCCAAAGCTGGAGATTCCACACCTGTGGATGGAGCACCTGTATCCATCTAGGCTCTGAAAGATTTAAAATAGATGAACCTTATTTTCTTGCCACCTCTAAGGAGATGAAATTTGAGACTTCTTTCTCTCCAGCTTTTGAATTTCAACTCCAGCTCTTTCAGCACTTCTGTTAGGGTGGACTAGTATACTAAGGTGACATGGTTTAATTATCTTGAAGTCTTTGTTGTATTATGTTTCTAATGGTCAGTTATCATGCTTTCAGGCAGAGACAATAGCTGTATGTCAACTTGCCTGTTTTTTCTGTTGCCATTTTGCAAGTCTGGAAGTCTAAAGACATATATGTATATGTGTATAAAATATATGTATATAAAAATAATGTTGTTTAAATATTTACATATAAAGCCAAGGGATTGGCTTCCTTCCCAGAATTACTGGAACTACCTTCCCCAGGAACATTTGGACTTGAGAAATCTCTACAGCAACACTTTTTTACTGAAACTAAACAACTTGTGAAGAGAGTAACTAGCTCTGCACCCTTTGTTGTTCATATGGGTTCTTTAGCTTGGACCGATGGAGAGACCTCTGTGCATGGGTAGTTAATTTCCAGCTAATTATGATAAGATTTTTCCACCCCTCCGTTTCTCATTGGCTGATTTTATGAGAGAGATCTTACAAGGGAAGCTTGGACAGAGTGGGAGTATTTTTGCCACAGTTCTAAGGATAGGTCCACGCAGTGTGCTGCATCTGAGCAGTGTGTGCGGTCTGGGCACTGCGTTCCTTTCTGGACAGCCAAAGAGCAGTCAGACTGATCACTCAGAACGAGCTGACCCCCCAGCTGCCCAGTGTCCCAACCACCCTGGCTGAGCAGTCAGCAGGGAAGCCATAATGTGTCTGCTACCCAGTGGGAAATGTAGGCAGGGTGATTGTCAAGGCATGGTGGAGGTTTGGCAGTGAATACTTCAGGTACTCTTGAAGACAGAATATGTAAGGTGAAGATTGTGAGGAATGCAAAGAAAATCTGAGCTATAATATAAAGATGCCAGAGAAGGGTGAGATTAAAGTGAGGAGTAACATGGGGTATACTGGTGACTAGGAGGGAAGAGGCCATGTTAGCAAGCAGAAAATGGTGGTTTACTGACTCACTTGGGGCACCACTCTTCTAGGCTTTCTGGCTTTGAATGTCCAGGAGAACTGAGTCATTAGTGATGCAGGCATTTAACATGGATGTTTACACAGAGTTTGCAATCTAGCTAGGTGTGGTTATGCGCATTCTTCCGACTTTGGAAGGTGATGGTTAATCCTGAAACACTAATTGGGAGATTTACACTGGACATGGGACAGGCTAGCAAACAAACTACCTTCTGTCTCTCACATTCTTGATCAGGTTGCAAAAAATACATACAGATGAGTGATACTGAAATGGGGGAAGAGTGATGCAGGGTAAGGGGCAGGGACTGATTAATTCCATATTCTGTCCTGTGCTTCGTGTGGTCTGGAGTAATTGTTCAGGGCAGGAGAGAATTCAGTGCCTATCTGCTTTTGAGGATATGCATCTTACTACCTTATCCATCTCAACAATAACAATAATACAGCTTTCCTACTCTTGAAGTATGTTGCAAGCATATATGCCCTAAAAGATGTCAGACTTCTGTATCCTGTGAGGATGAATCCAAAAGCAGTACTGTCCACAGATAGGGTAACCAGACCCCTGGTCCATCAGATCAAGTATCCATCCTGGTAATGGCTTCAGCTTCAACAGTGGGAGGCACAAGGAATCCCAAGTTGTAATAGTGGAACAACTAATTTTTTTCACTAGTGATCTTGATAGTAAATGAAAATTTTTAACGCTGTACCTCTCAGGAGCTTGTGCATCTTTAAAGAAATAGTTTTAAGAAATAAAATATGCCACACTAAACTAATCCTAGAGCTAACGAACAGGCATTGGGACTAGCAGCTTTTGCTATTACCTACTGCTTATTATTGTTATTATTATTATTTCTTTTTAATTATGCAAAGTGCTAATCAGTTTGATTATGCACAGTGCTAATCAGGTTAATTATGCAAAGTGCTAATCAGTTATTCTCTAAGCACACGAGGAGAGCAGAGGTGCTGGCAGTGAATGGTGGTTCTAGATGGGGGTAGTCACGGCAGTCATTCCTTATTAAAAGAGGAGTAGGTGAGATGATAGGGGTTTTTGCTTCCATTAAAAAGTAAATTAAAAAAAAAAGAAAGCCGTGAGGGGGATAGTTCTGGTGGGGTAATTCTTCTTTCACAGCAAGGTGGACTTTTTTCCCAAGTCAGCTCATGCTGTTGGATAATTTCTGTAGGAGTTTGAGTGCACTGATTTGGGCAAATGTATTGCAGGGGAGTCTTTTAATGGGAAGGGTACAAGGTGTGCCCACTTAATAGGTCAGGGTGCGTAACTAGAAAAATCACAGATTAAGGGAGCTTGGTCAATCTAACAGAGCCACCTTTCAAGCACTGGTAAGTGGGATACTGATAAAGTAACATGGACGGCAGTTGTTCATGTGTTGTTATGGCTGAAGGTCCCGTGTGCACACACAAAATATGTTTCTTTCAGTGTAATGCCTTTGAAAGCTGTAGGAATGTAGGGTGCCTTATCAGTGGAATGTAGGTTAGGCTGTGTTTCTTCTTCCCCTTTAGCACTAAATTATAAACTAGAAGTTTGTACTCCTGTGAAACAAGATCTGCTTTCAGTAAGCTATGTTCTCCCGACAATTAGTGAAGATTCAGTGTGTCTCTCTTACTATGCTCAGTGTCTAATATCTAAACAGTATTCCTTATTTGATTATGTTTCAGTATTGGTGTGGGATACATAAACATTACTTTTTTTCAGTTAGTAATGGCGATGACATTCCCAGAGCAGAAAGATACTTGCTCATAAAAGTCGTGGGTAAAAGATCTTAAGAGATTTTTGAAGTCATTAAAACAAAAGACTGCTTCATATAAGGCTATCAGTACTAGAAGGTTACTGCACCAGCAATGAAAGAGAAATTTTCCTTGAAAAATTAAACACTGAAGGTACTAACTTATGGGGAGTCATGACAAATTTTCAAGTAGATTTAAGGTAGGAAGTAAAGCAAAGCATCACTAATGTATGGCTTAAACCAGAGCCTGAAAATTACTAGTATTGCCTTCTTGGCTTTCTAACTACTCCACAAGACACTGATCCTTAAAACAAGTTTACTACCAAATATGTAGTCACAGATGTTCATCTATTCATATAAATTCATTCTGGTGTTAGAAATCTAGACAAACCAATGGTCCAGCATCAAATCAAGTGCCTTAGATCTGGAGGAGGGGAGTATGTGAGGGAAATAAGTGAGAGGGGGAGACACCAGACACCAGTGTCCTGAGACTGAATGCTTTCCTGTCTGAGCATCCACATCTTTTCAAGTGGGAGTCAAATCCTGAGGAAAGAAAACTCAAAACGTTTTCATTTTCCTATGGGTATTTCCCTATGGTCTCTAAAAGCTTCTGTAGAGTCAGAAGACCCTTGAAAGGCCAATAGCATAAAGCCCACACCGTAGCATTTCCATCTTAGAAATATAAATCTACCTGAAACATAATCATAACTTCTGTTTAATTTCAGTGTCTCAGATGGCTGGCCTGATGAACTGGGGAGATAGAAAGGCAAATCTCACATTCTGCTCCTAATCCTACTGCTTTCTCTGTAACCCTGCTAAACTGTATTACCTTGCTTGCTTTAGTTTTTCTTGATGGCAAAGTATGGCTAATGACACGGACCTAGTGCAGTGGAGGTGGTTTGTGAGGCAAGTGTATTGTTTGCAAAGTACTTTGATATCTCTGAACTAACGGGGTTATAGAAGTCCTGTGTACTATGGGGAGTTGTATTATTAAGAAGCATCACCAACTCTTGTAATATTGTGTAAATTGGTGCAATATGGCACCAAAATAGTTTGTGAATTCCTAAACAGTGAAATAAGTGGATGGAGAAAACTCAGTTGCCTTGAGATGAAGCTGATGGGTTAGCAACAAATGAGGAAACATTTGATATGAAATCTGTGCCTCCAGTGCTTGAAGAAGTGTGCCCTGAGTAAAGAGGGAAGTAATTTGCTTGTATGGCAGAAAGTTATTGCTTCAAAACTCCTTTTGCATTTTCTTGAGGACCTGGTGTTCAGAGGTGCAGGCTAACTGCTACTCAGCCCAGTAGGAGCCATGTCTGCTCATTGGCATTCACACAACTGGGAGCTGGTGGGGAATTAATAACAATAGGATTTTAAACGTTCTGCTTGACCTTTTAAAGTTACTGACCTGCATTCAGGTTGCAAATACACAGCAATTTTCTCTTGAGCTGCAAAGATTCTAAATGTTAAATCAGTAACTCAATCAGACTAGCAGCCCTTCTCCTCTCTGTTCTCTTGTGCCCAGCTGCCATGACTGGAGTAAGGGAACAGGAAAACCATCTAAGCATATCCATATCTTACTGTGACACAAGTACTTGGAAGGAGCCCCACTGACATAAACTAACACAAAGTGACACATTGTTTAAAAAGTTGTTTCAAATGTCTTCTCCCATTGATCTTCTTCAAGGGAGATAAATAAACACTGTGTGTGGTGCAGCCAGACTGAGTATTTTTGCTCCTACAAATGTTTATACATTCTGTGTTGGTTGTTTGTGTTGCTGTTTGTTGACTGTAAATTCCAGACCTGTATGTTTGTAATGTATACATTTACAGGAGCAGTGCAGTTTGGGCAGTACGTCAGGGTAGTGCCTCTTACAAACACCACCAGGTGAACAGGGGGTGGATTGTTTTTTCTCCTCCTTCCAAAGTAGTGAATTTGTCTTTGTGCTCCCGGTGAAAGAGAGGGCTGTGGTGGCAGAAGCTTTAGTAAAGCAGGACCTTCAGGTCCACAAGGAAAGCCGTATAGGATTTGTCTGGTAGGATCAAGTTATTTTAGCTTTTCATCTAATTAGCAAATAACTCTATTGTGCTGTCAGTTCATTCAGTGGTGATGAGGATGATGTGTGTTTTCTCTCAGGAGGAAGTGGGTGAATTTGTTACAGATGACAAAATTCCTGTTGGCTGAGACCCCTCCTGCCCCTCTGTTCCTGTTTCACAGTTCTCTCCCATGTCTTTGGAAAAAATCTTCCCTTTTTCACTTATTGTTATTTTCAGCATCTTAATCCCCAGGGATCGTGGGGTTGTGTAGAAGATTTGGGGAAGGATGCAGGCACTTTTGTCCACTAAACTGAATGAGCATAGCTGGCTGAACACAATGTGTGCATAGGAAGAGTTCAGCTTAATCAGTCACCATTTCTCCTATTAGGTATAATTTTCCTTGAACCCATGCTTCTGTTGTGTTTGTGTAAGTTAAAATTACATGTTTCTGATGTTCCAAATTGCCTAGCACTTTCCTTTCTACTCTCTCATGAACCTTATCTACATTTATTAGACACAGGTTTCGCTGCCTTGCAGTTACCATGACAGAAACCACTCTCATTTGAGTATAAGCTTTATTGACATGTAATAATTTTTAATTAGTTTTAGTAGCTTTAAACATAAGTTTTGGGAGAGCTGCTTCTCCCTCAGGTGGGCTGTTTACAAACCTGGTATCAGAGGAAAGCATTTGGTTTTGCCCATGCTAAAATACTCTGATAACATCTAAGAGTTCTTGTGTCTTCATAGTCTGGAATGAAATCAACTGAATGACCTTTGTGGCAGGGACATATTTTTTTTATTCTGCTCTGTGCTTGTGCATCTCACCACCTTGACAATAGCTGTTCCATGAAAATAAGAAGGACCTACTACAGTTATCGGCCTCTTAATGAACTCAAGAGGCAGAGGTCTGTCTGGTGGCCCTGCAGGTTGCCATACTGCTGATGGCCACAAAGCACTGATATATTGGTAGGTAGCAGATTCTCTTTGTCACTTGGCTGTTTGGAAATTCAGGGAATTAAATGCATGGAAAAAAAAAGAAAGTGAAATAACATTTCATTTACCTAAAGTCAAACTTGTGAACACTAGAATTGAAGTTGACAGAGCAACCTTAATTCAACTTCCCTGTGGTTTTCCAGTTTTTATGTGATCACATGCTGGTTTTGGTGGGAACCAGTCTTCTCATAGTACACCTGATGGACCTGGTCTGTGATGAAATAGAAGTTCTTTAGTAAGAGGCTTTATTTTCTTCATGACCACTTGTCTCACTTACTGCAAACACTGGAAATTGTTTCGTATACGAGGCAGAACACAGCAGAAAACGAAAGTGTGCTTTTATTCTCAGGATTACGGTGAGAACATGCATGTGCTTAAAGCAGAAAAATGTGCGTGAATTGAGTTGCTTGTAAAATCAGACATCTTTAGGTGGGTTGCAAAGCAAGCTAGTATTTCTGCTTTCGCTTACCAGTTCACTTACTCATTTTAACTCTTCACTCTTTCTACCTTTTAAAACATTCTGTTTGATTCCCTTTAAAGAAAAAAGTAAAGTCAATACCAGTAGTAACAGCCTACCCTGGTCTTGCCTCACTTTGCTGGTATGCGAAAGACTTTTTTGTTTCCTTTTTGGTTTGGTTTTTTTTTTCTTTACTCTCCCTATGAATTTGCAGTTTCCAGGATTTTGACTTTCAGTTGGTAGGAAATGCACTATGTTCTGCATTTATTCACTGACAAAAGTGCACCCAACTCTTCCTGACACTTTGACAGTTTAGTGGGAGATGCTGCTCTAAGTAGAATATGTCTGTCTGTAGCCAGGTCCGTTTTCTAAGCACTGGGAATTCAGCTGTTTTCTTGTGAATTCTTTTTTTCATATTTTATTACTATAGAGAGAATACAAAGAGTGCTTGTTTCTTTCTTTCTTCTTTTTTTCCCTCCAGTTGACACAATCAGTATTATTTGAAGAAAAAAAATTACACAGAGAATGGGAAATAGGGTGGGAAAATGTAATAGGAACTGCAAATCTTTTCTGTCTTGTCTGAGTAAATGAGAGCTGATGAGAGATGCAGCACAATGAGGTCTAGGGAATGCTTGCTGAACTGGTATATAAAGATTGTTTCATTTTGCTTCATTTCATTTTACTGTATTGAATTTGAAAGGGAAAATTGCAGCGGACATGAAAGTTTGCTGTGGAAACACCTTGGGTTGCAGTACCCTTGACGTGAACCTGGGCAAACATGAAAAGGAACGTTAAATAAAGTAGTGTATGAATTGTGTAGGTGTGCTTCAGAAGCTACTTTTTGAAGAGTGCCCTTTCACAAAGAGTGGCCCTGCCTCTCAGGTTATTCTGCTACTTCTGTTTTTAATCTCTTAAGGTGTCATTCTGGGTTGTCGTTTGGTTTTTATGTAATTTGGTAGTGGGGGGAGAGTGTGTCAAAACCATACTGTTTTGCAAGACTATGTGGTAGCATCATTTTCAAACGCCAATTTTCAAGAAGTCTGGAAGGAGATTATTTCTTCCCCCATTTATGCCCACCCTAAAGGTTCTTCTCCCCTTTTCAAATGAGTATAACTCAGGGGAATTTGGTTCTAGGTAGGAAACTACTACAGCAATGTAGTCCTCAATAGAAAATTTTAATTTTACTTTGCGTGTTATAAGCTGCAGTGCTTCTGTCCAACTGGAGTGACTGCACGTTGTTTGCTGGAAGGTGGAGCTGTAGTTAAAATCAGGGGTGAGTCAGTTTAATTTGAAATATTTTTTTTCTTGTGCTACCTTATTAACTATTGTTAATTCTCAAAAAATGGGGAACACAGGATTTTTTTTTGCCTAAGTTACGGTCAGTTGCAAAGGTCTGAATTTCACATCATGAACAGCAAACTGCTGCATAAAAGCTCTGACAATGCACACTGTAAGATTTTACACTCCTGCTGGAGCCATCTCTCTTGGGACAGATCTTTGATGATAAAACATATAAAAATTACAATTTTTTTCTAATCTAAATATGCAAACTGTAATGTTCAGAAGTAAGATTCGACATCCTTGTCTTCAGAGTCCAGCTGCTGTGTTCTCATAGCAGGTTTGTGTCATGAGCAGATTTAAGACTCTTCTCCTGGAAAAGTTTTTTACCTTTTGGAAACTTTTGGATTTCTGTGAGAAATCCTTGGCCAGCCTTTTCCTGGAAAGGATTATGCTCTCTACACACCTTCCCTAATCAAAGTTCCAGAGAGTGAAGAGGTGGGAGTAGGGTTGGTGGCCACTGGAAGAGAAAGGAAGAGGGGTGATATTACTTTTCTCCAGGCCAAGGGGTAGTTTAATGGCATTGTGTAATATAGCTCTTCTGCTGCTCTGAGGGTTAGGGAGTGATTGGGTAGGTTATTTAATTCCTCCCCCCTCCACCCCTGCCATTACCACTCCCTCTAAATGGAGACCTGCAAGGGCAAGGGTACCCACAGGGATGTCAGTGTCTCTGGATGTGATTCATTCCAAGGAGCCTCGTTTAGCTCAGTATCTAAAATCTGGGTGTTGCTAAGTGCCATGGATTCATGCTCCTAGTTCAAGCACAATCCATTCTTCTCCATGGCTGTGGTTTTGGAAGTGGAAGGGTTCCTTGTTTTTTTTCCAGATAAACTTCATAGGCTTTCAGACAGGGAAATCCTGGTAACAGAAGAGAAGTGACAAAACCAAAATTCTTTTCGACCTAGGAGTAGATAGCTCATGGAAAAGGGAGGCAGTGTTGCCATTGTGATAAGTAGATGTAATGGCGACAGAGCATTAAGAAAAGATCTAAGACTTTAAAAGCTGATTGAAATGCAGAACATGTTGGGATATTTTGGAGGTGCGGTAAGGCAACCACTCTTTTCTGCAAATTTTTCTAGTCCAAGCCTTTATGCTGTGCAGTCTGACTAGCTATGCTATTTCATATACAATACTAATTCAAGGAATATTCTTCTTAGCAGAATAAACAATTTTTGGTGCTTGACATGTGAAATGTTTGTGCTAGTAAATTCCACAGACAGCCTCTTCACCCCCCCAGTATTGTTTTGTCTGATTATACAATCTTGAAAGTTTAGAATTGACTGTTTTACTGTAAGAAGCATTAAGTAAATGCAATCTCCCTATTTTTAATAACAGAAGCTCAAATTTCATGTGAGATCACACCAGTACTCCAGTGTAATTAAGTTTATGGTTTTCTTATGCACTTCAAATGGCTGTGATGTGCAGCTAATAGTATTTTTCAGACAAGTATTAGGACACCTCAGCAGTGATGCCAGTGTGGGCTGGTGTCTATCAGCAATGCAGACACCACAAAACAAAGGAAATTGCAAGACCCTGTTATAATTTGTCTAAAAATATGCATGGCAGCAGAGCTCTTTTTTTACCTGAGTTTAGAGAGTGATAAGGCTTTGAATTAGAGTGAAGCTTCATAAATGAATCAGGCATGAAACAAGATTTTCAAGCTTGGCTTTAAGTCCAGTGTGTATTGAGAGTGAAATATGGCTGGATATCAGATCTTCTGCATCTTGGATTTTGTGTAATGGCTGTACCTCATGTCTGTTTTCTGCTACACAGATTTTGACCCTAAGCTGATATAAAACTGCATAGGAAGTTCTGGAGAATAGCTTTGGATGAACTTTTCATCTGTGTACATATACAGATTTGTTTGTTTGTTTGTTTGCTTAAAGGAATGATGATTTTTCAATAAAAGCATTTTTTTCTATTTTTTAGGAAGGAAAAAAATACTAAAGATGCCTAAGAATTCCAGAGAAGTGGGTTGGAATAAGTAAAACAAAATATTTCGTTTAATTTAAACTGGTGGAGATCTTTTGTTTATTTCAAAGAAGTTTTGATTTTCAAATATTTTGAAGATGAAGGCCAAAATTTTCATTTCGTGAGGAAGAAGAATGTTTCTGGCTTGGCTCCATCTGATGTGCTTGTTGAACACTGAAACTTAACATTTTACTTACTTAGGTTTGGATGTAGAGCTGGATCTGCATATACAGTGTGTGTGACAGCTCTGTAAATTAGGCTAAGACCTGATAATTCCAGTATCTTGGACTACTGGGCCTGAGTCTGCAGCATCAAGATTTTGTGATTCTTGAGATTCAGCTTGGTTGTGTATAGAAGTGTTGGAAATGAGCCCCTGGTTCCTTTCTGAAACAATTCCCTCTGATAGAACAGGGACTGTCAGGCTTGCCGACAGTAATGACAAAGTTCTCACGTGTCAATAAAGCCTCTCCTCCCCTGGAAAGGTGCAGCACAGCTTGCTTTATCTAAGTCTTTAGGGACACAGCAAAGACCAGTGGGTGATGCGTGAGCCATCTTCTCAGTCACCTTTTCAGCTCATGAGCTAACTCCTGTGCAGTGCTGCGTTGTGGGGACAGCAGGTCTGGGAAGTCTCTGGCAGGTAGCCATAGAACAGCCTTTCCCTTACTTTATTAAAACAGCACATGCAAATGCTAACCAACTTTGTTTGTTTTGTTCATGCAAATTTTTGCCCATGCAAATTTAGACGGCTGGTTTCCTTCATTACACATAAAGGATGGAATGTCCTTTCGAGTGGGAAATAATAGCAAGGATAGTTTAGTAGCACCACTTTTTATGCTGTTTCCTCCTTAATCAAACAAGAACCACCCAGAACTTCAGTGTGACTGGTGCAGCAGTGAGGACGACGGGGTTTGGTCCCACAGGTATTAACTTGTGTCGGTCCTATGGGGAGCTTTCTTTGTCTGATCTCTGCCTTTTAGGGGGACTTTCGGGAGTGGGAAGCAGCACAGTTGCGACAGGCAATGGGAGTACCTGCTGTGGCTTCAACTGCCCATTGCTGGCTGGGAAATGCTAATTGACATTTCAGAGAACATACTTTAGATGAGAAAGTGATGAGTGAATGAAAATTAAAACAAAAGGGTTGAAAATAGAGCTGTAATCAATCTAGCCCTGTATCTCAATAAGCCAGGGGCAGTATTTCATAGTGAATTTGGGGAAGATATTGCAGCAAGTGCCACAATAGTATGGGGTCTTCCCCCCACTCCCTCCTCCCCTTCCATTAAATCTACATTTGGAAGGTGGATGGTGCTGACTCATAAATTAAATTGGGGTAATACATACAGTGTATATATATTTCTGTCACTTTGTCTCAAATTAAACACGAACCTTCTCCCCTGACAAGATGATAGAAAAGTTAATTGCTCGCCCTGGCTTTAAATTGGAATTTGAATTTGCAAAATGCTAAAGGTTTATGAGATCTAAATCATGAGGAGCTTAAATTACATTCCTGTGATAAAATATTAATAAATCAATTAAAACATAAGCCGAGTATAATATTACTTTTTTTGTAGGAACCTTGAACACAATAATTCATTAGAGTGTGCAGTAACAATTATTGTATCTTTTTTAATTTTCTTTTTTATTAGTTTCTCTTTTTTTAAACTGGGGAAAAGGCAACATCAGATGGGAAAACAGCACACAATGGTGGAATATTATCCTGGTACCAAATCTAGTCATCTCCTAGTAACGATGCACATACATACAAAAGCATCTGAACACCCTGAGCTCCACACATTGCACCATGGCTCCAGTATAACAAGATTCACTCACTGAAAGCTGGGGGCTGTTTTTTCCCTTTTCACCTTTGGAAAGAAGGGCAGTAGCATAGAAGGGAAGAAGGGAAGAAACCTTACTATGCCTGTTTTGATTTTTTTTTTCCCAACCTCTTTCCATGCCATTTTATCCCTTTCTTATTTTCCTTCTCCTTTCTCTTTATGGGTATAAGACTGGTATGATTTCAGTGTCAAAACTATGAAAAATTTGTAGATCTTTCTGTAAAACTGGCCTGAGTTTTGTGTTGGGGAAACCCAGGTTAGAACTGGATTTCGTTGCTGGATTTTTAGTTATGTTTTGAACAACTCTCACAGCTCTAATCTTTACATAACCCATTTCTGTGTACTATATAAAGAGCACTTCAGGCACAGTATGAAACTTAGTTATTATTTGAGGAAGGAGGTGTTATGCTAGCTCAGCATGCATTTCTTATATGCAAACATTAATACACAAGGAATGCAATTATAACATATACCTGCACACCTCTAGTGCCTGTGAAGGTGCAGATTCCTTTGTTAAGTGCTTTTCACCTTCTGTGAAATGACTGGACTGCATGTCTGATACAGCTATGCTTAGTAAAGGGTCTAATTGCTGTTATTACATTATTTGTGTTTGAATTCTTGAAAGGTTATTTAGTACAAATTATGTGTTAGTGCCAAATTGGCAGCTCTGGGGCCTGAAGTCTGATGTACACATCCATAGGGTAGGTCCTGTGGCTGAGTGTGCTCTGCCCACCCTTCCCTGCCCCTCGGAGTCGTGCACAGCCATCGCTCCTGCTGGCCTTGGAGGGTCTACTTCAGACTCTCCTGGTTTTGGGATTTGCAGGTGAGACCATGGCTTGTGCAGGTCGTGTGTGCTGCAGCCACGGGTTTTTGGCTGAGCTAGGGCATCTAAATAGAAGCCCCAGCCTGTCTCCCTCCCCGGGGATGAGAGGCCTGTGCAGGAGGCGGCAGGGAAGGGGTGCGCAGCTGCTCCTCCTGCCCCTCCTGCGAGCAGCCCGCAGCCATCTCCCTCCAGCAGCACGGGGCAGCTGCCTTGGCCAGCTGAAAGCAGCCAGGGCCAGAGTCAGCTGGGGAAAACAGTGACAAGAGATCCAGGAGCAGGTGGTGGCTTGTGCTTCTAACCACCTGTCTGAGTAACGCTTTCCTGTGCTGCCCAGAAGCTATGGCAGGCTCCAGTTTTCCCTGGATATGGGATCCCTCATGATGCTCAGGGCCCTCCTCATGGTGAGACCATAACAAGTTCATTGAAGGATCCTGCTTTACCATGCTCCTGGCTGTCCTAATTTGGGAGTGACCTCAGCTTAAAATTAAATCTTAGTTTCCACAGGCTTTTACATTTGCTGTCCCTCTGCTGATAAGACCAGTCAGGGTCTGTTGTAGTGATGCAGAATAAAATCAAACTTTGTGTTTTTAAGCATACATACCATGTCAGTACTGCTAAGCTCTTCATCAATATTAAAGAGTCAGTTGTTAGTTTTTACATGCATTGCTTTTCATTTTCCCCATTTCATGAAGGGGGGATGTGATAAAAGTCACTTTCCACCAGGTCTCGGTGTCACGTAGCAAACCAGTGGTGGCGATTCCAGTGGCTACACGTCTCTCAGCAGCCCACCCTTGCACTGAACCTCACCAAAATTGGAAAAACACCTGTTTGTCAGGAAGTAGATGATCACTGAGCTTGTTTTGTGCAGACTGAGAAGCAGCCATCAGATGCAATTAGCTTCTTGTGGCTACCAAAATGAGGTGGCGTTTAAACAAACAAGCTAAAACTGAAGGCTTCATATCACCATCATGGTCTGATCTTCTTTTGTTATGATTGCAATAAATTGTTGAGGGTTGACCCAGTATTATTTATTCATGCCACTTGATAATTGCATTTACTCAATAGATTCCATACTTCACCATTTCTGTTATAGAGTGTGACGGAATCTTTCTGCATTCCTGTAAATAAATTTTTAAAATTGGATTAGTTGAAATTCATGTGCGTGTAGGGAGGTGTTCCAGATGTTTCTTGTGTACAGGGATGACTTCCAGCACAAGTGAAGAAAACTTTTAATGCCAGGTTATTTGTCAGTGTTGCCTTTCTGTGAATCCTGGGAGTTACACTGGTGAAGTCATAGAATCATAGAATGGTAAGGGGTTGGAATGGACCGTAAGGATTGAATAGTCCCAGCCCCTCACCTGCCACGGGCAGGGACACCTCCCACTAGACCAGGTTGCTCAAGGCCTTGTCCAACCTCACTCTGAACACTGCCAGAGTTGGGGAATCCACAACTTCCCTGAGCAACCTGTTCCAGTCCTTTCTCTGTGGCACACTGTCCTTGTTGGGAGGTGAGGTAGACTATACACACAAGAGCATCGTTGTCTCCTGCCCTGCCTGGAGACGGACGTTTATTTTAGCTCTGGGTGACATCAGGTGGTGAGTTGAGGCTGCGTATGGGCTCACAAAGAGGGAGAGGAGGACATGGACTGGCCAGTGCCAGTACAGGGAGTGCCCTTCAGTTTTGAGGACCATCCTGTCAAAAACCTTACTTCCCTGTGCCACTTGAGGACCGCCCTCTCTTCTTTACTCTGTCCCAGGGAGGCAGCCTGAGGGCGGATGGACAGACAGATGCTGCTGTAAGTGCCTGTGGGGGGCACCGAGTTTCTCGCCGATGATGGTAAACATGACTTGGCTCCCGCGCTCCTGTAATCAGGCTTACTCTTGCTGAAACAGAGATTGCTCTATTGCAGTGCCAGCCCTGTAGCAATACCAACTGTTAAATAATAAACAGGCCCTGGTTGTTGGCGGCAGCTCCCAGCCCCCTGCCCCCACCAACACGGAGTACCCATTCCGTGGGTTTACCTGCCCGCCCGTGCTCTGGAGCGCGGAGCAGCGCCGTGCTCGGCGGAGGTGGAAGCGGTGCAGAGACATCAGTCTCTGTCTAATCTGCTTAGTTTATTATTCTCCAGGGACCTGGGGTGATACAGCAAACGTGCAGTGCTTTGGCAGCACTAACAATGGCTGTGCTGTCGTTCTAGATAATGCTACAGACTTTTGCCTGATGCATGGGGTATTTTAGTCCTCTGCTCAACTGCCCATTCTCTAAGGTCTTATTTTCTTTTCCTTTATTTTCTTTCTTTTTTTTGGAGGGCTGAGGTAGGTGGTAGGAGGGACTAGTTTCCTATGAATTAAAAAAAAATGTAATGGGCTTAACTAGCTTGTTCTCCTGGTGGCAGAATGGTATTTATTGTTTTATTGCATTCATAAGTATTAACAAGAAATTTTCCAGTAGTTTATTGTTAGAATGGATGCTGAAATGAAGAGCAATTTTTGGGTGAATGAAGGGACTTCATTATGGAAGTCACTCCACCAGCGGGGAAAAAATACTGCAGCAAATAAGCCTCCGCTCTTATCTCCATTTTGACCACTTTTGTAGTTTTGGTTTGACTTTCTTATTACTGTGTTCACTGTATGCATGTGGAAAACAGTGTGTCCTGGTTTATGTAGAAGTGCAGCTCAAGCTTGGAGATCATCTAGGAAAAATATTGTGATATTGTGAAGAAGAAGAGATTATACTGCAGAGTTAAAATGTAACTGCATGAATAGACTCAAGAGTACATATTAATTTCCCTTTCGTTTTCCAAACCTTGAGTGGAACACAAGCCAGGATTTTCACTTGGTGGGATAATGATTTTATCTTTTAAAACCCATATATGAAATGAACTGTAAGCAAAGATTTTTTTTCCATTCCGTGCTGCTACAGAGTTCTGTATTTAGAGTCAGCTAAACTTTGCACAGTGTAGACCATTGTAGTCATCTGTGAGGGAAATTCCCGAGCTGTGGGTTAGCCATGACATGAATGACACAAAAGAGCTTTTTTTAAACAAATTTTTGACAAATATTTAACAAATATTTTTAACAAATATTTGTTTTTAACAAATATTGTGCTGTAAAAAGTGTGGTGTCTTCCAATGTTCTGGAGGGAATTCTGTCATAAAATTCCTTATCAAGTCTACTTGAAACTCCACCCTTTATCATAATTATGGCAGGTGCAAGTATAAGGAAGCAAATGTAATTAGTAATCAGACCTGTGAGTACTGCCCTGTCGCCAGCTTTTTATTTCCTCTATGTAGCTTTGCCATTACAGATCTGAGAACCCTGTAAAGCCCTTGCATAATTAATGTTTCGTTTTTAAACCAAGAAACCACAGATGGTGAAGTCTGGGGCTCAGTGATGCTGTTTCCTCTTAAAATAGAGGGCATTAATGTGGGTGTATCCATCCATTTTCAATAGGTGAGTCAAGTTAAACACTCCAGAACAAGGTGGGAAAACTTGAGTTTGTGTAAATCCTTGGGCCAAATTTCATCTCGTGGAGTTTTCAGATCATCTAGGTGATGTTACGAGACATAAGCAGCCTTTGCTTCCCATGCCATTTGTTTTCCTAGCATACTTGAGCACTTCTGAAAATTCTTGTGTGTTTTTTCAATCATCCCTGAAGGCTTTGGCCTGAACAAGCATCTGGCATTTGACGCAGTCTGTGTTGAGATTGCAGTAATGACTTCTTGCCCTGTTTGTCATTTACTTGAGTAGATCTCTACAGACAGTCTTTTGATTTATTCTCAATGGGATCAAGTTGGAGTTCAGTGCTGCTGGATTTCTTCAAAATATGGGAGAAGTACAGACAATGAACTTGTTGGTTAATGCCTTCTTTCTGAAAGTTGTAGAATTGATGAGGTTTTATACTTTTTTTAAAACTTTCTTTTTTTTTTGTTTCGTAAGAATGTTGAAATGATGCCAACAGATAATTTTCAGGAGTCTCGAGCAGGGCAGCTACAGGTATGCAGGGAGAGGCAGTGCACTCAGGAGATTAATGAAGTGCCTTTGCAGCTGCTATTGTAGAAGCTGGAAACCTTGTTTCATTAAGCAGAAAAATAAACTACAGAAACAGAAGACTCCCTCTCCTTCTTTCTAAAAGTGTTTCCTTTCTTAAAATGCACATTTTTAATCCAGTGGGAAGAGTCTTTTCTTACTGCTGACATACTCCTTAAATCATATTGTTTTCAGGCAGTAGGTAGAGTGTGTAGATGAGTGACATTTGCTTGTAACTGTAACTAAAACATAGTTTTAGTGACATCAAAAAAATGATTGCATTTATAAGCTGAACCATTTACAGCAGGTAGAAGGAAAATTCAAAGCTAGAGTTAGGAACAGAAAACATCTCTTATGGCTTCGAGTGCCTGCAGCTGTGCCATCTTGGGGTGTGATTTATTTAGAGTTGCTGGTTAGTACCTGGTCAAGAGAATCACCAGGAATAACTGGAGGGAGCCTTGGGAGCAATTCAGTAGGTGGTGCTGTTCCCTTGAAGCCAACTCTGATGCTGTGCCCAGCAAGATATTTAGGGGGTTGTTTATTTCTACAGCTCTGGCTTTCTGGTAGGACTTGAAAATTAGCTATTTGCTGCCATAAAAAATCTCATTAATGATTCTTTTTTTTTTTTTTTTTCCCCAGCTGTAGCAGTATTCTTAGACCATATGTGAACTTTCAGTAGCATGGGTGGTGGGAAATACAGTAGAGGATAAAACATAATGGTTTCAGAGTCATCTCATATATGCTTGAAACTGAAGCTTGAAGCACATTTCAGGATTTGTGAATTCCAGGAGTCATAATTGGAAAAAAGTCCTATGGCAACAAATGGGCACATAATGGCTTTAAACTGAAAGAGGGCAGTTCTAGATTAGATATAAAGAACAAATTCTTCTATGAGGGTGGTGAGACACTGGAACAGGTTGTCCAGAGAAGCTGTGGATGCCCCATCCCTGGCAGTGTTCAAGGCCTGGCTGGCTGGGGCTTGGAGCACCCTGCTCAAGTGGAAGGTGTCCCTGCCCGTGGCAGGGGGGTTGGAACTGCATGAACTTTAAGGGCCCTTCCGATTCAGTTCTGTGATTCTATGATTTTTTTACCTTACCATGTGGATAGCAGACCTGACTTGGCTTCCAGCACAAGGTGAAGGTGAATCCAGAAGCAGACCTAGAGAGGGCTCCAAACATTCCAGCTCTGGGAGCTGCTTGAATGTGAGCTCTCAGTGATGACCCTCCACTGAGCTATGCTCTGGTAAAATACAGTCACTCAGCAAACAAAGCAACACATATTTTTCAGAGGATGTGAGCAGGGTCTTTCCAGGCTGTCTCCAGGATTCAGAACTCTTCTCAGGAATCTTCAGGAGCAGTGAAACCTTTCTGTGAGTGTGCTGGACTCCTCTTTTGTGGGAGGACTGCTTGTTATGGTCACTCAGAAGAAAGACTGTTCTTTTTGGCTCTGAAGGTCACATTAAACATAATATCAGAAATTTCTTTTTGTATGGTTTGAAGTCAGAAAGGTCATTCGTGTTTTGAACCCAGTTTTGCACAGATTCTCTCCATCTTGAACCCATCAGGAGGTTAAAGCTCCTCCCTCCCATTGATAGTTTTGTTCCACTGGTCAATTCCCTTGTTGTTTAAAAATGTGGGATTTGTTTCTGCTTCGATTTGACTTTTCTTTCTTTCATTCTTGGCTTCACGTTCCAGACTTTGGTTCTTGTTATGCCTTTCTTCACCCAACTGAAGATCACTTTAGAAAACAATGCAATAGAGAAAAGTAAAAATGCCTTCCCAAGCCTACCCACTACCTCCTGTTTATGCCTCCAGGGATTGCTTTGGCCATCTTTGCCACATTGCACTGCTTGTTCATGTTCAGTTGTTTATTTGCTGTAATGCTTTTAAGAATTGCTGGTTTTCAGGGTGCAGCACACCCCACCTGCACCCACGTCCCATCCTGTAGATACAGCATGCGTTCCTTTTTCTTGAAGGCTTGCTCTACTAAAAACTTTTATTTGAAAGAACAGATGTTTTTCAAAACCTGATTCTCTCCATCTGTTGGTTTCCTGTTCTCCTGATATTTTATCAGTCTTCGCATCACCTGGAAATTTTTATCAGCAGTGAGTTTATAACTTAGGAGTCATTGATCAAAATGCAGAATAGTGTTGTTGTTATTACTGATTTTACCTCCATCTTCTTAAACCCATCTGCGTTTAAAGACCCTTAGGGTAACAGATTTCCAAGGGTCTCCCATTAGTTAGCAGTTCAACACATGCTTTCACTGGTGGAACTAGAATGTTCTGCAGTAGTCCTAAGTCACATGCTTGTAAAACTAAGTGTGTAAGTGCTTAGGCTTATAAATACATCTACTTACCAAAGAATGAAATCAAGTTTGTTTGACAAGACCTATTTTCCATAAAACTGCATTGACCAGCATTAATTACTTTACTACCCTTTGGTTCTTTTTTAGTTAAGTTCAGTCAGCATTCATCAGTGCAGCTTTACTGGTGTCAGTAGAGTTGTACATTTTGCTCCCTTACAGTGTTTCTAATGAGTGTGTATTATTAAAGAAAGCAAAAAATAAAGCAAAAGTCAGTGCTAAGGATACCGTAATGTACTTGAATAATATTTGGAAAAGCAGTCTGTAACTTCTCTGTGTGGCTGTGGATGGAATGCACTGGTAAGTCCCAGCAGTCCCCATAGGCAAAGTGGACAGTGGGGAAGGCCCCTAATTGGAATTTTAATCCATCAAAATGTTTGTGGGATTTCTTACAAAAATTAGAATTGGATCTGAAATGTTCTTTTATCTTGCATACAGCATATGTATATGCTCTGTGGGCATCGACACAGTACTCCCACAGTCTTTTCTTGTTTGTACTGAAGCTCAGGGTGAAGCTTGGTTTTCCTGAGCTGGTCCCTTCTTTCATTTCCTAAAGTTCACAACAGCAATCTAGTGGGGAAATTCTCCAAACACCACAGAGTTATAGGTACTGCTGAGATGACTGTGAAGCAGCTGTGTTGGTGTGGAGGCAGGAAGCTGATGACTCCTGGAAACAGATGGGTCTTCCTTTCAGATAGCTTGAGATATGATTTTCTTTCCTATTAAGTCTTGAGATGCTTTATATTTTAAACACCCTATTGTGTCTAGTAAACCTGAAATACTTACCATTTACAGTAGCATCCAAATGAAAAATGTTGAAAGGCTATGCAAGCAAGATTCATGGACTACTGAATTTGACTGTCTACTGTATAGAAATTTGCAAGATGTGGATGAGAGTTACGTGGATAAAAATACTTGAATTTTGTATTTTAAAAAAAGTGGATTTTATTTTGTTTTGAGGGTGTGGAGACTTGGCCAAAATTGGGCTGGCAGGGATGGCAAAAAAAAAAAAGAAAAGAAAAGAAAAAGAATTAGAGTATACCAGAATGACCTACTTAAAAAAATTAAATTGGAAAAAAGAGTAATGGCTTGTAGCTATGGGATAATGGAATTTGGGACACTTCATCGTAATCTTGCTTTTAATTGACAACAGGCATGTTTGTGCTTTATTGTGGAAGGACTTTGTGATCAACATACCATTGCTGCATGAAACACTCCACTTTTTATGATACTGGTCAGAGAAAACAGTCCAGGATTCCAATCTCCAGGTCCAGGATTTTCATTTAAATCCATCTGCATTGTATGCTGAGGGAAATTCACTCAGATTATTGAAAAACAAACCCCACCCAATCTCCTTTTCCCTCAGAAAATCCTCTCTTTCTGAACATTGAAGCTTCTTTCTGCTCAAAGGATGACAAAGGATGGCTGGTGTTTCTGAAGAACATGGTGTGGCAGGTTAATGTTACCCCTGTTAAAAATATTTGGTAGGGAATCCCTCTTTCTGTGTGGTGCAAGGAATTGTTGTTTCTGATCTGACTCTGGGCATTGTTGTGATAGAAATATTTTAACTGCCATAATGTATGGATTGTAGAAGTTGAAATGGAATTTAAGTGATTGATTTCTGTGTTCTAATGATAGATAAAATTCATGAGTCTCAAACCTACTCTTTTAGCACTAGACTTATTTTACTTAGTAGCCGTATTCTGCAGCTTCATAAAAGCATTCTGTTTTCAAGCCTTTACAAGGAAGATCTTAGTGATAAAGCATTTGAAATAGCATTTTTTAACTTACTGAGTTTTTTTACCCACAAATTTATTATTGTTTCTCATTCTTCTTGGTGAAAAAGGCATTTTATGTCTTAGTTTATCTGTACATTCAGTCCATAAGCCCTTCCCTTAAAATTTCTCAGTAGGTTTGGTGAGATACTATATGCCATGGGGAGCCTGAATGATTTATTAAAATCCCACCCTTCATCCACTTCCAAATATGACAGTCAGAATTCAAAGTGAGAATAATTACAGCTGTGCAGTTACAGCAGTTCTGAAAGACAGGGTAATATGAAGACTCCAGAGGAAATGTTAACAATTCTAATAGTTTTTCGTAAAAGACAGAGAGACACTGTCAAACCAGAGGTTTAAACAAAGAATAGGTTAAAATAAAAAAAAATTTAAAAAAGACTTAAAGGCCATCAAGGACTAGTTGAGCCATGGAACAGATGATAAGCCAGAAAAACTTGTTGTTGTCTAAAATACTGATATCTTGCTGGCAAAAAGAGTCATGTCTGTTATTTGCCCCACTAGCTAAGTCACAGGGGGACACAGGAACGAAATAAATCTCTTTCACTACCTCTCTCTGAAATACTAAATTAAGAATTGTGGCTACATTTGACAAAGAAAAAGTGCTTCATCTGTGCTGCACACAGTGAACTATTAGTATGACTGCAGCATTTAGACAAATTGAATGGCATGCTATTGTCCGTCATCTTTTTATTCTCCTTTTTTTATCCTAATTTTGAATAATTCATAGGAAAAATGATCACTTTGTAATGCCACAAACTCACAGCAGGCAAAACTAATTTTACATTATATGAAAACAGATTTTATTTATTTAAGAGTAATATTTAAAGAAAACAACAACTTTTTTGACACCAGCTGCTGGGAAATAAATAGAATATTTTATGACAGAAAAAAAAAATCCAAATGCGTTAAAAGCTGTTCCTGAGAGATGGATTAAAAAGTAAAATATAGACGTTGGGCAGATAAATTTAAACTTGGTGGTCACTGATGTAATTCTGTTCCTCAGGGGGAGTGAAGGATAGTTTTCTGGAGAAAAGGAAACTTCAAAGGAGTACAGACTTGTGCTTGAGGACTTGTCTGAATAGCTGAGCTGTGTGCTGGTGACTGGGGGCAACTTGGGTGACAACTCTTTAAGATCTTTTACATCCTCTAGACCAGATGGGGTTTTTTCCCTCATGTCTGTTGCGTGAGAAGCAAGCCTCCTTTTTTTTTTTTTTTTTTGTGTAGTTTTTCCATATCTGACCTCAGCTCTTTAGCAGGAGGAAACTTTAAACTTACAGCTTTTTTGCTGCTGGGTTGTTTTTTTTTTTTTCTTTCCCTCCTTCTTGGAGTGGCTTGATGAGTGCAGCAAGAGGGCAATCTGGAGGGATATTTCATTTTTTTTTTGATGAGGCCCTGCCCAAGAGTAGAAGGAGTGAGCGGGTCGATACGCAGCTCTGGTGTCTCAGGATTAGGGAGGAGGAGGTGGAGAGCAGGAGGAAAGTTGCACAGGGTTTTAGCACAAGAGCAGTTGGAACAAATGCCATCAGTAATATAAATGTTGTGTACTGCATTTTCATGTAAAATTGTTTAACTTAAGAACTCTTAGTGACAGAGAGAATGTAAATCTGAGGCTGAGAGCCTGAGTCCCTAGCAGAAGTTTATTATTATGCCTGATAACAGCTGAATTCCAGCCTTTTCGCGTGCTATAAAATGGGGCAGTTCTGTCTATTATTGGCGCCATGTGCACCACGCAGTGAAGGGTTTGTTGGCAGTTCAGCTGTAAGCCCCCATTTTCACGGGTTTATAACTCTACTGTTAAAAATTCACTCCAGGCTGGAACTTGGCACACGAGATGGAGTCTCTGCAAGTTATGCTGAAACTTAGGCTGTCCTCAGGCAGCTCCCTGACAGTGTTAAAAGACACGAGGGGTGTGTACAGCTCCTTTCAAAAGACAAGAGAGAGCAAGGACAAGTCCCACCATTTTGTGCCTTTGATTAAAAATTATGTTGTTCGATTCTGGCTTGCTTAGAAGGAGCACCCTGATGCCCCTGGGTGTTCTTGAAGGTCTTAAATTTGGAAATACTTTTATTTGAATTTTTATTTAACTTATCTGTTGTCTTCCTTGTTATTTTTACATGGGGAAAAAAATCAATCAAACCTTTTGTATACATTTCCTTTAATGGGATTTAAATGCAGTGTTGTTTTGCTGTGCTTTAAGGTTTAAACATTGAATATTTCCATTTAACTAGCTGTCATTAGTTAGTACTTATATAGAGTTTGGGTGATTATAAGAAGCCCTAGGTAGAGGTATATGAAGTGTGTTTTATTTAATGCTTCCAGTATTATTTTCCAAGAGATGAATTTCAAGACTATAATACAGTTGTAACTGCTGAACAGTTATAATGATGCAACCTTTGCTTTGACTCAGTCACCTGGTACAAGTCATGCTGTGATCTTGTGAAGAGAGCATGGTTTGGTGTATTTGTATACTCTGATTTATCAAGGTATGAGGGTCAACTCTTTTTTTGAAGGGGCTTTCATTTTTCAGAGTGGTTGGATGCTTTTATGGTGTTGTCATCTTGAAAGAATGCCATCGAGATACTTTTGGTTTTGTAAATGGTCGTGGTGATCAGGGAGCACCTTCAGTGCTGCAGACCAGCAAGAATCCTTTAAAGAGAGGAAGTGAATGGTGGGAACTCTTCATGGAATTGTACAGATCTGTAAGTAGATGGGTCCAGCTGTGAAACCTGAAGTTGACCTAGGAAAATGAACCTTTTTGTACATCACAATCAAAAGCATGGGCAAAAAGTTCCAAGAGCAAAGATCTATTTGAGGTGCACCAAGGGGCAAAGGGTAAAAAAAAATATAAATTGGTGGGTTAAGATTCAGTCTCTGACATATATGGAAAGATGGTGCTTGTCTTTTTGTCACTAATAAATACAAAATATGTATCTAAAAAATGTGTCCATTCTTTGCACATACAATTTTGTTTAGATTTTTTTCAGCAGTTTACCCATTAGGTATCTAATTCTTGGCTTATATCCATTGATTAAAGAAGAAGCCTAGGAATTAAATTGGCTCAGTGAAATAAATTCTCTTCTCTTGCACAGTCATAAATAAGAAATAATCCTGTACAAGTAATTTTGTACAAGTGTCAGTTCTCTGGATTTACTGTAGCTTATATCTAAAATCAAAATGTGGTCAGTTACCTAAAATTTGGGAGTTTCAGTTTGTGTTGTGAAATAGGAGTTGGTTGGTGTCGACCTCCTTTTGCTGAAGTCATCTGGTCTGTCTGCCAAAATACATGTCGCAAAAAATTTTCATTATCCATAATATGCACCATTCCTGAAGGATGACTCTCGTGCCTAACCTTGACTATCTCTGGAGAAAATAGTTAAATACAGTCTTCTGGGATTTGCTACCAAATATTTAAACTTCTTATTGCATTGGAAATAGTAAATCCATGTAATGAATTGTAACTAGCAGTGAATCTGAGAGGCATCTTCTGGAAGCAACTTTTTGCTAAACTTTATCTGTATTCAGACACTGTTGGCAGAGCAGGTGAAAGAGCTTGAGGTCAAGGGGGTGCATAAGTGATAGAGTTCTGTGTGATCAGTCTTGGAGGTCTCGGTCTAAAAAGCATCATTAACTCAGTGTTACCTTTCACTGCCTTTCTAAAATCTTCATTTTAGACGAGAGGCCTGCGTGCAGAATTTAAGAGGCTTATTTTCTTATACAGAAATAATGCTGCTAAGCTGCTAGAAATCTCAGCAGCTTAATATAAATGTTCAAATAAAAAAGTTAGTATTTTAACTGTATAACCTTCAAATATAATTAATAATGAAATCCTAAGCAGGAGCCTAGGGGAAAGCATTTGGATTCTTTCTATTTGTGGAATAGGTGCAGGTCTCTAGTGTGCAGTTGAAAATAGGGACTAAATATGAGTTGATGATTTGGAAATCACTAATGTGTGCTGCTGAATGCAGTCACAGTTGGGATATAAAGTAGAGCACAGGAGAAAATGAAAACAGAGGGACCTGAGCCACCAACTTCATGCTCAGATAAAATACCGAACTTGTGTACTAGGTGGGAATATTCAGACGTGTTTTTTTTCTTTTGGCCTCAGGATTAAATTGATCTTATCCTGCTAGTGCAGGAGGTAGTATATAATTTTTTTTTCTTCACTCTTTTACCAGTGCTACCCAAATTATTATTATGGAGCCTTATTATGGGAAACAAAAATCACAGTAAGAGTGGGTGTCATGACTACCTGTGTGATGAGCCTGTTGAGATTTGTAGCACAGCAAGATGCTTTTCAGAAACACTGCTTCCCAGAAAAAGGTGTTGTACAGAGTTAATCCACAGGTGCTGGATTGCTTTTTCTGACTCAGAAAAGGCAAAAAGAAACTGTTCAGATAATGAAGGGTGTTCTCCAGCGTGGTTGGAGAACATTGCTCTGTCTGTGCTTACGCTTTTCAGAACCTGTGCACCACTTCCATGCATGAAGGTTGCATGGAAGGCCACCAGTTTTTTCTGTAATGAAGGTGCTTAAGCTCTGCAGTATTGGGTGTAAACAGGAGTTACGTGATTATGTACCAGGATTTTGGCCTCAGTAATGAAATAGAGAGGAAAACTGTCTCTGCAGATACTTCAGTCATAAGAGATGACCACGCTGTACTCTGCCAGAGTGCAAGTGGAAAAGGCAGAAGCCCTGAAAAGGACCGGTTCTTTCCTTTTAATTTCCAGTTCTTTAAGCAGCTTGAAGCACATGGTGTAGGTTTGATTAATGTATAAATGTATTGTGGGTTTGGGGGTTGCTACAGTACAATCCTTTGAGTCACATGATTAGGAAGGAAAAGAAAAGAAATACGGAAGTGAAAAGTGAAGTTTGGTGTACACAGTAGTCAGCATTCACACATTGCTGTCACACTGTGTGTGTGACCTGAGGTATTGCAGTTATTTCCTATGTAGGTATCAGTTGCCATTTTACTGACAGCTTCTGGAAAAGTGGTGGTATTGGCTAATGGAGCAATCATACTGCTTGTCAGAGAAGAAAAATTATTTTTAGACTTGTCTTTTATAACAACACCCTGAAACGGTGGATGATGCCTAAAGGAGGCAACACAGAAGTCAAACTGTTATTTCACATAGCCTGTTTTTCAAACAGAAATCAGCAAAAATCTCATAAAATGTGGAAAGGACACTACAGATTCACTTCCAGTGTACTCTCTTAGACCCCCACCCCAAATGTAGCTTCCAGGGCTGCATTTCAATCCTGGGGCACCTCCTCTCTTGCAGACCATGTGGTGTTGTACACTGTACATTGTCTTACAGTGGCTGCATCATTCCTCCTCCACTGCTCGGCAGCAATTACTGTTTGATGCAGAAGCTGTAGCCTAGGTTTTTGTGACCATCTGTGATGTTTCTAAGAGAATCTCTCCTCTATGCTGCCTTTTCCATGGGAAAAATTATTTGCTGATTGAGCCCATATCCAGCCCACTGCTGACCAATTCATTAATGCTTTCAGGTTAGGGTGAATCCTTCTCCCACCTCAAGCAATTGAAGGATGCACTAATGAATGGCTGTTCAGCAACTTCAGATTGTGTATATAGTCTTGAAGTCTTTTATTTAACCTTTCACCTGTGATGGTTGCATCTGAATGTGCCTTGCATCTATTGACACAGTTACGCATTTCTGAAGCCAGAAGTAGACTGGTTTGAAGTTGCAGGAAAAGAAATAAGTAGAAATTAACTTTCCCCCATAGTTTGGAATCAGAAGGGTGTTCTGGGTATCTTAGGACATTAGTAGGTAAAGTTACTAGGTAGCCAAAATATTAGGAAATTCCTCTAATAACATATTTTTTATGCATAATGATGTTTCTTGGTGATACATAATCTTTGTTCCACCTCAAGAAGTTAATGAGAAGACTACTTCACATAGGGTTCATTTTTATCAGGACTGCTGAAGGTCGTAGTAGGAGAGAAGAATATTCTTCCAGTAATTTTCAAGAAACAATTAGTTCAGTGAGCATTGGAATTTAGACTTTCCACAGATTAGTGTTATGGTTGATTGGCTTCTTGACTAAGAAGGTCTGACCTCTCACTGAAGTATTTCCTGGGTTCTGAGGTGTTTATAAATCCAGTTCTGTGGTGCTTAAGGAATGAACTTGTACTGTTGGTTCTGTCTGGGGGAAATTAATAATGTCTCTCTCTATCCATGCCTATTTATTTATTTGTTTTTAATTTTATGAAGTTTATGGGAATCAGCCTTTTTATTCAGGGTGATAACCTTCTAGCAAATCTGGTTGAAATTGGTAAATTAAGAGTATTAGTGAGAGGATGTATTCAGGCAGTGCAATTCTAGCCTTAAGGAAACCAAGAGGAAAAGCTGGTGTCCAGAGACAGGATATCTTTAGTTATTCCAGGCTCAACCAATGATTTGCTCTATGACCTTTGGCAAACCACTTGTCTCTTTATGCAGTAAGAAAATACTGATTGATTGAATTGATCTGTGTGTGGGATGAGGGTAATTTCAGATTCCTGACTGAGGATCTCAGGGTTCTTTATTGCCAAATACAGAGAAGGTAGAAGGTAGTGGTAAACAGGCTGTCAATATTTTCTGAAGATATGCTGTCATTCGCCTTGATAATGATTCATACTGAAAGATTTAGGCAGGTTCTGCTGTTTGAATAATGCAGGTGAAAATGTTTTTCTGATTCAAGGACAGTTTGGGTATGGACTGTGCAGCTTGAAGAAAGGAGACCTAGGATCATGTGCAGGTTTGAAAGGTTTACCTGAACATTACCTTCCCATTAATGAAATACCCTGAAGATTAGGAGAGATTTGTTTAACTCTTCCTGTACTATGTGCAATTCACTGAAATTTGCTGTAAGAGAAACAGATTACATAAGTTTACTTGCTTGGGGTTTTTTTTTTTGGTGATACACTGGCAAATTTGTGAAAAGTAAAGCAGGAAGGTTTTTTCATTCCTCTTACCTGTCTGTAATGTATGCTGGAGCCAGTCCCTCCCTTCTTTTCCTATTTGATCATGGATGCGACACGTGAGCCATGCAGTGAGAAGCTGGGTGTTGGCATCAGTTACAGCAAACAAGTATTTGGAAGACTGGTAAGTCAAGACAGCTTAAAGCTCAAAAGCCTACCTATACTAGACTGGCATTCATTAACAATATGTATAGCAAATAGTTCTGAATCATTGTTAGCTATTACCACTGCATATTCAAACAGTTGGTTCTTAACAATCCCATATTTTTCCAAGCATTGCTTAAGAACTTGCATTGAGAAACTGAACAAACAGTATTTTGACCACCTGGAAGAATAAAAATCACTCTGTTTCAAAATACCTTCAAGTTTAGAATTAGATATAATCATCCAATATTCTGCACCCACCAAACCAGAAGTTGTCCACAATACTTTCCAATAAAATAATATTGTAGCATTCAAACTGCATTGGGAATGGATAAGAGAAAAGAAAAATAATGATTTCTTAAAAAAAAAAATAGTAAAGGAAACTATGACAGCATTATACTTGTAACCTGAACTGTGTGAATTTTAAGTTTTCTTTTATAAGCCATATCTGATAAAATGAAAACATGAAATTTGCATAAAACATGACAAGATGTGGGATTTCTACAAGTCATGTCCCTCAGAGATGCCTACAAGGTTATGAAAAGAAAAGAACACCTGCATTTCTTTTATATATGTATATATATCTACATGTGTATAAACAAAAACTTCCAAAGCAAAAGTGCAGAAGTTTCTTTTCAATCTCCTTCTTCCCCCATCCCTACTTTACTTAGTCCTTTCAGACTCTTTTTTACAGAAAAAAAAAAAGGCACAGATTTCAATTTTTTGGGTTGCAAACTGTCTTTAAAGATCCCTTCCACTTTAATGTTTCCGGTTTCTGGCTTTCAAACAATTGCCATTTTACCTAAAAGGGCAACATGTTTACAGATTGTATGTGAAATCACTTTCAAGAGTAATGTGTTTCCTGAACATTTCTATTTTTAGCACGGTGATAGCTCAAAGCTAAGAACTCTTCCTAATAGGAACTGTACTTGTTGGAATTTAAAGATAGGGTTCTTTATTTTTTCCTGATACAGACACATCTTATTGTGGGAGACATCCTAGGAAATGAGAGACAACCCTCCTCCTTTTCATAGATGTGAGGCTTCTCTCCCCTCCAGGTTAGCTTGTGTACTTTCCTATTCAGGAACTAACTGGGGTTGCTTCTGGTGCAAAGTTAAATCTTGAATGTCCTTTTAGCTGGTTTTGCAGGGGATTTGTTGTTTTTTATTTGTGGGGTGTGGGGTGGTGCTGGTGAAGTTGTTTTCGGATGAAGTTTAGGAACTGGAAGTTAGGCAAGCCAGAGCAATGTGACTAATGAGATTTCTGCAGGCCATCAGCAAAAGTCTCACCAATGGTATGTGGACTGTCATCCTGCTTTCAGAGAAATTGTGATGATGCATGACTCTTCAGAAGTCCTGCAAATACTAGTCTGGAACATTTCATTGGGATTTTAAGAACAGTAAGGGGATGCAGATTTAATAGGCTGATTTGTTTAAGTGGCCTTGGTACCATCTTATTTAACAGAGTGGAATTTTTTGCAGCCTGCAGAGCTAGGAAATAATTCTGTACATATTTACTATGTAGTACTTCCTCCTTTTGGACTTAATGTGGCTTAGAGCTAAGAAAAAAACAACTTTTCTCCTGTAAATCACATTCGAGATATATTTATTTCTTTCTGTGAGCATCAGGGCCCTACTGTAGTGGTTATTTTTTCTTAATGCAGACTTCCAGTCGATGAGGACAGAAAGGAGATCGCTGACTGCATAAAACCCTAGGCTGGTTTCAGTTATAGCTCAGGAAATGGAAAGTTTCTTTCTTGCCCAAGTATGAGGCTCAGTCAGTCAGAAAATACAAAAACTTTAATGTCATAGGGCATTGATAAAGAGTAAAACCTTCAGCTAAAAGAGAGAAATGCATGAGGGAGAGTTTTGTGTCAGATGGCTACTGCAGAAGATCTGGCAGCTGGACTTCAGAGTTCTGCTCCAGCATCTCCAGATCTGCTGGGGGAATAATGTAGCTGTTGTTGGCATCACTGTATCTCTTAATGGAAAAGAAAGCGTGTTTATAAAGAATTTTGAGATTCAAGAAGGAAAGGCTGAATTTGCTTGGAAATTTTAGCCCTGTTACTATACCAACTGATTAAAGGGACAGTTCACTACATGGAATTGAAACCGAACCTCCATTCAATTGACGTTAAATAATATGGTATTTTATGTAATAGTCTCTATTAGTACACACAGATTCATAATGAGAATTTATAGGTACATGTGACTCCTAGAATAATTTTCTTTTTATTGTAAACTATTGCCCTAAATTTTGGCTTGTTATCCTATTTCGTTCTTTTGCTTGCATACTATAGAAGAAGTGGCCAACAATCTTTAAAAAGGTAGCACAGAGTGGAATAGCAGTTGGTGTTTTGTACCTGGCAGGCTTCATGTATTTCCCAAGTGCCTTTACTGTGGAAGGTTCAGGTTCAAATTTTGTTCCTTATGCATTGTTTAGTGGGGCAGGGGGGGCAGTGGAGCACGAGATGGTGCTGGCCTGCATTAATTCAGAAAGAGTTCCTCAGCACGTGCAAAGAAACTAAGCAGTTCCTCCATGATAGACCCACTTCCTTTTTTATAGTTATTTGTAGAGAAAATGCTTGAAGAGTGCTGAGTTCTTTCTGTGGGAGGTGCAGAGGAGGGAAGAAGAAGAGTTTTAGCTCTTCCATACAAATTACAGGTGGGTTCATCTTTGGTAAATGTGGTAAATGAAGATGCATCTCACTTATGACAACAGAAGTCTTGAAGGATCTATTCTTTTAATTCTTTCAAGGTATATTGTAGAAATAAAAAATTTAGTTGTATAATATGTAAATGATCCTTTTTTATTTACGAATATTACTTTCACTGTCTCAGCAATTGGGCCTGAAATATTTTTCTGGGCTTCGTTGCAACATAAAGGCATTAGATCAAGAATGTTCCAAAATTCAGATTGGCTGGTATTTGCTTATATCACCCTGACTGAATGTTACCAGTTTTAAAATGCTTTTTTTGTTGTTCGGGGAATTTTAAAACAGCTTTGATTTCAAACATGAAACTTGGCAAGTGACTGGTCCATAATGTGTTCTAATCACTTCTGGTATTTTGGAAAAGGCTTGAAAAAGATTGAAGTTGTTACTTTATTATTATTTATTATTTATTAGCATTTGCATATCTGAACTCTCGTCTTCTTTACCTGGAATGTAATTAGCATATGGTCTTGTAGTCTTTTCCAGGTGTTAGTGTTAGCATGATGGAACTTAATTTTGTGGTTTTCTGTACATGGAGTTTTGATAGAATTTTTTTTACTGCTAAAAAATGATATACCAGTTTTAATTCTGTAGTTTGGTTGACCACCAGGAGGATGCATTTGATCTCATCTGTTTAAACAGATTATGGAACAGGTTGAATACCCGATTTTTTTTCTAACAATAGCATTCTATTGTATGTTAGGTGTGTTTTGGTTTTTTGCAGTGCAAGTGGAGCCAGAGTGAATTTTAGTCATGGAATTTTGAACAATTAAATTGTTGCAGAAGCCCCACGAACTCAAGCTCGTACTATGTACTCTTCATCTTAAGTATTCGGAGCAAAATAAATAGTACATAGATTTAACTGTATGCACTTCATAGCTCAAGGTCCCTGGAATAAATATAATTTGTATTGGACCAGGCCGACAGGATGCTGAGGTCTCTGAATCCAGTCCGGAAATATATTTAGATACACTTTGTCTTCAGAAAATAGTAGCCATTCTTTTTAAAAATCCGTTTTAAACTTATCTAGTCATTATGCTGTTGCTTTATTACCTAGATTTTGCAGGATGTGGCTGACAGTATAAAAATGTTTTTCTTGTTTTTACTAATATTGAAAGTAAATGGAATATTGTTTTCTCCTTTTTTCTTCCAAATATTATTTCCTGTCCTGACACAGTGATCAGTTCAAATCATTGCTGATATATTCTCTCTTTTTTTTCTGCATTGTTTCTGGGGAAAAAAAGATTACAATAGAGCTTTGCCAAATCACAGTGCAGGAACTGAACTTCCCTGAACTTTTATATAGTTCCAGCTGGGTTTGAATTTCTCTTATTGTAAGATGATGTCTAATTAAACAAGAATTAGATATGTGGATTTTATTGGGAGATATTTGAGAGCTTGCATCGCTGTTACATTAAAAGTTTAAGCAGCAGATTTGAAGTACAGTCCAAAGGTCTCAAAGTCCTCTGGTTTTAAATTTGCAAAGATTTCTGAGATGAATGAAATTGGAGGGGGTTGGTTGCATTGTCCCTGTAATATTGAATCTCAACAGCCTGTACAATAAGATATTGTTCAGTATCCTTCTTGGGCCTTGAGCTTAATATGGCAGTTACGTAAACTGAAATAATGTGAAACTTCTGGGCATGGTTTGTGCATGACATTGTGCAGGATGGAGCTGGTTTTGGGCTCCAGGTTAATGGCCTTCAGGCAAAAGCATAAATAGTGTGCAGAAGTAAAAGACTGCATTGATTGGTGCTTCTGCATGTGGTGGAATAAAATCTGTCCATGTGTAGTCTGGAAGAGTCCTGATACCGCTTTGATGCACCTGCTTATATGAAGTCCAAACTTAGCCTGCAGTCCTGACTTTGCTTTTCATTAATTTTATTTAAAAGGTAAAATTTTTATTTAAAAGATAAATTTTATTTATCTTAAAAGGTAGCATGCCCCTTTTTACATGTCAGAATCCCAAGTTCCTCCCAAGATTCTTGGTAGGCTGCAAAGATAAGGCATCTGCTTAGGGCAGCATAACAGTGATGGACTTACTGTCCATCTAAAGTCTGTCGTGGCCACAGAAGCCACACATGCCCTTGCTGCTCTGGAGACCTGAAGTAGATATTTCCACCTCTCATTCTTTCCACTTCTCTGACATCAGAACCACAAATTCATGCCTCTCTGCTAAAACCACCTCCCTCACTGTCTCTCTCATGTGAGAGAAGTGTCACAGATTCATCGTAATCCCTTCTCTGTCTGCAGCTAGAAGGGAAAACGGAAGCTTTGCCGTGTGAACAAGGCAGATTCTCACAGTGAAGGTGGAGGGAAGCAGGTGCTTGTCATGGAGAGGAGATGGGCTTAGGCTGCTGTGTGAGGGTAGAAGAAGTACTGGAGCTCTTGGGAGAAGATCAAAGGTCCCAAAACCATAGATGACAGATTTCATCGGTGATGGAGATGAATTACCAGGTACAGTCTCCTGATGTCACATGTCAAGACAATGACCATGAGCAGTAAGTCAAGGGGAAGAAACTTTCCCAAATTTCTTACAGTTGAAAACGCGTAACTTTCACTCACTTACTCAGTTTTGCTGTCTCAAGAGAGAAGACATTAGAAGTTATTTTGGCCTTATTCTTGGAGTGGCACAAGTAAGCAGAGGCTGTGGTGCTGGGGGTGTGTTCTCCATGCAAGGAAAGAGAAGGAGGCAGGATACGGAGAACTCCACATCTTGCTGATACTGATAAGTTTATCCCAGAAATACTCAACTGCTATGTTTAATTGCTCAGCACTTAGGGATATGTAGACTTCCAAACAAAGGTTTATCACTTTGATCTTCTCTGCCATATGTCCCATGAGATTTATGTGCATTAGCCCAGGGTTTTTCATTTCACCTAAGCACATTGCCTTTCATCCAGGATCTTGCCCTTTCACAGGTAAGGGTCAGGCTGAATTTCTTTGGGACAGATCTGTGAAGGAAGTGGAGAGGTAGTAGCCATTAAACTCTGAGTGTGCACAGTGTCTCTGTGGGGATAGCTCAATGTCATTTCCTGTACCAGAAATCAGCAACAAAATGGCTTTAGCTGTGCAGGGCAGTGGAAATTCAGAAACTACAACTAAAAGAGTACCCTGTTTCCAAAGAAGAATTTAAGGATGTCATATGTGACTTCTCTAAACTTTAAAATTTTTATCATTAGTACTAGTATTCTAAGAAAATAGGCAGATGATCAGCCCTTACCACAATGACTGAAATATATTATTTTATTTTGCTTTTCAAGGGAGCCAGTTTCACAACTAGACCATACTAGTGCATAGTAACATGATGAAGTCAAGCAAACACAGTGAAAAACTATTTCTGAGTTTGGAAACCAAACTCTGTATGCTTTTTGATAATTTTTTTTACATTTTAGGATATTTTAAATATCACATTGTTTTGGCTTGTGCACATCTCCATTATTTGGATCTTACAATTTTGATACCTTTCATGTTTGATAAATTTCTTTTTTCTGAATGATCAGTTTTGGATGCTGTCAATATTTACATTCTTTTTCTCACCCTTAATGAATCTATGTAGTGATAATAATCGTAGCACCTATTGCTCTGCATCAGAGTAGATTCTTCTTTCTATTCTTTTCTAATACCATTGATTAATAACTCATTGCTTCCTATCTCTCAGACAGTTTTTATCCACCTTATTGTAATAGTATTCAGACCATAATTCTCTAGTGCCTCTATGAGCTTCCTCTGTGGTAGTGTGTCAAAGGCCTTGCTAAAATCCAAACAAATTATATCCACCACATTTCCTTTATCCGCCCAGTTTGTCACCGCACTGAAATACCCATCACAATGAAACATTTATTGATGTAAGTTTCTCTGTTAAACCAGAATAAATGTGAAGGTTCTGCTGTGATTATGTGATAGAGCCTGCTTCTTAACAGGTATTATCATTTTATGCACTAAAGATAATATGAGCCATGGGAGATGATACCATTCAGCGGGAGCAGTGAGGCTGTGAAGATCAAAGTATTATGAACCTTGAAAAGAAGTGGGAGAAGCTTATATGCTACAATAGCTTGTAAAGGGCATAAGTAAAGTCTTCAAGCTGTATTCCAAGAGATGCTCAGTGAATATCAGCTTCAGAGCTGCTTCACAAAAAAACTGTATCTTTAGAGAAAGAATTGTTTGGGCAAGGCCTCGTGAAAACTGCATGCTGTCACTGTTCCTGTTCCTTGGGAACATAAACAGGATCTAGGGACAGCTTGTGCAAGAAAACAGTTGGAATAAGGAATATCATGGTTTTCAGCAGCCAACTTGATTACCATCATCGCCCCTGCGTAGGAGGAAAGCTTCAAGAGGTATTCAGAAGGATGCTGGGTCCCACCTGACTATAACAGAACTACCCATTAAACTCCTAAACATTAGGAGTCCAGGTCAGATCTTAAGTGCAGTTATAGAGACCAGCTCTTCTGTGGGTTGAGAAGTTCAGCTTCTCATGTGCTTTCACAGCTGGGCTTCTCAAGTGCTTGTTGCTTACACTGTTAGCAGTAGGAATAAATTAGGACAGTGGACTGTGCTGCTAAGGGAACCAACACGTTTTACAGGTTTGAGGGCCCTTGTGGTGAAATTGCATCCAGTACCTGTTTCCAAGTGACCATTAGAGTGGATTATGCATCGCAGCTTTTATACAGTTGATTGTCTCTAACTTTCTGAAACTGAGATTTCAAGGAGTGTTAGTCTTCGCCCAAAGGCAGGTTTTATCATACCTGAACAAAAATAGTTCAAATACTATTGGGGGATGTTGGGTGTGTGTGACATGTAGCCAAAAATACACCTTTTTCCTGATTAAAATGCTTTTCTAGCTGAAACAGCCATGGTTTGGAAATTAAAATTTGTAATGAATATAGTCTTCACTGGGAAAGTAAACTCAAAGGATGAATGCCATAAGGAAGACAAAATCTCTGTGGGCACTCATCTTTGCAGTGAACCAAAAACAGATGGAGATTTACCATTTTGACAAAGAAACCTTCGATGTCCTGTTGCCCATTCCTGCAGTGGGAGGAACCCTTGATTCCAGCACAATGCTGTGGGTTGTCCTCTTCTCCCATTCTGCTAAATTACAAAACCCCCCACGTTTCTCCCACCAGCAGCCCTATGACTCTGGTTTGAGCCACAGTCCTACGTTGTTAGGAATAAGCCCGGACCAACTCCTCTAATCAATACAAATGGCTATGAGTTTTAAGGCAGAGCTGGGAATAACCAAAATTCCTGCATATTTTTTAAAGTGCAGTAAGACCTCCAATTCAAACTTTTTGGGAAGATTTTTCAAGCACTGATGTTACTTTTCTTTTTTTTTTTTCTTTTTTATACTGTGCACTAAGGACAAGAAACAGGTGACAAAAATAAAGCTTTTTATAGAGAACTAATACCAACTGAAGTGCATTCGCCTTCAAAAAGCAGTAATATAATGCTATATCTGTGTTAATAAGATTTGTTCTTTTGTGTTACCAATGAACCTGAACAGAGCACTATGCTGGTGTGTCTATACTGGTTCCAATTTCAAAGTTTGTGTATTTGTTGTTAGATGAGGAGCCTGTATAATTGACTTTCCTTTTTCATTTCTGTGACACAATTACTCCATGGCCTTGCTTGTGTTTTCAAACCTAAAATGCCAGAAGATAGTCTGGGCCATATCCTAAGTAATAATTTAGATTCCAAAGTTGGAATGAGGTCTCCGGCCCATGAGTATTTTTGAATATTCTCTTGAAGGTAATGGGCTCGGTTTTCTCTTTGTATGTGTCCATTTGTCATCCAGTGCCCTCCCTTTTCCTCATTCCCTGGTTGTTGGAGATGAGTTCCTTCATATTATCAATGAGGTTTTCTTCTTGAGTAGGGACATTGGTATTTTACCTTCTTTGAATAGTTACTTGTGGCAATGGCTTCATCACTGATTTCCAGTTCAAGAAGTGAACTTGAAAAAGATCAATTGACTGATGTTATAACTTCTATGTGTAGAAATTTCTAAAGATATTGATAAGTGTTGTACTGTATTCTCTTCTAGGCTTCCTTCTCCTCGTAACTAATAAGCTATATATGACTCTAACTGACCTGCTCCAGCTGACTGAAGGGACTCAAGGAAAACCAAAGCCTTACAGACATGGAACTTCTTTATTGCTAAGAGTTTGTAGAAGGCTGACATCTTCTGAAATGTTTCCCAATAACAAATTGCAGTGGTTTTCCTTCTCTTTAATTTTTAGATTGAATGAATGTGGTTCTTGTCAAAGTGGGGAATAAGACCATAAACATGAGTCAGGCAAAGTGGAGTCAGGGGCCCATGCAAGTCATGGAATATTGCCAGTGAACTTCAGTTGTTGCAGGGTTGGAGAGAGCTTTCCTCTCACAGTTTTCAGATTCTGCATAAGCTTTATGGCAAGAATAATTTGGGAGAAAGCAAAGTGAAACTTGTCTACCTTCTGATACTTGTTTTTAAAGCCTTAACTAAGAGGTAACACTTGCTCTGTTGTTAACACTTCACTCATGTGTCTCATTCCTGACCTGCCATACTCCTCATTCCTGCAATTCAAGCTCTTGTGCTTCTCTCAAGCAGACATTCATTGACTGTTCTTGAGCCATGTCTCTTGCTTTCCACAAGGGGATTAGGGCACTCCTTTCAGTCAATAATCATGACCTCCTGCCCCACAAATGTTAAGCATCCTCACCTGTGCACAGGAAGGCAGACTCTTACAGAGAGCTGTTTCCAAGGCTCCATTTCTTCTAATGGGAGGATCATAGTGTGTGCTATTTATGCCTGTCTTGTGGAGAGGGGGCAGTTCATCTGCAGGCACTATGCCCTCATGCTAACTTACAGAGTAATGCCAAATGTTGCATTCCCTTCTTTCCCTTTCTAATCAGAAGAACACAGGGAAAGCACAAAAGACTTCAGGTTAAAACTACTGGAAGGGTGCACTGAAGAGCAGTTGTCAGGATTGTGCCCAGCATGGGAAGGAGGTGCTATGCCTTTGTGCTTAACAGGAGAGGGCCATGTGTTTCCTCATTCTCTACAAGAAAATGGGCATTTTGGACAAAATTCGCTGTGGTGAAGTCCATGCACCAATTTATTCCTATTTAGGTCATTGGAATAGGGCTTCAGTGGTGCAGTCTCTATGCTGGCTCCTCCACACAGGGATACATTTCACCCTCAGTGAATGCTCTTTGTTTTCTCAGTTGAGGTCAGTTTTTCACTGCATTCATTAGGAGGAATAGCTTTGGATTTTAAATACAGCTGCCCCTCTCCTTTCCTGCCATCAAGCCATCATTACAGTCCTGAAGATGTTAGAAAAGAGGTAAATTTGGAATGGGAAGGAAGTGAAAGAAATGGAAGTTCAGAGGCTGATGCTGTTATCACTTATGTGGCAGTTGTGCTGTTTCCTGCTTCTGATGGATTTACCAATTTTTTGCCTGGATTTCTTCACTCTTTGTCTACCTTATTAGATGTCAATCAGGAGAAAGAAGGAAAGTTGTTTGATACAAGGCTGTCTAAAGGAAGAGGAACACCTGTCTCAGATGGTTCCTTCAGGACAAATTTCATCTAAGCCTATAAAGATTGTCTTGTGGCAGCATCATCCTGGTGCCTCTATCAGGGGCCTCTTGTTCATTGAAATGCTCAAGAATTGTTTCTAATTCTTCCTGTGCTGTCCCCTTCCATGCTCTCTGCTTTCCCTCCTGCTCTGCAATACCTCTGATCTTGACAGAGTGGAAAACTTAAACCTACAAATAAGTTTGTGGGCTTTTTTTTTTTTTTTTTTTTTTTTTTTTTTTTTTTTTTTTTTTGGTGGTATTGTAGAGTGTATGAACATGTTTGTGTGACAGTATATTGTCTGATACAGTATGTTTTATTTTAAACATCTGTGAGGATGGACTGAGAAACCTCATATAAGACTGACATCTGAGGAATTAGATTTTTACTTATGGGAGCACAAAGTAAAATTACACTTAGGAATTGCTCCCAGCCTGTGGTACATTCAAAAGCAGTATTAGATTTGCATCCAGGATTTATTTGACCGTCTCTGTGAGCGTGCTGCTGGTGAGGAGAATAGCTTTGACTTTGAATGGGGTAAATTAGGCAAGTTCTGCTGTCACCTTTTAAAAATAAAATTTAATGAAGTTTTGATTTGTTCCTTTAATGAGTCATTGGAACATTGTATGTGTCTGTGTATATTGCTGTATGGTTTGTTATTATGAGGCCAAATCCTGACAACTTATTGCAAAATTGTTTTAATTTATTATTAATATTTTTTTGTTTTTCTCATTTCTCCTGGTTTTGGAGCCTTTATAATTAGATATAATTAAAACCACAGGTTTTAAACTCCAGTCTAACATTTAAACTCATATTTATGGTACAACCCCTGGAGTTTTATTGTCATTCCAACTATTTCAACTGCATTTTGAAAAAAAAAATAATTTTTGCATCTGTTCAAATGCTGTGTCTACAGCTATCACTTCTTATCATCTGTTTTACACAGTAATGTGACATTTATTTTACATGATAAGAAACCATGCAGTTTTATAGATGAGCTATTTCATATCCCTTAACAAAAGGTTGCAAGGGACCTTCTGCCTTGTACACTTGAAAACCAGCTTTCCTCTTTTTGAACTTGTCTTTTTTCTCTGCTCCTCCATGCAACAGTCTGAAAGTGCTGCATGCTGTAGAACGAATTTTTAAAAAATGTTGTTGGCTGGCATTATGTAAAACCATATTTTCCCTTTTGGTGCGTATGTTCTGGTCCTAGCAATGTCCTTGTTTTGCTGAAATTAACATTTTTATCCTCACAGTCTTTGGTATGTGATGGTGTTTTTCTGTCTTTTTTAATTGTGATTTTTTTTTTTAATTAGTATAAGGTTGATTGTTAAAATTAAGTGGCAGAAGGCTTCTTTCCAAATTATTCAGAGATCCTTTGCTGAAGAAATATATTTTGCTACTCTCAATTGCCTTTTTGCCTTTTTCTTTCATTGCAAACTACTCTGGGAAGAGCTTCTTTTAACAAAAAAAAAAAGGCTACGCTTGACTGATAATGCATTGCTTTGGATGGTGAAACATTATGAAAGTTTAATTTTTAATTAAATCTGAAATACCAATTATAACTGAAAGAGATTTTAACCTGTTTCTTTTCAGACTGCCTGAAGTTACATTGTAGATGCTGAAATCACTGCACCTTAAAAACAAAAAGATTAAGGCACACTGCATTCCTGTAAGTAAAAGCTTTTCCGGTACCTTTTGTCCGTATTTTTCCTCTATATGCATCCAAAGTGTTAGCACAGTAGCTGGTCTTGGATAAAGGTCAGAGTCCCCTTCAATGGGATTTAGAAGTTCAAAGGATGTTTTATTTAAAAATTAAAAAGGAACTTACATCTTGCAGATCTTTAATTTCAGAGCACTGAATAGATCATTCTTTCCTGCTTTGTTTTGAATATTATTAGGAATACTGTGCATCTCTGTTTGTTGACTTACAGTTCCTGTCGCTTTGTCAGTGAGGATTTCTGCACGTTGGTGCAGAGATAACAGAAAGTAGCAGAAGATTCCTTATAGCAGAAAACACAGTTTGTTCTCTTCTCATGATGTCGTAACAAACTCTTCTCCTTTGTACAAGAAAAAAACAAACAACTTTCTGATGACATCACGGGGGACTTCAGCTGCTTTAGGGTGTAGATGAAGGCAGAAATGCCTAATTCATCTCTGCTGTGACACAACAAAACAGTCAAAATAACATCTCCGTCTCTCAGCGAGAAAGGAGTCTTTTTCTAAGAGCATAGTTATTCCATAAATGCAGGTCAGATTGCACATCACTCTGATCTACCCTTATTTAGAATCTGTTTATTGAATGTATTTGGGTTAATAATTAAGATTTGGAACTTCAGTGACTGAACAACAGGCATGCAAAAGAGGTCTGGAAAATACAGCAGATTCAGATACTCTTAATCTAATGAAATAACATATGAAAAAATCCAGAAGCTTATAGAAAGGAGAAAAAAGACCAATTTCAGTTGAACAGCACAAAGCTGTGGAATATTACAAAGCAAAGTCAGTTTGTTTTCTTGTTTGAGATCAAAATGTGCAGTCTGTAATGAAATCCAGAGCCTTCTTCTAAAGTGGTACTTTTGTACTTCAGTTTTTAAATATTTTAACTATTACTGGGGATTTATCATGCCTTTACACCCCCCCACACTTTTTTTTTTTTTAATATATTTTAATGTTTTATTGTAAACTAGCTGGAGGGTACAGTTACACTGTGGGCAGCTAATGCCTGCCCCTCCAGCACACAGCGCCAAGCATGACTCAGACAGGCAGATTGTGCCATTCTGGCTCTACTCCACTGTGTTTTTACATTACTGGCAAGGGCCATGCCATTGTGTTGTTTAAATATTGTGTATTAACTGCAGGCTGTGGCCAGTGAATGGTATTTAACATTTTCTGCTCTTCATTGCTGAATGTGAGCAGCTTCCTCGGCCACCAGAGGTTAACCTTGCAATTGCACTGGTGAGCTGAGTTGAAAACACTCACGGATTTGCTGGGTCCAGCAGCAATTTAAAGGGAGGTGGTCTGGGAAAAATGGGGGAACTCTTCTGAATCTGTGAGTACCAAATTTCATGCTTGTCTTGCAATTTAGTGTGAACAATTTAGGAAAATTTTTGTTGGAAAGCAGGAGTAATTCTCTTTCCAAAATGCAGCGGCAGCAGCGTAAGAGTGAATTAAGGCAAGTTCTCTGAATCCTTAGGATCCAGATGGTCACTAAGTCTGCATGGACAGCCCAAGACAAAATAAGAGTAGCAATTGGTGCTGGCTGGAATGAGCTTTTTTTAGTTACATGAGATTCTGGACTTTAAAGGGGAAATAAATGCACAGGTGTAAAACTGATGTATAGGAAATATTTTTTGTTTTCTTTTTTTTATCAAAAGTGTCAAGTGCATCCACACAGACGTTGAGCAGCTTTCTCAAGGTCCAAGTAAATCGGTGGTCAAACTGGGAATAGAGTGTGGGATCAAGACTCTTAAGACTCTTCTGCCTAGGTCTTTCCATTCCATGAAGTAAAGGTCCATATTTTTAAACCTTGAGTTTCTTGTACTAATAGCTTAAAAAATCCCCAAACAAACAAACAAACAAACAAAAGGAACTACAACAACAACAATAAAACCCAGAAAACCCCCCACTTTTAAACTTTTACCTGCTTTTAAGTTCTGTATCCTTGGCATAGTCTGTCTCTGGAATACAGAAGAACAAGGTGGGGAAAGTTTTACATAAGCACATGTATCCTGTAAAATGAGGATGTGGTTCTTGCCATACCTCCTGTCCATGTAACTGGTTACTTGGCACCATGAAAATGGTGGCACTTTTTAATAGAGGAAGGTATGCTTGAAGGACTTATTTTGTTTCCTGTATGTTTGCTGTAATCAGGTGTTTCTACTTGTAAGATCCTTAATAAGGTAAACTTGCCACAAGGTCTTTCCTGTATTAACCCAAAAACAGCAAAGAGAAAAGGCAAGACATATCCTGGTAGTTTTGTATTTTATTTCTTTAATTAAGTATGTAAATCTTGCTTTAATGCTAGGATGTCCCTAAAGTGACTGATTAATTTAGGATGAGCCATTTTTTTGGCTAATATAAAATACTCGACTTGGTACATGGCATTAGAAGAAAATACAGATACACAACTCCTGAGCATCTGTCAGAGAGCTGCATGAAAAACTCTACTTTCTAAGTGTGGTACAGATATTCTCGTAATGCAAAAGGTCTGTGGGCTGGATTCTTGCTATGTTGGGTTCTCTGAACTAAAGTCATGTGGGTTGATACGCAAGCAGATCTATTGAGGTCAATGGGACCACTCAAATACTTAACTTTAAGGATGTGGTTTAGTGCTTTGCTGTTTGCAACTAACCCCAAATAGGATTAAGTCAAGCTTGAGGGGGTACCTCTGCTCACACTCAGTGTCTGCATGATTTTGGAATGAGACAATGGCAGCATATTCTGTGTGGAAGATGTGCTTTCAAAGCAATAGTTTTAGTTTTGTTGCCACGGGCTGAAGGCAATAAGGAGTATATGACATTTTTGTTAAAAAAGAGGTTGGTTTGGCAAGGTCAGCCTTACACAGCCTGATCTGATCAGTGACCAAGAGATCCGGTGTTCTAATCTTTATGGATACTGGATCAATGAGTGGCATTGGACATGTGATTCACCCTCACTGTGCCTTGTACAGCAGATCACTCTTTCAGTCTGGTTCAAACTGATACAGCTCTGTGAACATTCCTGCATTTGTGTTTGCAAAGCTCTTAAGGGATAAATAGTAACCATTGTTATTACTAATAAGTATATTGTGTAGACAAATCATGAGGGATGGCGATACAGCCACTCTTGGGGGTGATCTTTCACAACTTGCTTGTGCCTTTGTTTAATCCCATCACGCAAAGGTATCAAGGCCAACTCCAATTTACGAAAGTATTTCTCATGTCACTCTCCCCACTTTCGAGTATTTTATTGTTCGTGTTCTCTCTCTGTTTCTTTGCTACTTTCCTCCATGCCGAGTTAACCTTGCATACCAAACTTTGTTCCCTTTTCTTTTTTTGCATTATACAGCAGAGGCATTTGTGTAACCTCCAAATTACAGAGAGCAAATTCATTTTGTCTAGTGATTGTTTGCTGATGATGTATGAAACAGACAGAAGACAGTTTGAATTTTCATAAGTTCAATTGAGCTTGCAGGCATAAGGAAAGGAACAGGCAGAACCCAAGCCAATGTGACACAGTAAGCTGGCATCCCAGAGTGCAGGCTGCATGTGTAGCGTCAGGATGTCAGGGCTGGGAAGGGCTTCGTCCATCACAGCACTGCTTTTAAATGAAGGAAGAGTTTTGAAGTAACAAACAAGCTGCACTACCGTGTTCTTTACAGTGCAACATTCCTCACGATCCTTGATGGATCTGGGGCCTGTCCTTTCCTCCTATAACTTGCTGTTTTAGCTAGAATTTCAGGTCTAAGATGGGCTTTGAGTCCATTCCCAGTTCCTGTTCCTCGGACAAAATGTAGACTCTCATGAGTTTAAGCCTTTTTTTTTCCCTTTTGATGCAGATACTGGCTTGTAGAAGCTGTGCTGCAAATGTGAAATGAGTATGGAAGTGTGCTTGCTTTGAACAAAGATCATTGTCTTGGGGCTGACTATCCCTGAGGAATAGTGTTAGCACTAACAAAGAGAATTAATTTTGCCTTTTCCCCTTCCTTTACCAAGGCATTAATCCAGAAACTCATGGGGATAAATTCTGCCCTGATTTCTACCTGTGGAACCCCAGTGGAAATGTGGAGAGGTCAGAAATGTTTGTCAAGGCAGAAATTGTCCTAGAGTTAAAATTGTGGAGAAAGCAGAAACTGGTTGATTGTTGTCTGGCCCAGGGGCAAGAGGATATGTAGGAGCCCTATCTGGCATTGTATGCTTCTGAAGGTGTTGCTTTTGTTGTAGATTAGGGGAATATACTAAAAAAAAAAAAAAATCTAGTGAGTGAAAAGTTATAATCAAGAGCACAGTGATTAATTGTTCTTCATGTCCACTGGGAGAAACACCAAAAGAAATCAGTTCAACGAGCAGTGAAAATTGCCAAGTTAGATATTGGGAGCCATGTTCTGACTGTATCGGTTGCGAAGTGCTGGAATACACGACCTGTAGGTACTATGGAAGCAGGGGAGGTTTCTTTTTTAAGGAATGGCTTGGAAAACCACCTCTCAGGGTATGGTAGAACTTTCCATAAGACAGAAGACCAAACTGGATGGGGTCTGTTACTCCCAGGAATTTCTCTGATTCAGTGTACCGTTTGGGAATGTTGGTATGTGGAGAATACATTCCTGATTAATAAAGCCTAATGTTCCCAAAAGATCTCCAGGGTTCTCATTTTTCTGTCCTCTCATAGCTGAAAGCACACTGTGTCTTCAAAGATTTCATTGGGCTGCCAGCATTTTGCTTTGACCCTTCTTTTTTTAGAGAAGGACAGAGGAGGGAGTCATTTAGACATGGAAAGACAGATTCTCAGTCATGGTGAGTCTGCAGGGGTTTCTTTCCAGTCAGTGCACAAATACTGATTTGTTTCAGTTACTGGTTTTTAAAATTTGGATTGATGGAGACACTCCAGGTATTGCCTGATACAAGCTCCTCTGACAAAGAACATGGAGACAGTTGAAAGTTGCAAATAGGATTGATGATCAGAGCAAATATGTAATGAGGCTGGAGTAAAGCCTGCTACAAAAAGGTAAATGTCTCAGGAGATTAAGAGCTTTGTAATTGTCTCTCTTTTCTTATGATTGCCTCTGTTTTCTGAATTTTCATGCAAACATCCTAGAAAGATGTTTTCCCGCAATGAAACTGCAAATCTCAAAATGCAGTTGGCCAAGAACTAAGAAAATTTGTTTAGTTCTCAGGTTGGTTTTAATCAGTCTCATTCACAACTTAGCACAGAAAAGGAGTTGGGAATTATTTTTTTAAGTCTCTCAAGGGTTTTTTTTGTTTTCTTGCAAATGTTTAAGGGGTTTTTTTGGGAGGTATAGGGGTTGTGTTGGGCTTTGTTTGTATGTTGTAGGTCTGGATGTTAAGGGTATCAGCTGTAGTGTACAAACGGGTAGAATCGTGACTTTTTTCATAGATGGCAGCTCTTGTTTTTGCAGAATAGTGGCCACAATAGATGAGGATAAGAAAATGGCTCTCTGGTGTGTGGTTATTTTAGTATATAAAGGAGTATATGCTGTGATTCACTCATGTTAAAAAGGCATGGGAATATAAGCATTGATTCCCTGCATAGCACTGCTGTAGTGAGTTGCAGTAAAACACTTCAGCGTTTCAGCACCTGAAGATGTTATGGTGAAAGTGGAAAATCTTTCACTCCATTTATCAAAGCATTTGCTAGTCTACTTCAAGATAAAATAAAGATGAAATATTATTGAGCAAGGAAGGTTATCTTAGACCAGAGATGTCATTAGATAAACTATGAAAGGAAAAAAGGCAACACAGACCTGGCCTTTTCCAAAATACTCCTATTTTGTTCTATCTGAAATGAAATTGTTTGGCTAAACCAGTGTATAATGGGAGGGACTCCAGAGAGAGGCATTGTGGTTACTCTATATTTACATCAGTGTCCCGGAGGACACTCTCGCTGAATCATTTCAAATTCCAGAGTCTGATGCAGGGCAGCCTAGTGAATGGGAGTTACCCAGTTTTTCTGGTCTGTTTTCTTCACTAGCCTAAGTTGTCCAGCTACAACTTTTCTACTATAGAGGATCTCGTTCTTTCTGCCCTCTTTCCTGCCACTGCCCCTGCAATATCTAGATGATAGATTAGGAAGAGATTTTAATCTGTTGTGCCAAAATGAGTCTGTTTGCTTTCAACAGTTTCCACTGGCATGAAAGAGATAAGAATATTTGTTTTATTTGTTTCTTTTTATATAATAACCAAAAAGAAGTATGTGACTTTGCAAAATGTTTTGGTGTCAGCAATAACTGAAGGCATCTCTGAGTCAAAACCTGCATAAAGAAGTTTTTGAACCTGTTTCTTTCTTTGGTAGATTTTCTTTTTCTTCATATTTCCTTAGAAATTTCATCCTAGTTCATGCAATGTTCATATTGCAATTTTGAATAATTAAAATCTTTTGTAGAATGGAAGAGTGTTACCTCATTTCTTCCAAGATTTGCAGCAAGTAATCAAGAAAACTGTGACTCATACCAGCAGAATCTTTTCAAGAAATAAGGTATATATTTCTCAACAGCAGTGATAGCAGTTGTGCACCGGGTCACTGCATGTCCTCTCTGAATACAAACCAGTTTAGGTCATGATCGTGCAGCCCCAGTTCATTTAGGTGGGGTACAGTGGCACAGTTCCTATGTATATAGTTTGTAAAATCAGACCATCAGTGGAAAAATCTCAGTCAGAGACAGATGAATTCTCATCTCTTCCCAGTTCCTTTTTCCATTCATTAGGGTTTCAAGTGAGGAGGATAATCTGTTTTGTCATGTCTGTTGCCCTGTTTTAATACACGACTAACCTTCTTATGTCTGAGTGGCTGTCACTTCCTCAGAACAAGTGATACTGGGCTCCTGAAGCAAACAGCTATAAAATGATCGTCCTTTGGGGCGAATTTAGTGCATTACTGACAGCTTTAGCCTGGATGCTGTTAGCAACCAGAGGGAAATTGCAGTGGTCAGGGCATCACAAAAGCCTGAGGAATGCAGAGAGAGGATGCTGAGGGACCCAGAAAGCAGGTGACCAAGAAGGTATAGAATTAAATGAGTCTATCAACTCACCTGGAAACACAGCATGATTGGAAGTGAAAAATCCCTGAGTCAATAGACAAGGTTGCTATAGGCAGTGATGCTCATGGATGGTACCTGAATGTAAACATTTTGATTCCTCATACATGTTTCAACCCTGCAGGAAGGAAAGGCTTGTTCTTTTTACTTCTGTCAGGGCTTCAGTACTATTTAATTTGTCTTGGTGCCTCTTGGCCATGTGACATCACTCCAGAAACGATCCCGTTTGCGGTTTCTTCCTGTGTCACAAATCGGCATATTGCTACTTCCCAGCTTCTCTGTGTGTGTCTGGCTTAGAAAATGCTGCTCTTCTACAGCTACATCTGCCCTTCCTCTGATCGTGCTTGCCATTCAAGAGCACATCATGGCAAACTCTTGGTCATTTCAACAGTCTTTATTATGCTGTGGTGTTCTTGTGCCTACGTGCTGGGCTCTAGAATGGCACTGAAGAGAACATTCAGATATTAGTACAGCCCTAGATGTATAGTAAATATTTAGTTTCTTCAGGATACCAGTCATGGTCACCTCAAGTGTTTTCCTGCCCTGTCCAGGGAACTGTGCTTTGGCAAGAGTTCAGGAGAGTTCTTAGTGTAGGAAGGTAATCACAACTAATAGTTATGATTGTAATCTAGAACAAATATAAAATCCTTTAATAGATAGGTTTTTGGACTGGTATTGAACCAAAGCTTTGCATTCAGATAGTCCCTGAAGTTCTGTGATGCTCAAAACATCATTCTTTTCCCATATGTAAATCTCAGACTATTGCAAAGGTACGGAAATAGGTGGTGAGAGAACACTTTGCTACCAGGTCCAAAGCTAGATGCAGTAACATTAGGGGCATGGCTCCAAGTGGAATTCAAACCCTAGAGTCAGGGTCTTTATCCCAGTACTTGGGATGTATTAAGGGCAAAGGGAAGGATCTTGTTGGTGGATGGTGTTCAGCCTAGAGGCAACCAGAGGGAAGCTCTAGAGGCTAAAGACTTGGTGATTCTTCCATGGGTGGGATTTCTTACAAGCAATGTATTTTTCTTTACTGCAATCCGTTCGTGTCCTAGAGAGTTCCAAATGTGCTAGGTACATTTTATTTTTTATGAAATTATCAGCTGTTAAAATACATTTTCTATCCCCCTATAGAATTTGACTTTCATCAACATGAGATAGGCAGAAATTTCCCATGCCTTAGAATTGTGGAAAACAATTCTGATGTCCCTGCATTGTCAGACTGTCAGTGGCACAGTTTTCTATGTGATTATCTTCATTATGACTTAATTACATTTAAAAGCATTTAATTTCTAAAAATCTCTTATACTATCTCTGTCATAATGTTTAGAATGTATCTATACCATATAGTAGATATTATTTAAGCTCCTTATGCTTTTATTTCTCATAAAAGAAATATACTGTATAGCAAATAGAATTTCTTTATTTAATGCTGAACTAATTCTCCAAGCTGTGTTGTGATTAATCACAGTAGCACCGATGGAAGTTTAGAAAGGGTAGTAGGCTTTTCTTCCTGCTTTTTCTTTGTTGGCATGGTAGGAAACCTGAATAACCATGTTATGAAACACTAAGTCTCACTTCTGCTGCCGCCAGTGCTTCATCACACTCTCTGAATGGGATAGGACTTTGTCTGTACCTCCTCTCTGCTGCTTCCTAGAGCTGGCAACTCAGGGCTGTGGAACCGGGTGAAATTCAGGGCTGCAGGTAAGCGGGGTGACAAAGCCAGTGTTCTTTGTAGTGCCCAGAGAGGTTGTGCAAACATAATTATCACCTGTGATCCCTGCCAGATCTCTGCACACCGTTTCTGGATGAAGTGCAGCCATTTTCTGATCACTTCTTTCACAGATAAAGAGGGAAATCCTGACCCAGATAAAATCCCTGGGATTCTTCCACATTCCTTTCAGTGGAGACAGGAATCATTGCAAATATATGTGCTTGAGCTAGCTCTTTACATGGGTTGGGTTATGGTATGTCTGATGCATTTTTGTATTCATCTTTTCCCCCCTCTCCCAAAACCCTGCCCCAGGTGAGGGGCAGACACCAACAGCTGTGGCTGATGTTCTGCTGGAAGTGCAGGACTTTCCTTAACTGATGTAGAGGAAAAGGTTTTACCTTTTGGTAAAAAAAGTGGGAAAATAAATACATCATGCTTTCTTTAGAGAGCCTTTTTTTAGTTTTCTTGAAACAACTAGATTTAACCTGTTTTAATACCAAAGTGACATTAAATTTATCACATGCATATTTGTGCCCAACAGTGGTTAAATGAAGGTTTAGTTTGGATTTATTCCTATTTTCAGGTGGTTTGGAGTTCTTTTGTGAAAGGTTACAAGACTCTATTGGTTAGAAATCATTCCCTTCTCTCATTTTATCTAGCCCAGTTTTAATACTAACTTACAAAACAGCTCTTCAGTTTGTGGAGTTGATGAGGAACTGGCAAATTTCATTTGCAGTTCAGACAGACCAGTTCTTTGCTGGACTGGGGCTGGGCTCTTGCTTGCCCTGAATCCAGGTGTAAAAGTCCCAGTCTCTGACTCAGTTTGGTCTTTTTATTCCTCTGCATCACTGATATGCAAATGAAAACTCCTGTGCTGATCTTTTTCAGTGTTGAGAGCTTTCAAAACCCAGTCTGCATTTGTCCTGTGTTTCTTTAAATATAGAAAGAAATAATGGAGCCTGTTCTGCGCATTTGAAATCTCAGTCTTCTCACTTAAAGCTAGGTCAAATATTCTATGCATTTGCAAGTGTAGCACAGATTCATGTGGCTTAATGGATAGCAATGGGAGTGGTACTGTTGCCCTTTAAATAGGGACTCCATTTACTTTAGTGGGATTTTCACCCACTAAAGTGGGAGTTTCAGTGCTTGGAAGGTCAATTTTCTTTTTCTTTCACCACTTTGCTAATATAGCACTATTGCTATAATTCCTCCCCAGTTCATTCTTAATGGCCATGTCATTAGGGCTTTTAGGTTATAGCAAGACACTGATGGTGTGGAGGGCAAGAAATGGTAAGAAGCTAAAGAAGAAATCCTACTGCAAATATTACCAAACAGAAATTATAGAAACAGGCGTCACGTATAATGGCATATAGCGGCTGCCCAGTGTACCAGTCCAAATTAAAATGTTCTCTCCTCTGCCCAGTAGATCTAGACGAGGAGAGATGAAAAGAAATTGTGTCCCCTCTTCTCCCTGATTTCCCCAGTTCATATCTACAATCCCAATTATCTTGTCAAAGTGAAGTTTTAATGGGAAAAAGGTAAAGTATCACCACAATAACTTCTGAACGTAGCCTATGCCTCAGGACTTGGTGTAGCACAGAAGGTCTTATTTCACCTCTAGGTCCTGTACAAATAGAAACGCCTTGAACAATGAGCCAGCAAAATGTGAAATTAAACAGGGGCAAATGTACATTTATTTTATGTATAGTCACATTAATCAGACATATCATTTTTCTTTGGAAATGACTGTTTCAACAAAAGCAAAATTATAGCAATTAAAAATGTAAGGAGGAAAAATAGTAGTATTGATTTTGTTTTGTGTGACTTTGTTATTTTTTGCTTAATTTCATGTTATGTAAGTAGTAATGCATGTCTTATTGCACGTCAGTCTGTTTGTTAGACTGCAAGAGGCACTTAGATTTCAGAAAGGTGAAGGTTCAGTAAGTACTAAGCTAATGCTTAGTGACTTTTTTCATTGCACGAAACACTGCTAGTTTTTCTACAGCAATGTGCAATAATGCAAATACAGAATAGAAAAAAATGAAAGGGCTTACTTGGAAATTCTAATACACAGAACTTTCAAAACAAATTTATTTTTGGCTTTTTAATTATGTGGAAAGGTTCAGTATCACTTCTTTTTGAATCCTGACTTCAAAAGGAAATGAGAAGTCAAATTTTCTCCCTTTACTTGTAGCTTTAAAATGCCTCAAACTGCCTGGTAGCTCACTAGCAAAATTAATCATAGAATCACAGACTGAGTTGGAAGAGACCCACAAGGATCATGGAGTCCAACTCCTGGCCCTGCACAGGACACCCCAAGAGTCACACCATGTGCCTTAAAGCATTTTCCGAATGCCTCTTGAGCTCTGTCAGGTTTGGTGCTGTGACCACTTCCCTGGGGAGCCTGTTCCAGTGCCAAACCACCCTCTGGAGGAAGAATGTTTTCCTGATATCCAACCTAAACCTCCCCTGACACAACTTCAGGCCATTCCCTTGGGTCCTGTCACTGGTCAGCACAGAGAAGGGGTCAGTGCCTGCCCCTCCTCTTCC
>VZRQ01001827.1:703376-767992 GCA_013397975.1 Machaerirhynchus nigripectus | reverse complement strand
GGGTGGCCCTCCTGGCTGCCAGGGCACTGCTGGCTCAGGTTCAACTTTTCCATTGACCAGGACCCTCCACTGAGGCACAAGAAAAAAGATCTGGGATCTGTTGCTTTTTGAAATTCTTTAGGGATGTTGTTCAGAGACGTTGTGGATGCCCCATCCCTGGAAGTGTTTAAGGCCAGGCTGGATGGAGCTGTGAGAAACCTGCTTTAGTGGAAGGTATTGCCGCCCATGGCAGGGGGAGCAAGAGGAACAATATGATCCTGAAGGTCACTTCCAACCCAAAACATTTCATCGGTTTGAAATTTCATTTCTGTTATTTATTAATTTCTAATGTTCTTTTTGATGCTAGAAGCTGCATCTCTCTCTCCAATTTTCCACCATCATTCTTGTGTCTAGGTACATCTAATCCTTCCTAATAGAAAAATTAGGGTGTCAACCTGTTTTTGCTGACAGAGGCTACTGTAATAGATAGTTGAGTATTTCTTGTGGATGCCAGGACAAATGACTATTTTGTGGACAGATATTGTAGTAGACAGAAGTATTGATTGGATTTCATTGAAATAAACACTGCCAGATGTTATCTCAGTGTGTACTGTTTGCATTAGTAAATAAATAAATTCTCCAGAGCACAATTATTCCCTATAATGTTTTTTCAAAAGCTCACTATTGTCTTACTATTGAGCTTCCTCTGCTTTCTGTGCAGCTTGAGAAACTAATTGGAGCATGTGAAGCTAATTGTGAAATTCAAATCTTGCTGTAGATTCACATATCATGTCAAGGCCAAATTTGGCATGTATAAGTGATGGCATCCTCACTTGAGGTAGTCTTTCTTCATCTGAGACTTTCTCCTGTAGAAAAGAACTGAACAGGTTTTATTCCCTGTTGTGTTATTCTCCATACTGGTGACCACGTTGTCATGGGAATTTCACAGTAAACGTCTGTGTCCTCTGACTCTCGGTAAAGGCTCTCAGCTTGCCGGTCACTTGGTACAAAGTGATGGTCTGGTTCCAGCCTACGTGCTGTCACTGAAGGCGTTGGTTAAATGCCGCTGCTTGAAGCCCAACATGTCACCTATCAAGTTAAACCAGCTCTGAGTAAGAATCTGAGCTTCCACAGAGACCAAGAACACCAAGAGTCCAGATTCAGTGATCAAACTGTGAAAATCACATCAAATCAGTGTGAAAACCACACTGGTGCACAGCATATCAGTGTGGGCCTGTGTGCAGCTCCTGCATCTGAATTTGCCTAGTGCTACCTTTATCCTCACAACAGGCAAGGCAGATTGAAGCAGACTTAGATCTGAGTTCTCTCTGATTCCTGGTGCTTTCAGCTTTCCTGAAAACACTGAGCATGTTCATTTTTTGAAGTGTAGTCGGTGTCCATAAAAACTCATGTTAAAGGAGAGCTGAAGTTGTCTACTGCACCTTCTAAAAATTTATTTCTTTTTTTTTACAGTGAAGCCATACCTCTTCCCTGAAATGGTGGTTCCTTGCTCTGCTGGACTAATGCGTCTTGTAATTTATGGTTTTGAGTCCTGTACTGAACACTGGCTTTCACTCAGATACAGGTTCCCTTGACAAGCCTGCTCATTCTGGAGCCTCCCCAAAACATACTCAAAACAATTTAAAAGGTTTAGGAAGATGCAGTGTGTATTTGAATTCTCTGCCAGTGAATCAGCATTAACCTTACGACTCCTAAGTTAAGTCAACATTCTCTCTGTCGCATCCTAAGTTTAAATTCACATAAAAGATGCGATTTTTTCCAAATTCTTGATAGTTCTACTATTGTTTGTCTAGTTCTTCAAGTTTAGCAGCTGAATTTTTAAATGTACTTAGTCTGTCTATTTAGGTATATTTAGAATTTTTATCATTTTACTGGAACTTGCTGTAATAGAAGCACTTACCTGGGTATGTATTTACAGATATACTTTACAATCTCTAAGGCTACTCCTTCTGAAAAATTTTATTTTGAAGAAGGATCATCAAATCAGTTTTTTTTTCATTTGTCAGTGTCTTCCTTTTTCTTCTTGTCAAAAAGGGAAAAGAAAAAAATTAATGAAGAGCAAGGGAAGGAGAAAATGGAGGACCTTCCCACCAATTTTTTCTTGTTGCGTACATGAGGACTTCCAGTAACCTCTCTGAAAGCTTTGAGAATAACTACTTGCTCCCAAAATTCTTCATGTAAAATTAGCAATACTTGGCCATTTAAAAGGCAGCTCCATTTCTCATCTCACTTCCCTTTGAATAGTTAAGTGCATGTCCAAGCTACAGCTGCTGAAGAAGAATTCCAAGTTGCATGCAAACATGGTGTGCCAGCTGTGCATTTTTCCTGTTTCTAAGGAATAAAGATCACAAATGTGAAGTGAAACATAACAGAGAGGCACCTGAGTGCAGACCCGAAGGTAGAATCTGCACTGGCTGCATTTCAGCACAGACAGTAAGAAAACTTAAATCTACTCATGAGTCCTGAGATCTTTACCTTTCTCAGGTTAGCAAATGTATCTAAGGGAGGAAGCTGGAGTAGCTAATTCCCAAATGATTTTAATGATTCATGCTCCCTAAAAGAAGGAACCATGGGAAATATGCCTGAGCATCACTATTTTGTTGTATGCTATAGGATGTTTGTTTAGTGAAATAGCTTTGCTAATAGATTTGTTAATCAGTCGTGTCCCAAATAAAATAGAAAGTGCAACACAGCCCTCCTTAGGTTTGGTCTTCTGCAAAATTAAATGCCTCATTTCTCTTATCAAGGCAGGAAAAATGGACCAAATAATGACCAAAGCCTTCAGTAGCTCTGAGGGTCCTTTGTTTTAAGGTATAAGGACTGCCTGAGCTTGCTGCTTCTTCTTCAGGGGTTGTGATGGAAAACCTTTGCTGTATTCTCTCCTCCTGCTCTCCCTGTCTTTCAGCTCTCAAGTGATACAGGGCCACAGCATAAGACCCCTCAGGTAAATGTTGCAACAACCAGCTAATGTGACTACAGGGGCTATTTTCTGTCTGGTAGGTAAATATATACGTTTCCTTTGCTCCACATTTGTGTGGAACAAATACCCTGCTTTTAAATGATTGTTTCCCAGGGTAAGGTTGGAAGTTTGTCCCCAGGACCAGTTTGGTTTTTGGCATCTCCCTTGTTACTGTGTGCAGTGATGCCACTTAATGCTCATTGAGGCAGCGGATTTGCAATTCTGGTTCTTGGCCTAAAGTGGATTGAGATTCATAAAAAATAATCTCAAATCATAAAGCCACCATGGGAGGCTTATAGCTCCTGTGACTATCTCACTTGGGCTAGATTTGAATCAGCAATCAGGAGGTGAATGGTTTTGTTCTTATCCTACTGCCAATTTCCTGAACTAACATAATCTGAGTGTGTGTCACAAAACTTTATTTTCCAATTGAGTGCATCCATCCTTTAAAAACAGGTTAAAAAATAAGAGACAAAATGTAAAGGAAATTTAACATCCAAAAAATACAGAACAGTGCTCAGGACTTTAAAATATATGTAAACATCAGTTCCTGCCAAGTTAGTCATTACTAAGAGTTTTTAACACGGGGGATTGATTGAGAGAATGATTGTTGCTGTAGAATGATGATTTAATAAGAGAAAAATCTGATAGATTTGACATGCTACATAAAATGTGCAGAATGGTTATTCTTTGGTAAATTGCAACTTTCGGTTGTACCCTGTACAGATGTGTTTGTTCTGTGCCTTGCCACATTCCCCTTTTTTCCCTGTTATTCTCTTTAATTGCTAGAAATCATTAGTGTTCACCATTGTTATACATGTCACCCAGAAAAACATACACACACCCCATTTTCTTTCCTGTTGTTGCCTTCTCTGAGCCCTTTGCCTGGTCTGTACTCACCTACCTCCTCTGGCGTTCAGCAGGGCACTGCAGCATGTCCTGCTCTCCATCTTTAAAAGGTGTCTACCAGGAGCTTGGCTGTATTTGCTCTTTGCTAGCACTGTCTTCACATGCACTGTTCTGGCTGATGATTATTTATCTTCTGCTTTGTCCTAACAAAATGCTTAGTGCTTTATAAGCCAGAAAATGAAGGCTCCCTCAGCTCAAGGAAGTTGTACAGGATGATAAGATGAAACAGCCATTTATTATTCCCATCTTTACTGACAAGCTGTACTCCGTCCTTCCATTTTTCAGCAATAATTTATGAGAGGTTTGTTTGGGTTTTTTTTATTCTGGAATGACCAGTGCCTCTGTGAAGATCCTATAACAGGTGTTGTTGGTGTTTTTGGTCTTATGTAAAGTCTAGTGGTTCATTCAGGCCATGCCCAAGTAATAGTGATCACCTTGATCTGAGCTGCTGCTGGGCCCTTCTTCTGCACATAGGGGAAGCTGGTGTCAGAGGCTGGCCACAAATGGTCTTTGGCTTGCCTTGAGAAAATATAGGGCTAGCCTCGGTGCTTGTACTCTATGAATAATAATAATAATAATAATAAGTAATCCTAGAGTCTGATTACAACAAATAAATTCCGTAACACCCTCTGCACTATATTGGTTGTGCCAAGGAGCATAACATAAAATGACTGAGAACAACAGCAATTCAAAACAGCAGCACACAATGGTGTAATTGGACCCTAAGCACATAAAAATAATGGTTTAAAAGAAAGGAAAAAAAAGGCAGAAATGGGACCGTGGAGTGGTATCAGGGACAGTGTCATGAAACTGTGGTAAGATGCATGAGCCTAGTAGAAAGAAAAAGAGGGGGTGGGGGCTGAGTTACTTATGAATCAGTACAACTGTGCTTTGTTCTGCATGAGTGTTTTAATAGAGCAAGTGTAATATAAGGATCAGGTGGGCTCGTGGGAATGGAACAAAAGGTTTTGTAAAATTAAAGCAAAATAATTATAGCTCTAGGTGTAGAGTGAGCACACTCCAGCAGTTGATAGCAGGAACCTGCTCAGAATGGAGAAGGAAGGAGGGAGGAAGATGCAATTGGAAAGGTTTGTTGGTTTGGTTTTTTTTATCCGTGCATACACATGCACATGTACATGCATACATGTGCACAGATAATGCAAACAGATTCATACATGTACGGTAACAAAGACTTCAAATCAGTGACACTTGTACGCTGCTTTAGAAGTGACTAATAGACCCCCACAAAAAATGCATTTAAATGAAAATTTAAGGAATAGTCTCAAATGAATTAATTAAAAAAAAAAAAAAAGGGAGAAATAACAGCAGAGCATTGCTTTCTGAAGGAATAAAGGACTAAAGTCTAAAACAGAGACTGCCATATGACATGTGAGATGTTCTCTCTGTAAAAGCCCAGTGATGATTATGTGCAGAGTGCCCAGTGTACTAGTAAAGCCAACTCAAAAGTTCCAGAAGTGAATGCGATCATAGGGGGTTCACAAGAAAGCTGTCAGCAATGTTCTGTGTTACAGAAACTCCCATATTTGGGCAGAGCATTCTGCTGTGCTCTTGTGCAGAAAAAGCTGTTCCCTACCTGAATTTCAGAGTAGTTATACGAGCAAGGTGAGAGCTTGGTTGATCACAAGGTGGCCTCCCTGTATCTAGTTGTGTGTCTTTTCTTTCCTTTACTGTCTGCATGATATGTACCAAAGTGCACGTGGATTCTGTATAAAAGTAGAAAACAAAACAAAAACCTGAAAACAGAGTCCTGACCCACCACACACTTTCTAAGTTGCTGATTGTCCTCAAAATGTAATTAAAGAGGAGTGGAGAAAAATTTTACTCAGGTGTGCATTCTTCTCCTTCTGTCATGCTGGGCTCACAATGTACAGAATATGCTCCTGTTTTGGGCAGTGGCTTCCAAATAAATAAATTCCTTTTATTTGTAGATGTGCTGAAAGAGGAAGAGGTAGTGAATTTTAACACCAGCCCCACTGACTCCCCATAGCACCTGTGCGTTAGGATGAGTTTCCTTCCACTTGCGCACTGCTGTATGGAATGTTACAAGGAATATGAGCAACTACCAGTGATAAAATGAACATAAAGTGAGAAACTGGTTTTGTTACAGCACTCAAATCACTTCCCTACCATGGTGGATGGTGTCTGATGGGCAAGACGATTGCACCTCACTGTGGTGGATGGTGCAGTTTGTGGACAGGAGGTTCAGCGTAGCCCACAAAACTGTAGTTGCAGGCACAGCTACTACAGATGGCTGGCGTGCAAGATAAGGTCTTGGCAAGGGAGGGGGACAATTAGCCTGCCTCCCACCACATTTCCCCTTATTCTGTAGTCAGATTGCCCTTATTCAGAGTTTGTTCAGGGTAATTGTTCACAGACAATATATTTTTGTGCTCACGGTGCAATCAGAGGCTGTTCTCACTTGAAGCAGAGCACATCTCTTAGGTAGTGCTTTCTGCCAGAATGTGGAGGCTGAGATCAGAGTGAAGCTTTATGAGCTCCATTTGGTGCTTTTTACTTCCGTCTTGTTTCTCTCTCTGCAGGGGATGTGAAACTAGATTTGTCCTGTTTCCACAGCAGGGTTTTGGTTTATTTTGTTTTTCCAAAGCATTTCATTCGGTGGCGCAAGTCCAGAGGAGAGTGTGTTGCAGAGATGGATTTGAATGTCAGACAGAAAGAGTTGTGTTTAATAAACTCTTTGTTGTAAACTATAGAAACTTGAGAGCAGGAGGCCCCTGTTTAATACAAACATTCTGTGGCTAAATTATCACTCTAAGTATTTGCCCTGAAATTTAAAGAGCAATGAGACAAGGTAACTTTGCTAAAATGGCTGTTTATGGAGTTTGAAGCTCAAACTTGAAATTCTTCAGTTCTGGTTCTCTCAAACTCTTTCCACCTTCCATCTGCCTTTGTCTTTTGACTTAGAGGTAGCTGCCTAATAGAAGTGAGTGAAATATAGGACTAGTTAAAATGAAATTCAAAAAACAAAACCAGCAAAAAGCCCCACCAAAAATAAAATTAAAAGAAAAAAAACAACAAAGTTTTATAGGCTTTTAGAGAAAAAAAAAAGAAAGAAGATGCTGTAGTAATACGATGCAGTACTTGAACATGACAGCCCAACATGCAAACAGCTGAACATGTAGCTCCCATTCTGTATGCCACTACTGCTTATCTCCTCTGCTCCCCTGCTTTTGAAAACTCTTTTCTGTATCACAGCACAAGCTACCTATCTGTGTTGATCTCATTTTGAAGTGTTTTGTCAACATGAGCCTATTATGAAATTAAAGGTCAATAAAAGGCCAAGCATTCATTGGGGTAAGGACTGCACACTGGAAAGGGAAGGGTCAAGAATGCCTCATCACATCGCAAGCCTTCAAATGTGCCTCGTGAGCTGTGCGTATTCCTGTTGAGGAACAGAGATGCTGTAAAGCTTCAGTAGACCCCTCATTCACAACAAGACACAATATGCCAGTATCTGTCACATTCCAAGTCCTTGAAACACTATTGAAGTCAGAGAATTCAAAGTCCCAGATTCTTGGCTTCTTTTGAGATCGCCTCGTTTTCTTTCTTGCCATTCTAGTAAATCCGACATACATACATGCACATGCATACTTGTGTAGACGTACTGACATCTTTCCAGAGCATGAAATTCAAAAAAGGGAACAAAAGCATGGGTTTTCCCCCTTGTCCTGTCACTTTCTGACAAAAAAGAAAAGAACTTCATAAGTTGTTTATATTCCATCTTTATTTCCTTCCATTCACTCTTTGGTGGGAGCAAAGTCTAAAGGATTAAGACAAGACCAGCCCTGTGTTGTATTTGTATATTATATTTACATATATATTATTTAGCTAATAAAACCTGTTCTATATTTTACTGGGAAAAAGGTAGTATTTCCACTTTTGCTCGGGAAGAACTGATGCAGCACTGCTCACATTTCCCTGCTTTTCCTCCACCTATTTTGGAGTTCAGTGAGCAACAGCATATAGGCATCAGTAAAGTCTGCTGTCCTTCCCTTTGCTCTTTTGTCTGGTTATCCTTTTCCTAGTCTGTAGGAGAATGAAACTAATCTGACTGGGGAATTTGCACCCTGATTTTCTCATACAGCACATGAAGATTTTTAGATAACAGTAGGGACAGTTTCTGGTCTTATTGAAGTTGTTGGCAGATCTCCAGATGATTTGTTATAAGATTTGGCCTTGAGAAAAAGGATCAGTCACATTCATCTCCTTTTAATTCTGAACTAGAATGACCCATATCACTGCCCAGTAATGGCTGCCTAGGATACTAGCAGTGAATTTTTGGAAAACGATCAGAAGTTCAAATATATGCAAGAATGCATGAAACCCACTGTCTAAGAGACCAGAGAGAATGCAGCTTGCCACAGCAATATATGCGTTTAAATAGAACCAAATAAAACTGGAAGCTTGATAGGAAAGATATCTATGTCCATTTTATTATTTTTGTATATAATGTCAATATAGGATGAGGTCTGGAACAGTTTCTCAACTTGTATACAATCTTCTGTTTTTTTCTAAAATCTTTTGATTGCAGTGCACTATAAAAGGTGCAAAACTTTTCCAAGTTCCCCACAGTGAGCAACTTAAGAGCATTTAGTTTTAGTTTGTATTAGGACTTTGTGTCCTCAGAGTACAGATTCTGCCCCTTTGATCTCCAGATATAAAAATCACTGTTTCCCAGTGGTTAGAGAAGATCACTGGGGCCCCAGAAAAGTGGCATGAAGATGCAGAAATGAGGGCCTCATAGCTCCAGTCCATTTCCAGCATTGCTGTTTCTTCTTGTATATTTTGAAAAAAAAAATTAATGATCTCCAGTAATCCCCGTTTCTGAAATTAATTTAAAAATACTTATATAACTTAGCAACATGCATTAGGGAAGGGAAAAAGTAATTTTAAAGATACAGTCATACTCTCTAGCCTTATCATAATTTATTTTATGTATTTATGTGTGCAGGTAGTCTGCAAAATAAATTCACAGGCATCTAATTTTGTATGTCTGTATCCTATGCAGTGGCCCTTCCCGTGGGAGAGGAGTTGATCTAAACCACTATTCAAATCCAACAGTTTTCACTGTGTTTTGGAGGGAAGGAGAGGTAGGGAGCCAAAATATAAGATTTCATTACAACACAGTTCTGTCTGCAGCTGAAGACATTTCACTAACATGTTGCTATCTGGAGTTTTCCCTTTCAGAATTTCTTGTAGGAGGTGAATTTTCCAGTTGGTTTGACTTTGCTGTTAAAAAAGTCAAGCTGATTTTTTTTTCTTTTCTTTGATTAAGTGAATAAAATGTTAAGGGTAATTAAGTCAAGGAGAGGTTTAAATCTTGTTGATTTTTTTTTTCTCAGTTCCTAACCTGGTAAACAAACTTGTATCCATCTTTGCAGAGATAATTTAAAACCACTGTGCTGGAAGTATAGTGTAGAAACACCAGTTTTCACTTCAGAGACAAAAACACTTTGATGACCTTCAAACCTCGTGTGTTAAACTTGCAAGTAAAAATCATGTTTTTCATTATTTCTGCTACCTCAAGGTTACTTCAGGGCTAAGGCTTCCTTTGAAGATGAAACAAGAGGTTTTTTCCTGTCTTGCACATCCTTACATATGCCCAGATTATGCCCTCTGTGAAAGTACTAAACCGCAGACGTTGTGGCCTTGGAGCTGGAGGGAGGATTGCTTGGTGTTATTAAGGCTCTGATCAGCAGACCAGACCAAGATCCGGCTGCTCCTGTCTGGCTCAGTAACCTTGGAAAAGTCAATAATATACTTGTGCCTACATTCCCCAGCTGTGAAAGGAAGGGGATGCTCTTTCCCTGCTGCAGAGGTACTTTGGAGATAAACCTGCTCTCTGAAACTGATGGTGAGTTCGGGAAAATGTGCGTGTGGCTCAGGTTCCCAGCCCGTGCCACAGGGCCGTATTTTCCTGACAGCACGTGGTCCTGGAGATCCCCCAACACATTATCCATGCTTCCAGGCAATCCCAGCAGGCCTCTCCACTCCTTGCCGAGCACACCTTGTCGGCAGCTGCTTTGGGAAATGTCCACATCTCCCTCCCTATTGCGTAGGGCTGTTGGCACAGAGGAGACTTCTGGGTGCTTCTCTCACCCTTGCAGGATGCAGTGAGTGCACTTGGCCAGCCAGGCTCATCTGGAGTTTTTGATAACCTTTGCAGGGTGGAAGTAGTTGTTTCAGAGCAACAATGTAGTGCTGCTTCTGTCATACATTATCTGCAAATGCTAGTGTTCCTGACACGTCTTTTTAAATGTTTTGCTGTAACCTTGTTCACATAGGCTGATCATATGTGCCCCAAATACAAACAGGAAGACAAAGTTTCCAGTCCCATCTGCTGCAGTCTAGAACGATTTTATCCACCATTCACTGGGGGAAAGCAATTCTGATTTAAATGGCACATAAGCTGTGTGTTATTAGTCTGATAGGATAAAGTATTACAGGTTTTTTCCTAGTGGGTTTTTAAATTTGCGCTGGAAATAACCGTGCTGCATGAACTCGAAGTGAAGATGTGTAAAACAAAAAAAAAAAACAACCAACTTGTGAAACAGCAAAGGCTGGACTTTACATCAGTGATGTCTGCTTAGCACCCGGACTGCTTGTTAAATCCCCCCAGAATGATTCTTCCACCAAAATACCTGACCAGCTCTTCTCCAGTAACTTTCAGCAGAGGTAGGCAGGAAATCCCATTAAAAAAAAAAAAACCAAAAACAAAACCGCAGCAGCTCCCTTGGAGCCACCACTGTTTGGAAATGAACAGTTAACAAATGCAACCTTTTCACTGATGCCCTAAATTCCTTTGTCACTTAGTAACAGCCTGTACAAACTACGCCTCCACGCCTGACCTAAGTTATATCATCTTGCCATGTTGTGGAATAATCTATTGTTGAATGTGTACAGAAAATTAGTTATAAGACCCATGATATTATCATGAAAAATTAGAATATTTTACTACGGTTTATTTAGTGAAAATATCACATCAGTGTAGAGAGCAAAATTAAAAATAAGTTCATGTGCTGTGCTTGGATTGAGAGACATGTCACTATGTACCTTCCTAGCTTCCTAACACTGCTAATGGGAATAGTGATAGCCTTTATCTCCCCTCTCGGCTGCAGTAGACCTTGCTTCCTGCCAGGAGACAGCTTTCCAGTGGAAAGCTTTCTACAGCCAGCTGGTTCTTACTAATCATCTTGTCAGCCCTCCCTAAGGCATCACTGCCTTGGGTCAGGTTTGGGGCATCATCACACCTTTCTAAATCTGTGGGATTTTGGTAGAAGTAGCTCAGGTTTGTATCAGTGTTACTGTCCAGAAGCTTGTCTGTTGATTTCAGTAGGAATTTACCTGGAAAAAGATGTGTCATTGAGCAGCTGATTTTTAACTGTTCAGGACTGGCCGAATCCTTTACATTACCAGATCAACATACCTAAATGTGGGCTTGATTTGCTTTTCTCTTTTCCTCAGAATTAATGATTTCTTTAAGTTTATTGTTTGGAGTTCTGCTTTCTTCATTTCTAAGCAGATAAAGGTGCTCATCTGTGTTTAATGTGTAGTTGTGGTACAGAATTCATAGATAATGGTGAGAGCTAATTCAGCGTGGAGGTGGGATGGAGATGGTAGTGCTGGGAGCTTTTGTGACACGGGAACAAAAGCACTAAATTGCTCCGAGAGAGATTTTCCGTGCTAGAAAAAGCCCCGCAGAACGCCTGTCCAGCTTTGGGTAATAAAAGTACCTTCGAAAGTGAAAGCGAATACGTGCCGCAAGCAGGGGGGAAACAAACGCGAGGTTCAGACGGCGGAGCGGCCACGCAGTCAGTTTCGTGTCGCTTGGATTTGGGAGGGATTGGTGCCCAGGGAGGCGCGGCGGGCCGGGGCCGTGCGCTCAGCCGTGCCGGGGCCCGCGGAGCCACGTGAGCGCCCGGTCCCCGGGCTGCGGCGGGCGGGGAGCGCCGCGCGGGGCCCGCAGCCCCCGGGGGAGCCGCGCGAAGGAAGGAAGGAAGCGGATCACAGTGTATGAAGTCTGAGAAGTGACAGCGTTTTGCACTGGAGGCAGCTGTGTGAGGTTACCTGAGGACAATGTCTGGCTCTACTGGCTGATTGCTTAGAGCATTAAAAAAAAAAAAAAAATCCAGTTAATGGGGGCACCTCCTAAACAAACCAGACATCCCTTTTGCCATGCAGTCCCTGCTGCGAAGAGAATAATTTTACATTAACTACATTGGATAAGTAAGAATTTGTTATGTTCTGACTTTATCCAGGAAATTCCCTTTTAACCCAATTGTCCCTATTAAGTGTGTCAGCTCTTCTTTCAAAAGCTCTGCTGTGCAAAGGCAAATTAGTATATTAATGTGGAAGCACATAATTTTAAGACAACAAAAATTGGGAAGCCCTTATCCATTTTTTCAGAAAGAATTGTTTATTACAAAATATTGCAACAAACTCTGCTTGCTTACAGTTATTTATAAAAAATAAATTAATTTTTGTTCGTATTTATTTTTCACTTTTAAACCTTAACAACAGAATTATACTTGCCACTTCCATTTTCTTTAATGTACTTTAATTTTGTTCAGAGTTGATTTAAAGTTTCATTTTCACATTCTCATCTAAATACTGAAAACCCAACCTGAAAGTACCTCCTAAAACTGATCTACTCTTCTTTGGCTTCTTCTTAAATTATGCATAACATAAACTTGACAATAGTCAGGTTTAATTCTGATACACTTTATTTATGTCAGTGTAATTCAAAGCCTAAGGGAAAACAGTTAATCTTATGTACAGTTAGTATGTAGCTCTGTTTAGCTGAAGTTCAGTGTATTTCCCTCACAAGTGAGCGTCAGGGAGCAGGTCCACTGCTGTCTTCTTGAAACCTGTGCGAACTGTTGGCTACTTCAAAGCATCCAGGATGAGCCCTACCCAGGCTCTTGGAAGTTCTCCTGTTTCCAAGGCAGTTGTGTAGGTAGGTATATTAGCCATGGCATATATTATTTATGCACTGTTTCTAGAGCTGTCAGAGGAAAATTAGTTTTAGGGAAGAAGGGAGCAGTGCTGTTGAAGTGGGGTTTTCACCTTTCACATGCTGTTTGTTACCCCATCCTATTTTGGTTTTTAAGAGTGCTGTCTTTTGTGGAGGAGATGGTCAGTGCCCCAGAAAAATGGACCCTATGGGTGTTGCTGTTCGGTTGCTTTTTGATGGAAGTGTTTGGGGAGAAAAGTTAAATAATTTTTAACATGAGCTCACAATCAGTTTGGGCATATGGCACTGTAGGATATGTGTGTACAGTAATCCTAAAGATGACTGAGTGGTTTAAGTATGTTTCTAACTTGTCTGCTTCTTAGCAGTAGATATATAAGATAGACATAACATAAATGCATTTTATTAGGGATGTTTGATGCCTCTGATGTCGTTTGTGCTCTGAACACGGTATTTTGAAATGCTTATTTGTATGTGAGGAATTGTTAACACATTTTTTTATACTATGGTTTGAATTTGTGTGAATTCCATGGTTTTCTACAATATCACTGCATCATAGGAAATGCACACAATCCTTGTAAATGCAGTGAAGTGTTTATGATGTGGTGTTAATCCTCAATTTGGGGCCCAAAAGTTGTTTTCACTCATGTAAGGAGTAGCAAGACCCAAGCTGATTTTAACAGATGATGCATTTCTATCCTAAAATGGATTTAAAGGGATTCTTTATCATACTGTTCAATCCCAGGTGTGTCATTTTTTTTTCTTCTGCTCCCAATATGGGTGTTCCTGTTTGGTATTTCAGAACCTAGATTTTCATTTAGCAATTAATGTGCGTGATTCAAGTCACTCCTTCTGTATTTTATGAATTTTTTCCAAATATAGTATTTCTCTGCCTACTGTTGATTGAGCAGAATGGAACTTGCCTACACAAAATTTCTTAGGAAATACAATTTGCACATCCAGATTTCTGACTACACCCACTCTCCCTATTATTGCAAGGTGTTAATCTAGTTGTATGATGCTGCTTGCACAGATGCATACATACATACCCTCTTTAAAAATAGGCTGTGTGCCTAAATCCTTATGGGAGAGGAAGATCTGTATGCTCCCTGAATATTTAGCCCTTGTGGTTACTGCAACGGAGCTTTTGTGAAGACTCTTCCATATTTTTAGAAGGTGCTTTTAGTAAGCAGTTTAATCCTAAGTAACAATTGGGCTCTTTTGCAGGAAATTTTAATTTTAAACTAATTTTAAAATTACACATATCCATTTTAACAGTACTTTGGATTTGAGCAGTTCCTTTCCAGAAACCTACCCTGGAGAAAATGTTTTTAATCAGGTTAAAATGGAGGCAAGATAGAAAAAAAAATATTTGCTGTGGCGTGACTGAAGCAGTGCTAATGAGCTCTGCTCTAATACATGAAGGAACATATGGCCCCCATCTGAATACAAACTGGACACAAAGCAGTAATTCAGCTGAGATGTCCTGAATATTGTAAACTGGGTGAATGTGGTTGAAGGTGTTTATAAATGGTGGCTGAATCCCACACACTGACTCACTGCCTTCTAATGTCCGGGGCTCAAGGTGCTATTTGTAAGAGTATAGAGAATGACCAGTAGAGGGAATTCTTAATTAATGCTAACAAAATAGCAAACTGAAGTGTTATGTTATGAAGAAAAGACTTCTTGTGCTCATGACGCAGCAAGAGACGGATTATGGAGAGGGCGAGTTAGGAGAAGAAAAATCACAGGACAAGCAAATTGAGTATTTACTGGCAAATAATTGCTCTCTTAAGCTGTGGCTCTCTTCCTAAATTCTTGGCATTCCTGAGCACTAGAACCATTTTCAAAAAATGCATCGTTACAGAGTAGATGTAAAAAAACCTCTCAAAGGCTGATGGTGCAGACTTGTGCAGGTAAGAACGTGTGTATTGCTGCCTATATTTCTTCTAAAGCTTTAGATTACCATCGTTTACAGGACTGCTACTTTCTTCTGTCTCCGATAGAACTGGTGTTTTGGTTTCACAGCTATATTTCGTCTGAAAGTTGGGGAAGTGAGGATAGTCTTTGAGGCAGGCTGCAGTGTGTGCTTTTCTGTCAGCACGGAGGTATCCAAGGGCAAGGAAACAAAACAAGCTGGGAGAAAGTATATGGCCCGGTTTTATGTAGTTTAAATGGGTGCTGGCTTTTATGGAGGTGCCTGTAATTAAAAAACTACACATCAGCTTAACGTGGGGCAGGAACTTGCTGCCCTTATGTGCTGGTATTGCCATGCTGATTTCAGTGGAGGAAGGCTTGTGAGATGCTGCAGGGAAGGAACTTTTTGTGAGGGACTCTTAGGGACTGCCTGCATCCCCAGGGCTTCCCTAGGTGTGGCTCCCCAGGGAAATGAGATGTTTGGCAACCCACTCTGTTTGCTCCTGTCTACAGTTTGGCTACCTGTTTCCTACTCCTTTCCCTCCCAAATCTCACCAGGTCTTTTAATCTTAATCTTTTAGCCAGGTTTGATGGGTGAAAGTTTCCAAGATACCCGAGCTTTCACATTTTTTTAAAGTAGACAGCTGTTTAAAGGGGAAAAGTTCTTTTAACAGCCTCTCTGTGGGACAGGCGTCCTCATAATTATACCCAAAATTATACATCAGATACAAAACTCTGACAGAAATCCATTATAAAAGAGGTTCATTTGACTCTTCTGGAGCTGGCTCAAATTTACAGAGGATTTTATTTTTGTTTATTCCACATGCGAACTTCATTTTCTAATACTAAAAAAGGGCATGAAGATGTTTAGGTGTTTAAGAATACTTTGTCTTAAAATATGACTCTTACTCACATCTTAATCATCAAATCACAAAACTGTAACACTGCCATTTTTTATCAAACCTACAGAATGCTGTCCCTCGTTTCTTCTCCCCACTTCATGATGTGCATTAAAAGTAATGGCTAAAACAATCTCACTTCTCACAAGTAAATGAAAGCAGCACGTATTCCTGAAGAGCAGACGTGTTCCTTTGATTTTACATGGGGTTTATTTTGATTGTACTGACCATGTTCAGGAGTGGTGAACAAGCTGAACACTTGATGGATGGGGGCACATATGTGTTAGAGACACAGCTCTGGAAAGCCACACGGAAAGCATCACAGAACCCAGTATCAGATCCCTCAGAGAAAAATGCCAAGTTCCCCATAAAGAGTAATGGTGGTTTAACTTTTAACACAGGGGTAACTTCTCATTAATAGGTATCAAATTAAAATTGACTTATGTCTTTAAACATGGGCAGTTTTCAGTCCTCATAGTTTATTGTACTGTAATTGTGGATATTCTGTTTCTTCAGTATTATGCTAACTATTCCTATAATTATATTTATTATTTTAAAAGCCTTTCTTACTGCAATAATTAGTCCTTTTTAAACTGATAAAATCTTGGCCCATCTGGGGTTTTGGGTACAGAGTACTGGAAGTTTATTATATAGCATGCGGATGAAAAGTAAAAATCCTTTTATTGGTTTTAGTGTTCTGCCTTTTAATGACTGTCCCCTCTTTTCTTGGGAAGTCAGATTTATTTTACTTTCTCTGTGCAGTTATATTTACATCACTTCCACTACATTCAGTCTTTTTTGTTTTGTCATTTTGAAGCTTTCTAAACTTTTCACATATGAAAAGCTCTTGAGGGTTTTAATGAGCCTTTTACTCTCTGAACCCTTTTTGATTCCTCTGTCCTATTTGGGACAGCATTGACTGCAAAGCCCAAAGTGATGGCATGACAGCAACTTATATAACCACGTTATAGTAGTGTCAGAAGTATTTCCTTTGGACGCCCTGTTGTTCAGAGTGAGGCCCTGAACAGCCCCACTAAATCCCTCCATTTCCTTTCCTGTGTTGGGTTCTTTGAACTTATCGAGCACTGGGAGATGGAAGCAGTGCAAATCATTTCTTTATTTCTGATAATGGAAAGGCTAGCTACAGAATCCTATAGAAAGTGGGGGTTTTTGAAGTCAAGAGAGATATCTGTGGAGAAGTATCCTTGTACCTTGTGTGCAGCAAACTGGAAGGATTCCATAAGATAGGGATGGCTGACATGGAAAGGAAGTACAGCTTGTTCTGTGGCTTCTAGACCATCTGCAAGTGACTTGCAAGAGATGAGAGGGTGCCAAATAAAAGCACAATTGTGATATAATGGAAGTATGAATCAGCCATTGGTCTACTCTTACTGGAAAAAGCATGCAAGGCCCGGGACTGCTCCTCGGGTGGTACTAGGATACTTCATTCCTTTGAAACATGTGTTTTTCAAGCCCTAGCTCCAGACCAGCAGCCACTGAAAAGTGTCTAAAAAAAAAAAAAAAGCTTTTTTCAGTTTAGATTGTCAAATCTTATCTTTTTATTTCTGCAGTTATATAGAGGCATGTTATAGAAATATGTAATGCGAAGTCCCTGGGTCACAGTAGAGTATATCAAGTTGACTTTTGCTGGAAGCAAGTGAGTTTTATTCCCATTCCTTTCCTCTCAGTTCAGCCCACCTCACCCTTCTTTTGCCTCTTCTTCCTGCCTCTCCCTGCCTTTCACCAGAAATTTTCTTCCTTTTTCCTTAATCAGAAATCTACCTGGCATGGTATATTTTTCTGGTGTAAATGATCACTTTCAGCTTTGAGGTGATAAAACATACTTTATGCCTTCTTCGTTGCCCAAGAGAGAACAAATAGATTTTGAAAAGCAGATGGTTGACTAGAGAGCCCTAAGGTATCGCAGAGCTAACAGGTGCAGCTCCCTATTCAGATTCTGCAAAGCAAAAGAAAATCCTGTTTCCCAGACAAACCAGAAAAAAACAGGAAAAAACAGTAAAAAGATGGACCTAGAGAGTCCAAATACATATATATTTTTAATCATGTTTATGGTAGGTGATGCAGGGACGGTGTTTGTATGCTGGAAGTAGCCATCCCTTTGCTAAGAGCAAGGCAAGCTTCACAGCTGAAGCAGAGTGCTGGAAGGTAGAGACCTGCACTGAATTCCCTCGTGGCCACTGGTGAGCTGAGCAATTTGCAAAACTCTTTTCACGACTGTTTCCCACACCAAAGCAGGACAGTAGCAGAGGAATAACTAATCTATCCTTCTACAGATCTTTGTGAACCCTGTGCGGGAAAGACTAAGGAAGGAAAGTGTATCCTACTGTTGAAATGCCTGATACTGAGTCAACTCAGAGCATGTTCCTGAAATATACAGAGTAAATTGTTGAATACCTCAAGCAAAACAACACATGTAGGTCATTAACAAAGAAAGAAAAATCATATCATCACCATTAGCTGTTTCTACTCACATCTGTGCTATCTTACACATTTAATATGGAGTAGGCAAAGTGTCTAGTCAGCCTTCCAGAGGTGAAGGAGCTGTGTCTGCACTTTTTCACTTCTTCTGCAGCTACTGATAACTTCAGATGTAATTTATACTGGGTTTTGTTCACACTGCCATAAATCCTAATTCAGAATGAAAATGGTTGGAGAATATCAATGCTTCATTATTAATAACATCATTAGGCCCTAATTTTGTGATCTTAAGCTTGAGCCATCCAACTGAAAATCCCTGGTGTGTGCTTACTGATTCCCTGCTGGCAGCACTTCATTGTTGTAGGTGCTCTTAAGCACATTTGGTCTTGGGATAACAGAGGACTATGAAGTGGTGCCACCTTTCTCTAGAGATCTGAAGAATTATCCTTGCAGGAGCAAGTAACTTACACAAGTCAACAAAATCAAGTTATTTTGCATTGCTGGAGGTAGAAAAAAACAGAGACACTAACTTGTAGCCCTCTAATTCGCATACTGGAGAATAGGGTATTCTATTTCAGGGCAAAATAAAGGAAAAGGAAATCAGGAGTATTAACTAATCAGAATTTTAGCTAGTAGCAAGAAATGAGGAAAGGGCATATAATGAACATGGCTCTTTTTGCCCAAGCATTAAATATTAACGTCTTTAAAATCTAGATTGCAAGGAAAGTGTTTCAGTGCGTTTAGTCCAATAAGAAAACAGATTCATAACCATAATCACATTTTAAAATTAATGAATAAAGGAATAAGAAACTAATATAGATCAATAATCTTATGTGAAAGTTTTTCTGGGAGTTATGGAATCTGGTGCATCATGCTCTCAATTTTTCCGTAAAAACATTTTTCCATTAGTCATCAGGTTGGAGCAAAGTTTATAAAAATTGGAAAAACAAGTCATAAGAGCTAAAACACATTTTGAATGTGAAATGAAAAGATGAATAGGATGGAAAACTTTTTGAAGAGCTGGGAGAAAAGAAGGTAGTAGGGAGATTTTTTTCTGCTTTTGTTTAAAGGATCGGGTCTTGCTGGAGAATTAAGTTGTAAGAATACTGTAGCCAACTGTGAATGTCTGTGATACTGTTTGAGGAAAGGTTGCTCTCCTGCTCCTGTTTTCAGGCAAATTGCCTTAGTTGTCTGGTCCTTCTGTTCCACGTAATTATCAACTGAGTTGAAGGAGATCTCCCTACAGCTGTGAGTAGTAATGAGGCTTTAGCATTTCTTTGCACATCACTGCTAGGATGTGACCTCTCTCCCTAGAAGGCTCACCTTTTCATTATAAAGGTGTTACTTCTTTTCTGCATGTTTAAGGCATTACTCAGGTGATACAATCCCTTCCCTGTGCTGATGTAGAAAGTGCAAACAAACAGAAGTTCCATAGAGCTTCTTTCACCTTGGATGTGAAAGGTGGTCAGTGATGGAGGTTTCAGGTTATTGGGGCAGGAGTTTTGAAGGAGAGCAAAACAATGGATACATTTGGGATTGTACTTAGCATATTGCATAAATGGTGCAGGAAATGCAGAGAAATGCCACAAACATCTCCGCACAGGGAGGTGTCAGAGACAGAATGACAGCTGCCATTCAAACCTCTGATGACACCTGAAGTGTAAATAAATGCCAGGTGGTAATGGTGGCCTTTTATGAAGGCGTTTGTTCTTTCAGTGATCTTCCCCCTCACACCAGTTCACCTACTTTCCTGTGATGCAGAATTGATGTGACATTATGAAATCCCAAGAAAAATAGAAATCCGACAAAATGGATGCTTCTACAAAGGGCAGATTATCCTGTCTTTTTAGAAATAAAGGAAGTGGTGGTGTGAGTCAGTCCTCAGAAAATGATGTTTGAAGTGAGGTGTATTAAAGGTGCAGGGGCACAGAAGCTCAAGTGTTGTGAAGAGGTGACACTGCGTGGCAGATCTGCCTGGGGTTTATATGCTGGCAGGAGGACAGGTATTGGGGGTAGGAAGGCTTTTTATGATCAAGCACAGTAGCTCAAAGCAGCACTGGTTTTATGTGTGTGAATGATAGGCAGTGGTGAAACAGAGTACAGCAGAATCCTAAGCCAAGGGATGGTGAGTGGGCAGTTTGTAGGGGAATTTATGCTCTTTGCAGCTATGGCTCAGATGATTTGGCTATGCTTTTTCTTTTTCTCACACCTTTCCCAATTTATTTTGTATTATGTATCATGCCTATAATTGTTTTCTCTTGTTGTTTCTCTCCTGACATGTTTAATCCCACAACACAGTCTAGTCTTGATGTTTTCCTTCTCCTTCAAAGAGTCCCAAGAGAGAGAAGCAAGGAAGGTAGATGTATTTGACTTTGGAAAATGATTTGATGCCAGTTGCAAAGGAAATAAAATATATCACAGGGGTCTGCTGCGGGGCGTGGAGTGAAAATATTGCTTGTTTGTGACAAAGGATTGCCTTGAAGACTGCTTCAGCTTGATCAGTCTGAAACCCATGTCTCACTGTTTCCATTACAAAGACTTTAATGTTCCTGTTTCTTTTGGAAAAGGACTTCATCTATTTTGAAATAAATCCAAGGCTCCCCAAATGTACTGTTTGCTTTCAGGCCCAGCACACGAGAGCTGAGCATCAGGGTCACATTGCAGAGGGGTCAGGAGAATGTTCATTCTTTGGGTCGTGAGCTGGGTTAGCCAAGGAGTCTGCGTGGGACCAGCCCTACGGCAGCAGAGGACTGCAAGGGCTTGGAATGTGGGGACATTTGGCCAGCACAGCTGTACTGCAGTGCAGGGCCATGGCTCTTCCCCAGCACAGGGGCACAAGGGGTCCTGCACAGCTGGTGCTGCACTGCATTGGGGCACTGCAGGGCTAAGGTTGGGTTAGGAGATCTCAGTGAAACCCAATAGATCCTTATTTCCCAGGGGGCTCATCTGGTTTGCATGTAGAAGGCAGGACTTTGGGACCTGTATTATGCAGGGAAGCAGAGTAATATTTATATGATGCTCTCTCGCTTTCAGATCTGGAACTCAGTGCTAATTGTTCCTTCAGTAGATCGCAGACTGGATTTGTTCATTGGAACTGATCATTACAGAGGCTTAATACATTAATTCAAGTTCTCAGCTAACAGTGGCTCAATATGCTCCCCAAACTCCCAGTGGCTTACTGTCCTGAAGGCATAGCTTTCTGACATGTTTTTTTTTCCTTTCCCTAATCCTGAGATATCCCTAATCTCTTCCATCTTCAATCCCCATTTTTCTAGCTGGCAGCAGAGAACTATTTCAGTGCCTACCTGTGGAGCTCATTCCCAACTTATCATTTTTATATTATTAGTTTCACCTAGTGTTAAAATACTGCTACAGTTCTAATATGTAGGAAAAAAAGAAAGCAAATTCACCCTCTGAAAAGGAAAATACAGCCTTTAAATTTGTAGTGGCCATCTCTGATGGTGTATCCGTGGTAATGTTTTAAAGTCCAAGGGTTTTTATTTTTGTTTTTCTTTCTTTAGTGTGTTTCTGTATTTGCATCAATTGCTGATGCTTTTACATTAGACTTTTTTTGTTTAGAAATCTTACAGGATGTTTGGGTTTTTTTTTTTAATTTCTATTCTTCTAATTCATCTTTTAAAAGAAATTCTGAAAAAGCTCTCCTGTAAGATGAGCTCAAGTGAGCTGCTGCCAGCGGGTAATTTCTTTGTACTATAAGCAGTCTTTGTGTTCCTCATGGGCTGGCCATTGTGGCCTGAAACAACTTTTATACCAATCCATGAATCCAGAAAAACACAAGTAAGGGTGACAGGGGTGTTTACACTCCAAAGTTACTGGTAGGAGAAGATGCCTCATTTCTAGGAGACCACCCTCCTCCTCCTCCTTTGTCAGCTTAAAACCGTCAAGTTTTAAGCAAGCTTGGCAGAAATGGAGCGGCTGCAAGGAGACCTGATTCCTACAGGCTTTTTTTAAAACCAGAAGTGAGGCAGAAATTAGTCCTGCCTGCAAGGGAGGCTGCAGTGTGCTCTCCAGAGACCAATGTGAGTGTTGTCCATCCAGCTGGGCCAGTCATCTTTCCCAGATTGATCTGGTGCTTCCTCCTCCTGAGCACTTGCTGGGGGCCAGGCGCTCAGTGTAGAAGAGGGAGCTGGAGGAGCTGTGAGTGTTGGCCAGGGTGAAGAGTGAAAGAGCATGGGAGGAGGAAGTGGGAGAGGGCAGTCGTAACTGGGAAGACTGGGGGTATCATGGCCCGGATGTCAGAGAGGTAGAGAACCCAAGTCTAAAGGAAAGCAAGCCTCGCTGATGCTGTTACTTGTGGGATGACTTGCTTAACTCGCATAACCTCTTGCCTGCCAGCATATGCAGAGGTATTTTAACAAAGAAACACTGTTTTGAGATTAAACAGGAGTTGGTTGGAGGGAAAAAGACACAAGCTCTGGTCTTCAGATAATACACATGAACTTGACAAACTGATTGTAATGTCTGTGTCTTGAATTCTTTATCTCCAAGTGAAGAATTAAAATACATGTGTGCTTCAGAGGGGAGCTGAGATACTTCATCCATTTGGAAATGATTTTTCTCCTTTAGGAGACAGATGCTTTACCTTTTCCATGAAAAGTTGTAAATGTTTCAGAAACAATTAATGAAGCTTCCTGACATCCTCTTGGGTGAGGAAATATGATTGCTGTGGGAAAACTGAGGCAAAAATCTGTCATGTGAATATTTTATTTTAATAGTTAATGAACAGGGAAAAAAAGAAAGTATCACTGTAAAACACATGAGCAAGATTGTGGAAAACTTTGAGAAAGGTTCTGAGACAAATTCTGTCTTGATTGGCATCTCTTGAAGGTCAAAGTGTCTTCTCAGTGTATAAGGCAGGATTAAATTTGGCTCATGGTGTAAATATAATCAGGAGATTTACCTCTTAGTATACCTAATTTCCAAATGTATATGCTGCATAAGGCAGGCTTGTAGAGCAGAAGTAAATACTTTGAAAAGTGACTACAGGAAAAGATAAACTTCCTTTGCTTTCACAATAGTAGTAATGCCCTGACTTTTTACATGAAAACCACCAGCCTCTTCAGTCAATGGCAAAAGAACTCCAGCAAAACGCACCACACCATCTCAAGGCGTTGGTGTTGTGTACAAATTAACAATTCCTATTTAAGGATTTGGAGACTGAGACACAGAAGTGTATCAGGCCACACAGCAAATAAAGTGGCAATAGAGGAAGAAAAAAACAGATGCCCTGACCTTTTCCTCTCTGTTTAAATCAGAAGATCCATAGTCCTTGGAAGCACGCACATGTCCGTAGAGTTCAAGCTGATTTTTTTGCTTTCAGCCTCTCTGTAACCTCAGATGATCCAATTGTTTTGACTCTGTCATCCCAAGATCCAAGTCATTCAATCAGTAATTGTAGGTAGTCTCACTTCTTTACCAGGACAAGCCTCCCTTTTTTTCCTTAATCTCTAGTAGATTTTAGACTGAACACACACCAAGGAACAGTTTGAACGACATTCACGACATGTTACTGGCAGATTGTAATCATATGGGTATGTGTGTACCAGTATGTATTGAATAGGTAACTGTGATATCTGTGGCAATCCCTTTCCCCCTTAGACATTTATCTAAGTTCAGTTTGTAAGTACATCTGTTAGTCAAGCATAATATAAATCAAGGAAAAAGAGTCACTTGGTAGGAAATGAAAAATTTATGATCAGAAGAGACAGAACCACACATAAGCATTGAATACATACTGACTCTCAATGATTATTTGAGATTTCTGTTTGTTTGGGTGGTTTTGCAAGCTTCTCAAGAGTCAGCAATTACTTTATATTCATGGAAGTCAGTGAGTGGTGAGTGGTTTACTATGCACTTTAGGTGAAACAGACCAGTACTCCACATTGTGAAAGTCTCACCCCAAAATAAAGCCAGGTTCATATGAAAAAAAAACCTGATACAAAGACAATAAACAGAAATGGGCATTATTTCATATCCACGGAGAGCTGGTGCTTTCCAGCACACTAGCCTTATTTAAAAATTGCTTGGTTTTTAATTGTCGTGCAGCCCACCTCATCTGTGCATCCAGAAGATTTTCCTCTGGCCTTTTAAAATCCACAAAGTTGTTGGGAATACTAGACAAGAACACACTTCTCTTTCTACTTGCTTACACAATTCCAAGCTGGTAAGACAAAAAGACATAAAAGCTACTTCTGTGAGGTTCTTCTCAGAGAAGAAGGGTGATGAGGGGAGCACTTGACTTCTGAGGTCAGAAATCAGAGACTAAGTCCCCGGCAGTGTCACGAGTTTTGGACTGCTCTGTTTCTCTCCCTGGGTAAGGGCAACACTCCCAAGGATAGCATTCTCCAATTCTCAAGTTGTCTAGGTGCCACATGTGCCTGATCCGTGGTTAGGCAGTGGGGTTAGTTAGGATAACTGAGAGTTATCCTGGTTTTACTGTATTTCTGTTGTTCAAAGAGTGTTAAATGGCCGTAGTTTCCTCTGGCACTCAAAATCTGAGTGGTCCCCTAGTTTGTAGAAGGGAAATTCACCAGTGGTGTTCATGACAAATATGTGAACTGACCACTTCCATTATGGCCATATTGCAGTCTAGATTCTCTAATAACTGTGTCATAGGATGAGGAGATCTGGTTACGAACTGGTCTTTAAGCATAAGAAATAAACATTTGCATTCTTTTGGCCCTGAGCTGTAAGTCAGGAGGGACAATCCTAACTTTGAATGCCATGCTTATTCTCAGCATGATGTGTGTGTGAAGAAGGCATTGAAAGCAAGCGTTAAGGCTAGGATAACATCAAAGAAAATGCTCCAATTTTTATTCTCCCTTCTGTAGTGGATAAATTAAAACAGAATGAAACACCAGCAAACTTGAAAATAAAAGCAAAAGTGTATGTGTGGACTATGACAGTTTATTCTGAAAAGCAAAGTAAATTCTTCCCCCTCCTGAGCCATTGTTCTAATGATGTAATCCTCTACCCTGCTTTCTTTGATCTACCTTCTCAAGTTCACTGACCAGCCTGTATGGTGACTGAGATTTTTGATGTCGTCTTGCTCGGTTGGCTTTCAGAGCTACACCAGGTAACTCTGCTGATATTACATTGTGCTTGGAACAGGATGTAAAGGGGTGTAGTTCTCTTGCACCAGTATTCTCAGCAGGCATTGAAATAAAAAGTTCAAACACACTCCCACTGAACGCCTAACACGTGGGGGTGACTACAGGAAAATAGGAAGTAGGAGCTTTTCAGGAAGAAGGAGTCTTAAGTAGACAACCTCAGTCTACACCCTCCTTTGAATTAGAAGTCACATGGCACAGTAGCCTTTTCATAAAACAAAAAAAAAGGGTCTAATCCATTTTTTCTCCCCCTATGGCTTTGTGCTTTATTTTATTTTACAATAATTACACCCTGTATGGCAATATCCTGTCTAGCAGGCAAACATTGCTGCGGAATACAATCCCAAGTTCCACTAAACCATTCCCACAGTCCAGACAGGGCTGCTTCCTGCCTCGGGACACACCGAGACAGTCACAACAGTGAATTCCATTCAGCTGGAACTAAGAGACACTTTTACTATTCGACGAAAATAAATCCAGAGAGAAACGAAATGAGCTCTCAAGTAGCAGTCAAGGTAAAATATGTGTGCATGAAAGGGGTGTAAGAGTCAGATCCTATGTGTGTAACATGGAAGCCAAATGTAATCAACAGCTTACTTTTCACATGTTCCGTGAGGAAGCATTTAATTGTTTTCCCAGCTTTATGAGGGAAGGTGCATTGTGATGCATTTCCCCCATGCATTCTGCCACGAGGGGTTTCCCATGTGTCATGTGGCATGGGGGGCCGAAGCAGGCGTCGTGCCACTGAATTCCTCTCTGTCTTGGGTGAGTTAGTGGTTCTGTTTGGGTTTTGTGAGCTGAAAAGAGTAGGAAGGTTTCTGCCATAAACAACTTGTGAGAATTGTTGATGTATTAGGGGACAAAGAACATTGATCTTAGTAATACATTTGTCTGAATAAGCACATCAGTATTTGGCACATTGTTATTAACACCTTTGTGCACTCCTTTTCTACCTCAAAGACAATGTGCATGCATACAAATAAACCTACATTTTCAACTTTTATGTCAGTGCATGACTATGGGGACAGAGGAGAGACATCCAGCTGTACAAATATACTAAATACGTCCTCCATTATTTGTGGCAAAATTAGTTTTTTGGACCCTACTGATTAGAACAAGACACATAGTTATTACTGAGGATATCAGCTGTAGGAAAGAAACACTGTCTCATCTTTATACCACATATCCCATTCTTTTGTCAGCTTACATTATAAATAAATAACAAAGCAATTTGACACATGCCCATTGATTAAAAATAAAAGTTGTCAGAGTGAGAGGAGAAAGACAAAAATATGAATTATTAATAACAATATTAAGCAATGCAAAAAAGATGCTTAACATGCAGGAAAGTCCCTGAAAAGTCACTTAGTGAAGGGGAAAGAAAGGACAGCCGTGAAGACCTTCCCTCTACTACTACTTTGTCTTTTCTTTGCTACTTGGGCCCTTGGAGGTCGGGGTGACTATGTGAAAGAGAAGGATGATTCTGTGAATTTGTTTAATCTTGTTTACCTCATCTCTGGTATTTCTAACATGTGCTGCCTGCACAGGTGGAAGCATCATGTAAGGAATGGAGTTGACTTAAAGTGATTGTGTTGTGTCATGATTGGGATTGGCCATTTTATATTACTGAGCAGTCTTCCTGGTGGTGGGTTTGAATGACCAGTGGACAGCCCTGGCACGTTATTTGGAGAAGCTAAGGTAATTTATACTCTTTCTAAATTATGTATATCACACATACCTGTGGTTTAATATGCAAATATTAAGGTGTACAGAAATGCTAGTAGTAGTTTGTGTTCTTTACTTTGTAATGCTCCAAAGGATAAAACATAAACACTCCCCTAGTAGCTGGCATAATTATGCATTTCTTTTCCCACCTTCTGTCGCTTATTTTGGTTGCAACTATTTAAATGCTTTCATTTATCAGACCAGTTTGAATGGCTGTTGGGTATATTGACCATCCTGGCAATACTTAATTTTCCATCTGTGAAGATCAGATTTCTTTTTTCACTGAAGAGGAAAGGAGGAAAAAGTACACTAGTGAAGAGAAAAAGAGACAATTGCGCAATGTTCACGAAAGCTTTAGGAAACCCCTTGGTGACAATCCCGATTGCTGAAGAGTGCTCTTGCCCTGAAGCGGGTACAGTGTGTGCTATCACAGCAGAATAGCTAATCAGAAAGCTTTCCTGGTAGCACCAGAAGTCCGATCGTGGTTGAAGTCATGCTGTCTCTAGAGGGGTATTTTATATTAGACTTCCTCATGGCCAGTCTGAGCATTGTATTCTTTGTAGCTGGAGGTGTAGGGAGATGACATCATCTTAAAAAAAACCCACCAAACCTGCAGGAGCAGTAAGGCTCCTACTCTGAGCTTATGATGTTAATGTTTAGAATTAACAAACTGCTAATGATCTCCCAATTGTTGCGTGTTAATTCTGGAAGGCTTATTTTTGTACAACTTTGGTTCACGTAAGGGCTAAGCACTTGTAGCTTCCATGGATTTCATTAAATTCCAGAAATGCTCAGAGCTTCTGAAAGCCAGGGTCAAAGGATCTTCTCGCCGACATTTAGTTACCTGTGGTACAGGTACCTCCATCCTCATTTGGGTTCCTTTTGCAGTCAGCTGAAAAATGCTAGGCACTTAGAGGTGTCATTCTGCCTTGTCACAAAGAAAGGCATCTGAAATACTCCTTCATGTAAGGGATCACTTCTGTTCATAGGTTGTAAAGTCTGGATGAAGACTGTGAGCAGTTCAAAAGTTATCTGAAATTCTTCTATGCATGTTGTCACAAGTCTTAGTAACCAAAATTAGGGAGTTGCCCTAAGTAACCAAAATTAGGGAGTTGCCCTAAAAATGTTAGTCTTCACTTTCCTGTTTCTGTGTTTACCGTGGGAGCACTGCGCAGGTTTGCAGGTTATGAGAAGATGGACTTCTCTGGATACATAATTATAATGATGCAACTAGGTATTAGGCCCTAAATGGTTTGCATGTACATTTTATGAGCTCCTTTTCATTTCCACATACATAATGTGTAAAGATTAGCACTGAGTGGATATGTCTCTGCATGGGTACCTTACACTATTCCTGAATTTGGCTGTATATGAAATTACTGGTCTTAAATATTAATTGATGTAGCCTGACTCCCCTTAGTACTTCTAATCTGCTGTATCTGATCCCCAAGGTTTTGGTGAACATTAATTTGTGCTTTAAAAGACTGAATTCAAGTTAATTTTGTTGGTTTGAAAAAGTTACACATACCAATACTTGCTTGACGGAGCTCAAGCACAGACCAAACCAAGTGGAAGGGAATGGCTGCTGGGACAGGACTGAGATGATGGGAACAGCTGCCCTTTATCACACATACCCAGAACTATAAGCTAAGTCAGATAAAAACATGTAAAGAGGTCCTAGCATATTATGCTACTCTGTGTTGGAACTTAAAGGCAATAATTTCTTAAATTGTTTTTTTGTCTACTTGCACCATATGTAGCCTTATTCTAAAGTCTTGTACAGCTGTTTGCAAGGAAATCCTTAGACGGTAAAAAGTTTTTTCCTTTGAAAAGGAGATTCTTAAGAAAGGGAGTAGGCTTTAAAATTCAGCAAGGCAGGTTAAGACAACCTTTGATAAGGAATTTTTAAAATCTGGGAGAAAGCACTTTAATAATATCATTATGGTACTTTTCATCAGCCTTACTGCACCCATGTGCAGTATTTCAGCTCTGTAAACTGAAGTTTATTTATGCTAAATGATTTGCCCAATATCTTATCATGGGTAAGTGGCAGGCCAGAAATGGAACCCAGGAGTCCTAATTTGATTTCTTGTTGAATTCAGAGACAGTGTAATGCCCCTGAAAGAAAAACACTCAAGAATTAAAGAGGAGCACTCTGCTTGAGGAGTCTCCCATTTCAATAAACGTGTGGTTATAGCATGTCTGTGCTCCACTGACCGAGGTCCCCGAGGCTGCTTTCAATCCAAACCCATGTCTCCTCTGTGGGTGCCCATTGCTCTACCGAGTCTTTCAGTGCTCTAAACCAAAAGCCTTGTTCTTCATGGCCATACTGGGGAAAATACAGCCATCGAAAAGTGCCACCACTGCCAGCGAAGAAAGCAAATACAGGTGAAATAAAAAGAAACTGTAGAGCCATAAGAATATAGGCTGCGGTTTGAATGCTTCTACCAATGCTGGGCTTCTTATTTTAGAGTAGTGAAGATGAGACAGCAGATGATATTATTTGTCTTTAAATCTCTGTCTAATCGTATTTACCATCTCTGTGAGATCTTGAATAAATATGGATAAGTCTCTGTGTTTTTAAATTCATATTTTGAAATTTGACAATGCATTGTGTGAGCTTTACAGGGAGGTATTTCTGGGGTTTGAGAGAAGCCTCTTCATGTCAGCTTGTCTTCTTGGTAGCTTTCACAGTGTGTGAAGAAGGAAGGTAAGAACTAGGGCAAATAATACCTTTTTCCTGCAGCATCTGGGCAAACATTTGAAATCAGTGGGTTAAATGTGTTGGCTGGTAACAGAGACTAGTGTAGACTCTGGATCTAGTCTGGAAAATTCAATCACATAATCTTGAAAGGAAAATTCAAGGGTTAGGGGAAATGCAGTCCAACACGATTTGTTCAGTCAGGGCTTTGTTTGTGAATTCCTGTCAGGATTGACCTCAGTGTGTTTATAAAACTTAAAAGGGATGTTCTCTCTTAAAATTCCAAATTTTCCCTTGTTCAGAGGGAATTTTGCATACATTACGGCCAGTTTAATTTGCAGAGACAGAGTGTGAATTTCCTCAACCATGACATAGAGGGCATAAAAGGAAGTTTTGTGAGCAGAGTTTTCATTAATGTCTTATTTTATGTTTAGCCAGGAAGAGAAGGAATCTGACTTTTTTTACATTTTTGCTGAGGGTAAGAAGTTCTGAGAGCGATGAGTAGAGGGAAAGGTAGCCGTGCACTGTGTGTACAATAAAGGCTCCAGCGTGGGTGTTTGTAACCAAATGAGATGCAGGAGGATACGCCACCTGGCCTGCAGCTGCTTTGCCCGAAAGGCTGTTATCTCTGAAGTGCTGAGTCCTGTCTGCTAGCCATGTCCACATGTGATTAAGCCAAAGTGCTTTTCTGATGGCACTTGAAAGCCGTGTTTAAGCAAATGCTTTGAGCCCTAAGCCCCAAACTTTACCTACTTGAAACCACATCTAGGGTATGATTTATTGATGACAATCCTACCATAGAGTGTTTTAGGACAAATCCTTTTTAAGCAGTCTTAGATGAAATTTCTGACTCTGTTGAAGTGGTGTATAATATGAAGAATATTTGATTTCATTAATGCTGATTTGATAACATCAGTCACCCTCTGGCAGTTTAGGTGAACCCATAGGCCAACATTTTTACCTTTAAATGCTCTTTCTACTTGTACAATGTGCTAGTGATGTGATGGGGACTTAAGAATAATTAGAACAATACCTGACAGTATAAAAGCTCTTTCAGCACATTTTGTTGAGTGTTGTGAATATGACTTGAGTTCCCAGATTGGCATGAGTTCATGCCTACTAATGGTAGAAAAGTTTCTTAGGAGTGGAACGGTTTTATTTAACCTCTGTATTAATTGCAGTACATATCAAACAGAAGGGAAAAACAATTTATGTCCATATTACTTAAATCTCTGCTGGATACAAGAGGGAAATATACTATCTTAAATATTAAATATCTGTGTTAAATACCTTAAATACCTGCAGTTTGGTAAAATCTGAAGTACAAAGGAAAAATATGTATCATCTGAAGTTACTCAAGGTGTATACCAAATAATTTAAGCAGTTGGATTAAAATCCTGCATAGTTCATAGCGTGAGTTGATCTTGTCCTAGTCCATGGGCATTATTTTTTCTAAGCTGGGAACATAAGGTTATATATCAGCTAATCAGATATGATCAGTCTGATCTGCTAGGTTGTTTTTTTTTTTTTTTTGAGGACATAATCCTTATTAAAAGCAACACTGTGAAGTTTGAACATTTTTTTTTTTCATTTCAGGCACAGATATTTTTCTACAGCTATTTTTTTACTGTAAAAACAAGAGTAATATCTTTTACAAACTCTCTTCTCAGACCTTATTCTAGCAAAGCTCCCATTGACTTCAGTTTTTTTTAACTAAGTAGAAACCAAATCAAAAGGTAGCAAAGTATTTCAGGATTATGAGCTCTGTTTAGAGGGACTTGAAAGAATAGATTTATTTGGTGGTGAAATCCAAGAAGCTTTTAAATATGGCCAGTCCTGTTTAAACCATTTCCGGAAACCTATATTTTTTTGACAATCAGCACTGAGAGGTTTAGTTTCATGAAACTTCATCCTAGAACCTTAGCTTAGAAATTAGCAAGGTCATATTTTTTTTTATTCTCCAATTTTTTAATGTTCCACAATGGGCAGTCTCATTTAATGCCTGTAAGCGTAGCACAGGACAGAGGGAATGTAAACCTGCCCAATGATCGTGCAGTGGAATAAGATACTGTTATCCTGGCAAACTTGGTGTTAATTTAGGAAGTTGCAAGCTGTGCATTTTGTTTCTTTAATTTTTGGTATTTCTGTTTTTCGTATGCTCTGCCTTGGTAAAGGCAAAGTTTACGATCTCTGCTTACTCTGACAGATTTATTTTGATTGTGCTCAGTACTTGTTGAATTTGGGGAAGCCATCAATACTTGGTGTTATTACTTGGTGATTGGTCTTCTGGCTAAAACTTGTTTTGGGAGATAGGAAAATGAGGATCACATCTCCAGCTATCATCCCAGGTCATTAGGTGGACGCCAGCCAACTTATTTCCAGTGCACAGGTGGTGGTACCATTGATTAATTCATGATCACAAAGTGCTTTGGTCTACTGGCATAAAAAGCAGAATAGAAGTGCAAAGTGTTATTAATGGAATGACTGCTTGACATACTTAATATATGATGTTAAATATCTTTTGAGGCTAGATACATGATGAGTGTGCCCTGACTGAAAGTAGATATGGTTATTTCTTCCATTGAGAAAAACAGATCCTTACTGAGTGCATCACAGTTTCATGATAACCTCCTGGTTAGGATTGTGGGTCGATTTGGTTCATCTTACCAACATATGGCCTAGGAACTGGATGCTGGCAGCATCTTCAGAGTTTGGGGAACAAATGCAGTCATTTTTTGTGTTGATGGCTGGAATTTCTCTTCCTCTCCTAACTAGACTTATCCAAGCTTTCAGCTGTGATTTCATTTCAAAAAATAACACCATCCTGCAGGACATGTATTTCCCCCTTTTCCAGGTGGAAGAAAATTGTAGTTGTTCAGGAACTCTGTAAAACTTAACATTAATTCTGGTTGTATTTACACTGGGACAAATCTTACCACGGTTTACCTTAATATGAAATTTATCACTCTGTTCCCAAAGCCAGGATTTGGCATATAAGAGCCCTGTCCTGTTTAGTGGGAAGCACTTGCTGGTTGACCACTTTGTGAAGTCATGGATATGTTATGCTATCCAGCTTTTCTCCAGAGCAACGCACAACTACAAGGCTCTTTTTGTGGAATTTCAGTGTTTACGCATGATGTGAAAACCAGAAGGATGTGCACACCTAGATTAATGTTTCACTTTGCTGGCAGTGGTTGCAGTTTTACTGAAAGTGTCATAATAGCTGATGTTTTTCTTAAAGATTGTACTCTTGAAGTAAACAGATAATGTCAAGTTCTTTGTTTTTTGTTTATAAAATAAATTTCTAGTCCTCATGATTGGAGGGAAGATACTGAATTTATGATCAAAGCATAATACAAAGACTCAGAAATGAAAAAATATAAATATAAAGGCTGGTGCTTATTTGATTGGTTAATAATATTTTCAAAACTTTAGAATTTTCAGAGGGAAAATGGGGAAAATTCTGAAAGGCAGGAGGGAAACAGCATGAGCTCAGGATCAGCAGTAGTTCATTTGCATTTTGTTTTCAGCTTGGTCTGAGGAATAGTTTAGTGGTCTGAATACTAGCTTTGAAATCCCTATGCAAGTTGAATCTGTATCTACAGTATCAGCAGCGGGACTAGGAACAAAATTCACACCTTCACACCTCTACAAAGAACAAGTATAGCAGTGAGAATTTACTACATATTTAGCTAGCCATTTAAACAAAGATTACTGAATTTGTTCTGTTTGGTGTTACTTATCTGTGTCTTTATTAGCTGACCAGGAAATGCAGTATTCATCGTTCGTCTGTGTGATGTTTCTGTGCCTCTGCCTGCTTGCTTGGCTACATTTCCTCTTCTCTCCCCGCTTGTAACTGTTTGGGCAGGTAAAGTACTTACTAAAGCAAATTTCCAAGGTTTTTTTTTATATTCTGCTGGTTTAATTCCTTAAATTAAGATAATCGCTGTTAGTAAATGTTGTGTGCCCTTTCACACACTAGTCATTAGAATTGCTGTGGGAATTCCTGGGTGGAATTGCAAGTTCTTTATTGTGTAGGAATCACACTGCATGACACTGAGGGTCTTCTATGACTCCAAGAGCTGTGAAATAGCTTTCAAGACTTAAAATGGATGGTTATGAATAATTTGGCTTTTTTCTCTGTAAATTCCATTGCAAAAATAACAATAACAATAAAACTGCAAATAAAATACTTTGTTTGCCTAGAGAATGGTTTCATTTGTTATTTGGATTGTAGTAGTACCCAGTCCCCAAACAGAATTAGGGTCTGTCTCTAATACGTATTTGGGTAGAAATAAAGATACTGCCCCCACTTCAGATCTTCATAATCTGCATCAGAGATTCATAAAAATGAGAGGAAACGTTGCTATAGGCAAAATGTCAAAGGACATTGTGGTGATTATCCTTTTGTACAGATGGGCCAAGCAATTCTAAATCACATCTGAATTGTATAGAATGTGGTAGGCACAGGACTATTCTGTGGATGAAACAAAACAGTGTAAATTGGGAAGGGGTTGTTTTTTGGTTTTTTGGTGGGTGGTTTTTTTGTTGGTGTTTTTTTTTTTTTTTTAAGGCTGAAAATGTTAAAGAAGCTATGCTGAAAATCGACTTCCAGATAGAATACTTTTGATTTTTGGCTTCTTTCCACAAAAAAAAAATTCTTTCAATTTTCAGTAAAAGTATTTGTCTTTCAAAAACCTCATTCAGCTGCAAATAAAATTTTAATTGATGTTTTCACAAATACATTTCTTTTTTTATCAGTCTTTGTTGGGGAAAAGTTGGAACCTAGTAACAATGGCCTGTGGGACATTAGTTTTTGTGTCTGCCATGGCTTCAAAACTTGTTGAAAGGAACCTAAAAATGTATATGACTTCTTAAAGCCAAATGCCAAACCACCCCCATACACTTTTGGAATTCTTGCCAGGGTATTCTCCATAGAGTATAATTCAAAACAGCATTGTCTGCAAGAGATTTTAGGTAGAGAGTATCTCCAGAATTTTAAGTCCGTTCCTAAGTGTGTTTTGTTGATGGGAGGGAGGAGTAGTGTTTTCTTTGTCTTACCTTGATTTTTCTGTTTCTTAAACAGAATGACTACTTGCAGAAGAAAATAAAAAGAGATACCCATTGCTTTTCCCTGCCTTGCTTCCACTTGTAGAAAGTCTCCTTCCCCTAGGGAGTAAATCAGGGCAGGTGCCAGGAGTGCTGCTTCCCCAGCCAGCAGCATAAGGAAACTGTCTGGCTGTACTGAGAAAGTTTTCCCAGCTCTGTGTTTATTAAAGTTGTGAGGAGAAGCAGGAGCATTGAAAGCTTTTTGGAAACTTAAGGAAAGAAAAAAAAGCATTGGCTGGCATTTTATGTTAGGGATTTTATACAATGCTGACAAAAAACCAAAATCTTAAGACTCTATTTTCATCCAGTAAATCTTCGGAGTGCCTTGAAAGCTTTAAACTTCTTTTGCTAGACCACTTTAGAGCAGCTAGGAAGCTATTGTATGTAGAATTTGTACTGTTTAGTTTCCGAAGATCAGGTGGATTTTATTGCACACTGAAGAATACACTTAAAGGTACAGACGAAATTGTGAGTCTGTCCTCTAGATACAATGCAGTTTAGGGTGGGGGCAGAGTTATATGTTAGCAGGTCTTAAATGGAAATCTTTTTAACTGCCACAGAAAGCCAAAGGACACTGTAATATTTAAATCAGTCTGAGTTTCCTCCGAGCAAAAATAAAATAAAGGAAATGGTGCGACTTGGCAAATAGATCTTGACCTCATGCTATTTTTACAAGTCAGACAGATGTGCAGTCTCCGATAAGCTGGTACCCAGGACGAGCTATCAAATCAGAAATCTGTGGACTCACTCTTCAAATCCCAGCACTAATCGCAATGATAAAGAGCTACCTTTCGATTAATCCTGTCCTGGACTTTAGACGAAAGATACTGCAGTTTAATTACTGAGTGAAATCCATTTTGTCTGATCTGCCAGTCTGCACTGTAATGTCATAATATAATCAGCTTCACCCCTGTCTGAAGCTCTAGGGCTGTGAAGTCCAAGGACTTGTTTGATTGGAGGAAATAAAACGATGTTCAAACAACCACCAGCCACAGGGCTGTAATTACCAAAATCTTGTTTGCATCTGTCTGTCATTTTCACCATCGGTTTTTTTATGACACGAAGAAGCGAGGAGAGATCATGGTGGATAAGAACAGCGACCTGACAGGTGACAAATCAAGATGTGGGATGGTTTTCTTGTAGAAAATAATCATCGTAAAATATTCAGGCTAATTAAACTGGGTCTCTTTCTTACATATTTCCCATCGGCTTCAGTGACACATGCTGGTTCAAGCAAAGCCAGCCACCAGTACTGTCATTTCATAATTAAAACCTGTAACTGAGCTGGGAGTGCCTCCACCGGAGGTTCCAGCACAGGGATGGAGTCGTGTGAGTGTGAAAAATCGTATTTCTACTCATGTGAGAGAGGCAGCGTGCCTACCACAGTGGGACATGTTTCCTCCCACCCCTCTTAGCAGACGTAGCCATGACTTGGAAGGAGTGTTTCTTCAGACAAAGAAAGAGGCCATGGCTTACTGAAACACATTACTTAGCATGCCTTGCACAGGTGCATGGCTCACCCCCCTACAGCCGTGTGGGAGCTCATTGCACCAACTCACACTGAAAGCAGTGGGAGAATTTAGGATGCTCCTGATCTTTTAATGTTAGGCCTTCTTCCCCTCAACCTCCTTTATTAAGGGTGCAACCAGGGAGCATTGGTAGAATTTCTTTTTAATGTACCATGAAGAGTATTGTTCTGGAGAAGTTCATTACCTTTTCCAGGCTCATTTCACAGAACTGGCTGAACAGCAGTAACTTCCTCTCACCTCTGACCTCGGCAGAGCTGGATCATTACCAAGAGGTGAAGAGATCCAAAGTTTTTAACACGTTTTGTTTGGTTATTTTTCTGGCCATGCCAGGGAGGTTGTGGTTGTGGTGTGGAAAGAATAGCTGACAAAGCCCTCAAAAATGGTTTGTTCTCAAGTTATTGCTAGGCATAGATGCTAACGTCCAGAAAACGAAACACACTTTTTATCTAGCTGCATCTTTTAGGGAGGGCACTCCCATCCTGTGGTTGGGTTAAGTATGGCTGGATTAACTGACATCTTTTCATCACTTAGGTTTTCTTCCCCCAACCACCTCAAAATCCTCATTTATCTCACATTATTTTCTTACCATTCAGTTTTCTCTGCTTTTCCCTTTGGATCTTCTTTGTCTTTTGGCCATTTCCACACAGATCTTTCTTTTTTTTTCTTCCCATGATATAGTCACTCAACCCCCTACTGTCTCAGTTGCACTTTGGACTCTCTATTCTACCCTACTAGAATGGAGTTCTTAGACTGCCACTTTCTCACTGCTCTTCTTCCCTAAAAGCACTTCCATCTCTATCCATTTGTTTTTATAGAATCAGCTGGTAGATTATTGTGAATCACAACTGAGTAATCCCTGTGCTGCTTCCTCCTCACAGAATGGACTTGTTCAGCACCTGTAACTGAAGGGGCCAAGCACGGGGTGAGATGAATGCTCTCTGGGTGTCCTGGAGCTGTAGCCTGTGGCTAGATTTCTGTGCAAAGACCAGTTCTCCTCTGTACTGCGAAATCAGAGCAATGTCTTGGGGCAGAGACTGGGGGTGAGGATGAATATCAGACAGCAGTTGTTAGCAGTATGTGTCTGTGCCTTAAACTTGGAGTACATTTACTTTCTTCCTCTTCCTTTTGTAGCCTGTAGCTGACAGCGATGCCTAGCATTGCCTGTCAGCAGGGATGGCATGCAGGGTGTTTTGCAATGGAAATCTGGCTTTAAACCTAACTGGGTTTGTCACTACTGTTTTAACTTCTGAATGGTATTTAAACATTACAGTCTGCAGACTCTGTTCCAGCAGGATCTATCCGGAGGAGGCTGTCTAGAGAATCTCCTCTAAACCAGCTCTGACCAGCAGCAATGGCCCTAACACTTTATTTGTGTACTTTCACCCTCCGTCTAATCCTTTCCTTTAGAAACAGAAATGTCAGAAGGAAGATGTGCACAGCTTCTTTTAAATCCCAAGAGTATTTTTCAGCTTGAAGGAGTCCATCTAGTTACATGGTCTTGCTATGACCACTGCTGCCTTGCTTCCCAGGGCCAAAGTATCGGGGAAACCTGAACAATAGTTGTATGGCCAGTTGCTACAGGAGTTATTTCTTTTCCAAATGCGAGGATAAAGGAGGACATAGGGTAGCACATAACAGCACCTAAGAAGAAAATAAGAAATTAGTCCATATTGATCAGAATAAATTGTGCGAGTTTCTAACAGGAAAAGGGTACGTGCAGGTGGAGTACAGGTTTAGTGTGGAGATGCCTTGGTACATTATACAGTGATGTGAAGTTCCCATCTTCTAAACACCTCAGTTCATACTCAGGTGTTTGGTGTGCTTACAAAGATGGGGCATTCTTAATGTAATGGCTTTTCACATGCTTTGATGTGGAGAGTTTTCTGTGCATGATGCTGTACTGCAGCCCAGCTGCACCTTTGGGGCTTTCTGCATAGACGTGGCACAGGTTCTGGGGTAGCTTTAGACTACCACCACATTCTTTGTACTGACATAGGAACTTGTCAGAAGACCCAAATTAAAATGTTCATGGTTGTATAGATTATTTTAGCCCTTTACCCGCTCTGGAAAAATTAGTTTCTCTTCTCTTTATCACTCAGTGATATTTGCAGGCTCGTTGTCTTAGATACCACAGCATCTTCTGCAAAACTATGCCGCTGTTAGCCCTAGTATTGGGTGAATTAATGATTTTTGCTGTGCAAAATCAAAGCACCAATGATCCATAGTTAGAGGACGTAGCACAGATAGGAGGAGACTAGAGGAGAAAGAGGAGAAGCAGGCGGAGTAGTGATCTGCCGATCAGAGAGGAACAGCGGAAGACTCAAATCCCATCCTTCATCGCCCATGGTGCTGTCTGTTCATACTTATTCCTTAGCCCTCATACTACTTGCTCACGCATAGTTTTGTGCCAATACTCATATTAGCCCCACAGTTTAGGCTGAGCTCCACATGCACATGGCTCACAATGACATTTTCACAAAGTACATTGAAGTGTTATCAACACATTCCTAGGTCCCACATGGCACAACCAAAACCTATTGGAGTAGAGCGAGACTTGCATACACTGGGAGCAGTTCCATTCAGGTGCGTGAATCAAGTCCAACTCATGGAGAATCAGGAGCAAGAATGAATCTCAAAGTCTGTTCCTCAGATGTGCAAAGTACTGGGAAGTAACTGATTTTCTAGTTGAAAATAATAGAATCATGGAATCACTAAGGTTGGAAGACACCTCCAAGATCAAGTCCAACCTTTGACCAAACACCATGTCAACTAGATCATGGCACTAGGTACCATGTTCAGTCATTCCTTGAACATTTCCAGGGATGGTGACTCCACCACTTACTAGGGCAGCCTGTTCCAAGGATTAGCCACCCTTTAACTGAAGAAGTTCTTCCTGTTGTCCAATCTGAACCTCCCCTGGCACAAGCTTGAGGCCATTTCCTCTTGCATCACTGCATGCATGGGAGAAGAGGCTGCCCCCCACCTTGGTACAACCTCCTTTCAGGTAGTTATAGAGAGCATTAAGGTCTTTCCTGAGCCTCCTTTCCTGCAGGAAAATTGCACCATGGTGCTGATGAGAACACTTCATCATATCTTCGTTTCATCATATCGTTCTCTTTTCAGCACAAAGACTTTGATGAAGAGAGCTTTCTGGTCACTTCTGGTGACACAGAGATTGAAAACTCCAGGGGTCTAGATCTGAACGTATTTGGCCAACTTATTTTTTTTTAGAACATTTGAGAGTTTGAGATCTGTTATTTCTGTCCTGGTGAAGAAAATTCTTATCCACTGGCCAGCCTTAATTAAAATTACCCTCAAATTAGTAGCAAGCCTGATGGCAGCTCACTATTCTCTTTGTCTCAGCATGCCACTTTGTGCACCAGAGAGAGGGGTGCTGAGAATCCCAAGGAAGGAGGGGAGCCACATCTCCTGCTCAGCATAGAGAAGGTAAAGCACACCCCAGAACTGCACAGAGTGGCTCCTCGTCCATTTACTAATGAGCACCTTGCTGACATCAGCCAGCCTTGCGTGTCCATCAGCCGGGTCACCCTGGCATTCATCAGAAGGCAGGGCTATGTTTATATTGCCTGTGGTCATGCTTACCCCACTTTTTAAATGGAAGTCAAATTGAAGCCCTCACAGTTCTGCAAGAGTCAGAGGAGAGTTAATATTTTTGGTCTCCAGTCCTGCCAGTGCTGTTAGCAATGTTTTAAGGGCAGAAGGCAACTGCTAATTGTGATGTAACTTGAATGATTTCATCGCTTCGCTCCTCTCACCCTACTGGGACATTCATCAACTCTTCCTGGTCACTGTTGACCTAGGATGCCAGAAATCTGGCAATCTCGAATCGCAGCTTAGCCAGCCTGGAGATGATTTATCCACTCTGGTCCATTTCTGTATATTTGGGGGTTTTTTTTAATGCACTTATATTCAGAATAATCTCATGCTTAGAATTGAGTGGAGACTTCTGATTTTGTTGTGTTTTAGAATTGTTTCTTTTCCACACAGTTAAACTGTATCACGTGAGGGGTAAGGAGAAACCTCATTTTAACATCTTTTTGCCAGTCCCCCAAGTTACACATTTTTCCCTAAGCCCACATGTCTCATAAATGATAAAGTACCATTTTTGGAATAGTTACCAGTTGTAGGCTCTTCCTCCCCTTCAGCATAAAGAGTACTTGAGAAACCAGGGGCATCTTACTTGACTATCAGAGCCTCTACTGAATTCATCCACAGGTCTAAAGAGATCGAAATTGTTTGAATTGACCCTATCTGTTGCCAGTCTGAAGAGAAATCCCTTAAGCTTTCGGCTTTCTTGTCATATACAGTCTCCCTTTGTCAGTTCACATCCAAGGTCCCTATTTTCATTTTTCTTGGGGATAGCAGGAGCTCTAGCAGTATCTGTCTTTATAAAGCCTTCGGTGAGAGAGCAAGAGACTGAGAAGGAGGGTGTGGGGAGAAGGGTAAAATATACTGGGTGATTATGTGACCCTGGAGTACCTTCTGCTGTCTCTGAGAACCGCGACCTTATCGAGAATCACACTTGTGGCTTCTGTGGCAAAGGATGACAGCAAAAGCAACTTTGTCCACCACAACCACTATTCAGAGTTGAGGCCTGGATTTTAAAACAAATGCATTTGGAGCATAGATGTGGAAAGGAGGAGAAGCACAAGTGTTGCTTATTGGGGGCCCTGCAGACAGAAAATTATTGTGTTTCTAACGCTATTGATTTTTTGCAGCAGCTGATATTTCAATCTGAGTGCAGCATGTCTGAGAGTCTACGCACACTGTCAAGAAGAAATATGATAGTGTCTTAAAAGATTAATAATATCACTGGTCCTCAGGAGGCCTGTCTTAATTCACTGGCCTGTTCCTTGGCATGTACTGTAATTTATCTAGTCTGATTTGAATAGCAAATGGCAATCGGCTGCCATTAGGGAAATAGGCATCAGTCTTATTGATCCAGGATGGGCTGGATTTTATTTAAGGAGAGCTGCAAAATGTTATTAACTTCCGGATGAGAGGCTGGAGGTGGAGAATTTTTTGCAGTGTTCCAAGGTGGGGTGAATTACACTGACTCCTGAAAGTCCTGAAATAGATAGTGGGAGGAGGGTGGTCCACTGCTACCACTTTGTTTTCAAAGACACCAGTTACTTCCAGCACAACTGTTCTCTTTCCTGGGCTCTCTGTATGTCTGTGTCAATGACTTAGTTGTCTTTGATGGAGGCAAGGGTACTAACATTTGGGGAGAAGAAAGAGTGGTGGATGATCTTCCTATTGGTTCTGACAATGTCTTCACTGTGACACATGAATTGTGGGTTTTCCAGGCCCCCTCACCACGCTTCGCAAGAGCTCTGCAGTTTAACCTCCTTGTGGGGAATACGTAAGCCTTGCTGATGCTCTGTTTTTATGTGTGTTTGGAATGGCCACCAGTGCTTCCTGATGGGAGTGGCAGATGTGGCTAAAAGGGAGGTAATACTGGATTGGCTGTAAAGGTCCTGTCCTGGATCCCTTTTCATACCAGTTCTTGCCAGCAGTCACCATGGACAATAAAACCAGGTTTTGGATAATATTTAGATGCTCCTAATCCAGCCTTATTTTTCAGAGGACAATGTTGTTAAGTGTCATGCTGAGCTATGGATGTGAGGAAGTCCGGTGTAGTTTCAGTCTCTACTAACACAGAAAAGAAATCTTACGGCAGTATTAAGAGTCTGCAAACTAAAGCGTTTTTAATAAAACTAAACATAAAGAAGTAAAATTACAGCAAATACCTTGGGAAATTTCCAGTCTCGTGGTGTGCCACTGTGGAATAACCTCTCCAGGGAAGAGGTGGGAGCCCAGTTATTTGGCACTCTCTAAAGTTAGACTAGATAGAGCATCAGGAAAAAAAAGCGTAAGGAATACCCCAGCTCAGGTGGGAGGATGGACTAAATTATTAAATACCACAGGTCTCTCCAGCTTTAATCGCTGCAACTCTTTGATACATCAGACTCTCCCAGCAGGAATCACTAAAAAGAAAGATCCAGGAGTGCTGTCTATTAAAAGCTTAGAGCTACTTCCGCTCCATCAGGAGACACTGTAAGGAACAGCGGAGGAGTGTTGTACGTAGGGGGAGTTCAAAGCTACCCTCCAGTCCCGCTCTCGCTGGGAAGCCTGCTCCTCAGGGAGCACTGTGGGAATCGTGGCTCCGAGGAGCTCATGGACTGTCCTGCACCACGCTCCCTGCAGGAGGCACTGGGAGGACTGGGCAGGGGCTGCTCTTTGAGGAGGTGGGAAGCATGCAGTAGAGAGAGGGATGGGGAAGGGAGGGTGCTCTGGTCAGTGTTGGCCTTTTACCTTCGAGAAGCTTCTTGAAGCTCACGAGAAGATGTTACCGACATCTTTTTCCAACACTATTCGCAATAAAGAGGAAAAAGTGCAGCAACATTTCAGAGAAGTAGCTTCTTGTTACTTGCATTCAGTTTCTTTTGCACCTAAAACATGGGGATAGAGAGCAAAGCTCTACAGGAAATGGCCACGCACAAAAGCAATAAAATAAATTGAAACTGACTTTGGGGCTTTTTTGAGCAGTGGTAATTGCTATACATTGTGATGTTTGCATAAGAAATTAGTTAATGTGTAGGAGAATGACATGTGATATATTTTATTTGCCTGATGACTGTAGTCTCTGAGTGAATGACTTATTAAGGTTAATAAAAAAAAATTTGCTTGTGACTTGTAATAATTCGATTGCTAGAATTTAACGTTCCCTTATGCACAGTTGCCTAAAGGGGGGAAACTAAATTATACATACGTTCTAATGACCAACTGGCTATGCTTTTATTTATTTCTTAATAGCGGTTTGAGAACAAACAATGTGTTCTAAATTGTTGGTCTGTCTGTCTTTCTGCCTGCCTGGGCAGGAACGTTATGGCTTTCTTAATTCTCCTGTGTGATTTATCATCCCCAATTCATTGTTTTGCATAACTCTGCTCAAAATGAAGAAATGTCATTATTTTGCAGTGAAAAAGTTGTCATTTGCATAATGCCTGCCATTAATTATTGTGAGACTAATGTAGTTGTTGATATTTTTAGGGCACAGTGGTACATCCTGCACCTTGTATAATGTCATTCTGAAAACATGGGTAGTTAATAGGTGCCACAATACTGCACAAATGCAAGAAAGGAGGAGGAGAAGAAGAGGAAGGGCACATAATGGAACAGGCTGTGATCTTTATTTAGATTTTTCTTCTCCTGAAATACATATTGAGAGACGACTATAAACAAAAGCAAAGCCTAGGAAGCTGTAACACCCAAGAGAATGAGGAAATGAAGAATCAGAAAAGTTCCTTTCTACATATGTTAGTCAAGATGGACCTAAATAAAACTCTCTCATGCTGATGTTCCCTGGAATTTGAGAAAACTCCTGGCAGTAGTTATCTGTTATCTGTTGTAGTTGACTGTTATGCCATAACTGGCAGTTTTCCTCCTGAAAAAGTAATTTGTTATTTGTTTTAGTGGCTTATTTACATTTTTACAATGGAGTTATTTTACGATTCTTTTTCAAATGTGTAAAATGAAAAGGGCAGCTTTCATGCAACAACCTTCCTTCTGCCCCATGGTAGTGGGCAGTTTCTGAGCCTGTGGTTGTGATTGTATGCTAATGGGAGGAAATTACTTCAGAAGACCATTAAACGTCAACAGATCCAAAGGCTTTTGGTATCTTTACTAGAAAATAAGAAGCTCTACATCTCTTTGCCATTCTACAGATCTGCTATGTCCTTTCTCTGTTGGCTGATGTATCTTAAAATGCCAGAAGGAGAAAACATGGCCATTTACTCCTCAGATCCTGAGATTCACTGCCTCCAGAGGGATGTTGTTTTGTCTCCTGTTTTCTGCCATTAGAATTAAAACAACAACAAAGAAAATTAAACCACAAAAGTTCAAATAATGCTAAGAGTCTAACTGAAACCCACAAAGGGCAGGAAATTCATCTCCAAACATTGCCAGCCTGTCCTCAGCTCACCCTATTGTCACAGAGAACTGAAAGTTGTTCCTACAGTGTGTGATCTTACAGACCACAAATGCTGCAATATGTAGGCACAATAGCAAACACAATAGAGGAACAGACACTGAGCTTTATTCTCAGTTTCTTGGATGTGGTAGGTGTGAGACAGACCCTTAAGGTAGCAGAACATAAGGCTATTTTTTAATGTGTTTTTATGCACTTAGAACACAAGTGCAGTATATAAGAACACAAGTGCAGTATATAAAAAGTGTTTCATAAAGTTGTCATTCCTAGTTACAAACTACACCACAACTATAAATTGCAATCTTTGACATTATAGAAACAGACCTTGTGTCAGTGGTTGATTTCTTACCTCCATACCACTGCCCCTGCTTGAGACTTTTTGGAAAAATATAATTTAAAATACCTCATGCTGGCAAGAATAATAGAGAATACAAATCAGAAGGAGAAATTTCTGCATAAGATTGTAACAACAGAATGCTCTTCATTGTGCCAATGATCTCAGTATCTCCAAGGGCTTTGCAAATCTTGCAGCAATGTATCCTTTGAGACGTTTCTCCCAATTCACAGGATTAGAGAGATTAGAGGAAGGAGGTCCCTGTCCATGGTATCCCACCCCCACTGGAGATGTTTATGCTACAGATGAGCTGCAGATCTGATGGAAAAGCATGAATTCTCAAAGTGCTCTTTGTGTAATATGAGTTCAGGAGATGCTCACCAGTCCTTAGAATGAACAGATCTAAATTTTCGTCCTCTCTTTGATACAGGCTCCCTGTGTGGCCACAAAAAAGTCACATCATTTCTCTCATAATTTTCATCAATGAGGAATTAAAATCATTGCAAACATCTGAGGGTACATTGTGAGGATTAATTCACCAAGATTGTTGAGATATTCAGATGCTATAGTGATGAGTACCACAGAAAATCCAGAAACAAAACCCCATCTTATTTCATGCAAGACTTGGATGCCACTCAGTAAACAAGGCTTGGGGCCACACACTGAACAGAGAGGATAAAAAAGAGTATTTGAATTACTCTCATTCCCTGGATGCTATCCATTATACAGAACACAAAATATACAATCATAACATGGAAGATTGTATTGTAACACTACAGCTGTTGTGACAGACTTCATTTTGATATTTTCATACTTTTGCGTGCTTTGCTCTGTGACCTGAATGTTTTTGCTTGGTTTTAAAAGGCATTTTTGAACATAACATGCACAATAGACTAAGTACAGCTCCCACAGAAATCACTCCATAGTGTAAATGCTGAACAGCCATTAGAACCAAAGGGGGTTTCATCACTGGTAATTACAAAAGTTTGGTGGTTTTCAGCTCAGAAATTAATATCACCTATTGGAATCTAATCCAGTTAGTAAAATATGTGGTATCTCTACATCACAAGTCTCCTGAAAGAATATTTTGTTCTCCAAGTATTTCTCTGTTTCACTCTTAACATTTTGTCCTTAACATACACTTTAGCTATGGTTGTACCTGGGGAAGGATATTAATCAACATCCTGTAGGCTGACAGTGCAATAGTAAATCATCAGTTGCAGCCATAATCCATGTGCTCCATAAATTCATTTTGAAGTCAGAATCTCTGTGATCTATATGTTAGCCATGTTGGAGCTTAGCTGCTGTCTGATACACGTCAGATTGGTTCATTCCACTCTTCAGAAATGTGCATTTCTTACTGTGGAGTAGTGTTTTCTTCTTTTGCATCACGGTGTTTAATAGCCCTGATGGAAGGGCTGTTAAAGCCTAAGCTGTATTTTCTGATTTTGTCCAGTTGCTTTTTGAAACCATTTTTCGTTTTGGCATTGAAAGTATCCTGTGCCGATGAATTCCACAATTTAATTACAGACTGTGTGAAAACATACTTCCTTTTGTTTGCTTTAAACCTGGTGCTTGATAACTTCTTTGGATGCTTTCTAGAAATATGTAATGAGAAATAGGAAGCAATTATTAACAGTTCACCTTGTCCTTGTTTGTTATGATTTTATCAAGCTCCTTTATATTTCTCTCAATCATTTATTTTCCAGGGTGAAGAACCCAACTCTTTTTAATCTGTCCTTGCACAGAAGTTGTTTTGTGCTTTGAACATCTTTGTGCTCTGTTCTGCATCTTTCTGGCTGCTTATTTCCTCTTTTGTCTTGAGAGTTGAAACCTACATAGAGTATGTGAGTCTACGATGGATTTTATTAGAAGGATATTGTTATGATTTTGGTTTTATTTTCTAGCTCTTTCTTAGTAATTCCCAAGGGTTTTTTTTTCCCTCCTTTATCTTCAATTCTGAATAGTGAGCTCGTTCTTTCATAGGTATATCCTCAACGATTCCATGGTGTCTTTCCAGTGTAGCAATAGCTAAATTAAATCTTATTTTGTTGTATGAATATTTAGTATTTTTTTTCTTGTATGGCATGATAACATTCTTTTAGAAAGTTAGTTTGGTGAGGGTTTTCATATTTTTTAATTTTTAGCAACATATGCCTGTTGCCTCCTTCTGAGAACTCTGTTGATTTGTGAATCAAAATTTCCATCTGCAACAATTCATGTTGTATCTTCCCTGTTTTATCTGCTCAAGTGTCTGTTATTATTTATTATAATTTCTACCAGTTTCTATGGCATAGACTATAGACCAAGTGATCTATGTGGATCTTCCTAAAGCCCTTTTTTACTATTGCCATTAAATCACTTTCTGTTCTTTTGTTGTGCAAGAGTTATTAGTTAAGCTCTTTCATGACTGAGTTTCTTTTATAACTGTTAGATGGGAACCATTTATTCTTTCCATTGCACATTTTCTCAGATTTTAGCTTCCAGAGAAGGGATTTCACTTGCAAACCTTTTGAAACCACTCTGCAGTGAACACAACTGCAAGGAATTTATTTGGAATTTTTGTTCTTTGAACACCCCTTTTGCACCTCATCTGTTGGCAGAAACAGATTTTATGTAAGGTGCTCAGAAAGGTTATTTATGGCTTTAAACAGCAATAAACAGTTCCTCAAGATTTTCATGGGCCTGCCTTATTCAACATTTTCTTTTAAAAAAATCAACAAAACATACATTTTTTTTCTGCTTTCTGTGTTACAGTGTGACTTCCTCTTTTTGAATGGTGTCTTTTTACTTCTGGTAAATCCCTTCACTTGGCTTGCTTTAAAAATCCCATTATTTTCTTGTTTTCACATGTGGCTATACATTTGTTTTGTGAGTTCTGAGTAGAAATTAATTACTGCAGGACAACTTTCAAGGTTCTTTCATTTAAAGGAACTGTATTATGCATTTCTCCTGGAGATTTTTGCCCTCTTGCAAAGGATTTTCATCTAAAATGGCAACCGAATTATGACAGTTTACAACCCAGCATATTCAGGTAAATCAGAACTGTTTAGGGATCTTTTTAGTACCTCAGGCTGTAATTTGCTGTGTCTGCCAGACAAACTGCTGAGATGTTCCTCAAAATTATTGAGGCAGACAACTGGGGGTCAGGATTATTACAGCTATTCTAAGGAAAGGCTTTCCTGTTACTTGTAAGAGATGTGAATCTCTGATAACATCTCTTCTAACAGTGGCATCTTAAAACATTTTACTTTTAGCTGCTTCTTTTTCATTTCCTTTTTTCTCTATTCCTTGTTTTAAATAGGATTTTCTTCCTGAAATTACGTATTGCTGTAGTGGATTTTGTTGTTATTTTTTCAGTCCTAGAGAGAACTGAATTTACTTGTGTTATGTTCATTATTACAAAGTGGTTCTTTAATATGCACATTTTAAAGTAGGTTTAGTTATCTTAGCACTAAAACAAAGTTGCTCCTTCTTCCATAGGTTTTCTGCCTCTGAAGTCTTCCATTTTGCTTTTCATAGTCACTATTAACATTTTAGTAGGATGGTGCATGGTATGATTCTAACACCATTTTTTTTTCTTCTTAGGCATGGAATTAAAACCCATGGAGATTTTTGTTACTTTTTAATTTTTACTAATTCCTTTTATTAATGTATATTTTAATTTAAGCAACAATCCCTCATCTCTGCATTCTGCTCTGATTATTATGAAGTGCACCCTAATATTGCAGTGTACAACATCTTCTCCAGCTGCTGAATTTGTCTTATATGTCTTTTTTTTATGAATGTTTTGCTCCTCTTAGTCCATAGTTTTTGTATTGAGGTGCTTATGCATTTGTCCTTACTGTTTAAGATACTCTCCTCAGAATGACAGGAGACTTGTTTTGACTGTTGAGGCAGTTCTTTGCTGTATTTGGTACCTGAATTTTACCAACCTGTGTTCTTTCGGTACAGAGTTCTCATGGTTTCACCCAGTTGATGCATTTTTCTGGTCTGTGCACAGTTCTCTAGCCTTAATATCTCTCAGACAGTATTTTTAAATCTGCTCCACCTTCTCTAGTTAGAACCATTTCTCCTTTGTAGGATCCCTCACATTTAACGGATTCTTAAGCTAAACTTCTCTTAAATAAAGACCAGCCTCCAAAAAGAGCAAGTTTAATGTAATACCTGGCTTGCTACCATCCTATTCAGACAGTCACTCATCCAAACTAATACACTTCTGGGATTAGAAATTTGTCAGATTGAGCTCACAAAGTAGTTTTGCTTTTATATTACGTATTGGCTGACACATTTCCCTGTCTTCTGGCTTGTCAAGATTCCTGCCTCCCGCAATCTTGGGGATGCCTCTACCCCGGAGGACCTACAAGACCTGGACGCACTTCCAGTAATACATTGTAAAAAATATTTTAAATGGGTTTCAGAGTACATCAGAATCTCAATTATCTAAAGAACATGGGAAGAACACTGAATAGGGCTTGATAATCGCGTTTACCAGTAACCAGAATGCCCTGCATGCCCATGGATCTGTGGAAATAATTAGTAATAGAAGCAATTTACCATATAATTAATAAATTACAAGGGGCAAAACCTTGTCTGGGTTCACTGAATTTGGATAATTGAGGCTCCACTGTATTTTAAAATCTGAAATATTAACCATTATTCTGTGTGCTTGAGATAATAATTGTTTTAAAAGTGTGCACATAACAGGACCTAAGCCTAGTTGTATTATTTCTATAAAGGAAGAATTTCGTAATGTCCTACATGCAGAGATTTGCTCTGCAAGAGAAGATCACATTTTTCTTAAAGTATCTGGACCCTGTGTCCTTAAATATATAGATCTGTGTCATCTTTGAATCTGTAACTCCATTCAGGAGCCAGTGAGGAATTTCAGAGGGCAATGAATAACCTCTCATCAAGATGAGTAACAACTAGTGCAGCAGAACATCTTCAGACTGGTTCTTATCTCAGCTGCCCACAAAGGAATTTAAGATTGATGGAGATAACTTAAATTTTATAATGAAATAAGAAAGACACTAGAATTGGTGCCTACCATAAATAGCCATTCAGAATATGCTGTAGGAAGTGGATTGTGGAAAGCTGGGATTGAAGACAGACATTCGTGGCTTATGGTATATTCCAGTGAGCCTAACTGCCATAAAACACTGGTTTGCTGCCTCTTCAAGTCCTTGAAAAAAGGGTTGCAGGCTTCTGCCTTCCTGAGTTCGGCATGTCTTTCGTGCCATCTCACACATTTAATAGTTCCCACCTCTGGCATTAAAGTAGTATGGCTGAAGAATGAGGACTGAGCCTCTAAAAGATGGCATCCTTAGCATCACTCCTAAGATGTCAAAAACTGTGATTCCCTTCGTTTTCTCTCAGTCATGTTGTTTGTTGCATTCTGTCTTTTTGTCTCCCAAATCTCCTCTATTCTGCCATGGTTAAAAAGGGATACTGCAGAAGAAAATTGGTGTGGTCATAAATGAGACTCTGCATTTAAGTCTGAAAGCAGGGAGAATGGGAAAAACTAATTTTCTTCAGAAGGACTATCCACTGCTAGAAACCCGCTACTGCAAGCAATCTCTTCCTGTGCCCAGGAGGCTGACTGTAAATCAGTTTGGTTTGTGCTATCTTTTTCAAATATACAATAATCATCAGAGAATAGGCAGTCCTTGCAGAAGCGTGATTCCAGCCCCATACAGATGTCTCATTCCAAAGGAATTGGAGAAAATAGCAATAAAACCATGCTATGAAGTTCTAGGTGTCAGGGAGTTCTGTCTGTTGCTCCTGAAGAAGAGAGTAGAATTGCTTATTTCAGTCAAGCTGTTGCTGTGCTGACATAAAAATATCGCAGAATTTGGTGTGTACGGTTGTTTCGGCTCAAGGGATCCATTACCAGAAAAGTGGGGACATTGCATCAGAAATGATGAGTTGGCACCATTCATGGTGGTAAGGGAAGCTTGGTTATGCAATGGGCCACATCCTGCTCTTCTGACTCTCTGAGTAGCTCTGTTGAAGTCAATAGTAATTACATCCATTAAAATCAGTGGAACTACTTGCATCAATAAGATAAGTAAGATTTGGCCCAAAGGTTGGTTGATATCAATGTTTTTAATCTCTCATTTTCATAAGTGCTAGGTTCATTCAAGCAATTTAAAGTGAGGTGAATAAAGAACATTCTGTGCTTTGAATAGTTTGGCATCACACACGGACAGAGCATGTGATTAATACCATATTGTTGGCTTTGTTCTTTGCTTTTCAGTTGTGGCTGGCAATGTCCTTTTCGTAATTGCTGGTATCCCCCCGAGCCTATATAATCACTCTCTCCAGATTTTCTGCGATGCCCTTAGATTTTTCCTGTACTCAATGTAATATGTTCCTGTATTCACTTACCCTCCCATCAGAATTATAATGTGTTTCTGATGTGCTACTCTGACGCGATCAGAGCTAACGTGGAGCAATGTATTCACCTGGCAATGTTTCCCAAACCAATATGTTACCGGTATTTTCTTGAGCGTAACTGTGGCACTCTTTTGTAGTTGTGCTTCTGGGAAGAACTGTGGAAGCACACTGGTTCAGTCAGTAGTGGTGGATAGGAAGTTGGGCTTGAATTTCAGACATTATAGTTCACATGGCTGACTGAAATATTAGAATTAGGGGGTAAGCAATGAAAAATGGACACTCTTGTTCTGTTCGTAGAACTACAAACATAGAATACTTGGAGCACAATAGTCTTGATACCTTCTACTGAGAACAGTCAGTAGATGATATTACTGTTAAAGCACAGCTATGATTTCTGCAGAAACATGAATGAGGAATGGCACTGCTGAAGATTAAGCTCTAGTGCCAGTGTTGGTGAAATCCCATTGTTAGCAATTCTACCTTCATGTTTTATGTTTTTCAAGAAGTAATACACTGCATGTTTATTTGCCATGGTTAAACTTCCTGACTGTATGTAGCTTCCTGGATGGGCCTTTTTTGTCACCAGGAAATTTCTTTAAAAAAAAAAGACAGTAGAGACTGATAGTTGTCTGTGCTATTTAGCATGTGTCAATACGTGAAAGCCTTACCACAATCAGAAAAGATTCATTAATATGCCATGAAATTCTGCATTGGCTTCTCACAAGAGAATTCCATTTTGTTGTGTTCTCACTGATGTGACATTCAGGACAGGTTCTGCTTTCAATGAAATGTGAGGTCATTTGACTGATACGAAAGGATTTTTACTGATTTTACAGCAGAATGCATAATTTATGATTAAACAGGGATAAAGGGAAAAATACTGTCAATATTATAACTGTTACATAGGTAACACTTGCATGTGTTCATAGGAGTAATCCATTCACTGGTTAAATTCCTTAAGGAGATTCATATATTGCCTCTACCTATATACTCCCTGGTGTTCCTTAGGGTGGAATTTTCTTCAAGGTTTTGAGAATCTGAAGCTGTACTCCCTACTGATGCTCTGGGAGTTTCTGGCCCATATGTCTCCGTGGGTACAATGTGCTCAGTTTTCCTGGATGTTTGAGATATCTGCAGGTACTGTGCAGGAGGGGGAGGTAATATTCGGATCAGCAGCTGAGCGATGAGAAGGATTAATCCTTGTGAAAGCAGAAGACTGTTACTCAAGTCTTTGCACAATGAAGTATTTTGTGCATTTACAGCTACAGTAAATAGCCTCCTTGCAAGTTTTTTCTTGCATTGTTTATCCAGCTACACTTACATCAATGACACACTTTATAAACAATTCATAGAAGTTTATAGATGATCTATCAGCATTCTAAGAACATTTTTGAGATGGATAGTAAGTATTACATGTTTTGTAAGCACATCACAGATCTATCTGTAGGTTATTATAAACATCAATTGGCTTCTTCCACTGAATCCTTTATAACAGCTAATAAGCATTTATTGAAGCCTTTATTAATCATTTTCTAAACCTTCAGAAGTAGCCTTCTTAAAAGTATGACCTACTGGCTGTGTAAGAAATCTATATGTTCTGACTGGAGAGTAAAGGATGGACAGTCCAAATGCAAGTTCTTCTTAAATATAATCGGACAATAACGATAAAAACTGTTTTTAAGTTACATGTCAGTCCAAGCATTTCTTCTAACCTGTTGTTGTAGGGCATTATCACTTCTTTTAGCAATCACATCTGAAAAAATTCTCACTTGTAGATACTTACGGAAATCGTAAGAAGGTGAATTAATTTTAATCCTGAGCAGCTGAAAATTCAGTAGGGCTGTGCTCTAGTAAAAGCTTTTAAAGATTGGTATGCCTCAGAACACTGTCTTTTATAATTAAATCTTTTAGACTGGTGGATTGTGTTATTATATTTGCCATTTATTACTTTTCCCCATATTTCTGAGGAGAGGAGAGCACTGGAGGTCAAGATTAAGAGAGGAAACTGGCCTTTGCTAAATTTCTTTTCATTGCTTTGGCATTTTTGACTGGTTTTAATTCTTAAGAATATGGGTAGCTCTACATACGTCCAATTGTGGCTCTCCAGATTTAGGTTTTCTAGTCATGGTGGTTGGTATTTGCCTGTCTTTCTGTCTTTGAAACTTCAGTTGAATGATTACTGCTTCATCTCTTTTTGTGCTGCAATTGCTGTGTCTCTAGTTGTACCAAATAAAAATAAATAATGGAAATACTTCTAAGACTTTTAGGAATTTTATCACTGTTTCCTCTTGGCTTGTAAATAATGATACTTTTTGGAAACTGAATTTAGGGCAGCTGAGAGCTTGCATATTAGTTGTAATGATGTAAATCAGTTGGGTCAGGTCTGTTCATTCACGTGTTGGATTTGCAGAAGTATCTAGTAGCCTAGAAAATCCAGTAGCATCTGGTTGAATGTGTACAGAGAGTCATTACTTCTTTCTTGGACATATTTACATCAGATGGATCAAAGGCTTTGCTGAGACACAGAATGAAGATCTGATCTCCAAAGCAAGGTGTCATTCAGAGACTGGGAGATCTGACAGTGTATAGATTATGGTGACCTGAGTCTCTGTCAGTCTCCAGCAGCTGTCATAAACAAAATACATGGTGAAGGATGTGCTTTTTGCTGCTACTGAAGGCATTATAAAAGTATACTGATAATTCTACCATCTGCTCTGTTAACCTGTACAGCCTGGAGTCAAGCTTCATATTCCTGCACAGGACCAAGGCAAATAAAGCCATATGTAGGAAAATACTTTAATTTACTTCGGTGTGGCTTCTAAATTCCTACGTGCAAAGGTTTCACAGAACCACTGAGGTCTAGCCTAATCCTTCAGCTCAAAGCAGCTTCACCTGGAGCACGTTGCTCAGTGACATGTCGAGTTAGTTTTTGAGTATCTCCAAGAATGGAGATTCCACGGTCTCTCTGAGTAGCAATTCCAGTGTTTGAGTCCCCTCAACACCTTTTTTTTTCATGTTTAAATGGAATTTCATATATTTCCCCTTGTTCTTCCATGGGAAAACATGGTCTTCTTTACTCCCCCACATCAGGTGTTTGCTTAGGCTCCCCCTGAGCCTTCAAGAAAACTTTCTGAAATAATTACCAACAAAAATCTTACTCAATAGCTTTTAGTGCTTAGAGCAGGGAGTAGGTAAGTAGTTTCTTCCATTGTGTTAGGAGACAAATAATTTGCAGTAGTTCTGCAGTAAATTTGGGATGATCAATTTAAGTTAGCAGTGATAGGATTAAGTTAGTTCCTTAAGTTTTTCTCAGCATTTGTTGAGCTAATTCATTACTTTGGTCAAGATGATCTACAGAGTTAAACAATTTTTTCTTTTCCTTTTCTTTTCCTCTGTTTCTCAAGAACTTTTTTTCTGCTGGCTTCTAAGGAGGAATAAGGCTGTTTTCTGTGTTCAGCGAACCACAGAGTGTTGAAGAGTTGTAAAGAACTAGGAGCTCCTGAAAAGATAGATCAAACTCAGTGCTAAAGCCCTGGAACACTGCCTTTTGGGAAGTCTCTTTACAGTGTTTTAAGATTCATCTGTTGATATCACAGTTTCAAGAGTGTATTTTCTTCTTAAGTCATTTACATTACTTGGGGGTGCTTTAAAAAAGAAAAAAAGCAAGAAAACCCGTGCATTGTGCTAAGCCAGGCATTCCTGCACCACTCAAATTTTAGTACATCTCCATGCTTCTGTTACTGACTCTTGTAAATTACACTTTCAGTCTTTGGTTACAGTGGTGGGTAAAATAGTTGAGATAGTTATGGAATGGTATTTTTCAAAGAGCACACTGTTTACCCTTTTATTGTTTCCATATTTTAAGTGTTGCTGGCCACGTGAAAACATCTACTGCATAAAGAGATGAGGACGGTGCCAAGTTGCACCTGTGTATCTGAGGCTTAAGACTTTGTTTGTTAGGAAGCAGTGTTGATCGCTCCTTCCCCAAGAGGTTTCAGCCCATTCTATGCAGAGCTGCTGAACAGACTTGGTTGCTTTACAGTATCCATGTAATCCTTCAAAATTGTCTCACTGGACTCATTGAAGGAATTCTCTTTCATAATTCCTCATTACTGTTTGTCTGTTGAGAAATTGGACAAATATTTTCTTCTAATACATAAATGCTTATTGTTGGTCCCTGAAATTCTGATTCAACACATTAATGCATGGCCCATGTAAATTATTTACTTTTAAGCTGACATATTTTGGGCAGTTTCAGCTTTTTTGAGATTATTCAGGAATGTGAACATTGGAATGGTCTCTACCATTTTGTCTTAGAAGGTCTCAGACATCTACTAAGGCCCAATATGTGCATAGATTTTAGACTAATACAATTGCTCTATTTGAAAGGATTGATATTTTTCTTAATTAACCAGATCAACTTCATGCATGTATATAGTTATACTAATGTAAGATTGAGTTATAAACCCATAGAGCTGCATCACTTATAAAATGACGTAAGTCCTTTTTTGAGGGAAGGATAAGGCTTAAATTTGTATATTTATTTTGAAATAAAGTGTAGGTTTAACTAATTTCAATTTAACATACCATGAAAGCTGCTCCAAGTAATCATACAGTGTGTTTAAGATCCTAGCTATCACTTAGCAAATCTAATAGAAGGATTCCGAAGGAGGGATAGATGTATGTCAGATGTTAAGTTCATTCAAGTAATGTAAGATATATTAGACATTTTTCCCAGCCTATATTTTTTCAGTGCAATGTATACAGAGGGAAGGGTGCTTTTCTTGAACTCCAGTAATATCTTCTCTCTTTGTCATAAGAGAGGAGAGAGTTTGCATTAAACAGGTTCCTTTTATGTGCTACCTGCAAAATTTCAAAGAATGCTGAGCAAATGAGGTAGGAGTTTGTACATTTGTGCATCAAAGAAATGCTTGAATAGTTTCTTATATGTATAAAGGTACATTGTACGGCACCCTCAAAGTGAAACTATATTCTGTAATCAATCTGCCGCCATGTGAATAATTAAATAATGTTTTTCAATTTAGAAATGCTCTTAAACACACTAAAACTATAAAATACCTGCTGAGAAAAAAATTAATGGACTAGTTGCTAAATGGTCACTGCAAAAGATATCATAAATGTAGAGTCATTACAGTAATCACAAGCTGTCATTTTTAGCAGTATGTCAGTATTTTCAAAACAGATCCTACCAGATTGATGGTGCTCAGATAATGCAGGACTTAACCAAAAATCCTTTCTCTTTTCTTTCAAATTGGTATTTCATTTGTAGATGGCAAAACGGCAAAACATTTCAAGTAGAGTGGATCCCCTGTTGCTACATAAGTTGAGCTGGGCAGTTAAAAACCAGTAAGTTAAGAGGATGGAATTACATTTTTTTAAAATTTTGAGATGGTTGTGTCAGCCATTGAGGTAAGGATAACTTCTAACAGTGAGGAAAGCATGAACAGAGTTTTGTTCAGTACCTACAGTTCAGTGTAATGACTGAGAAATGAGAGTATTAAGACTAGAAGGAATTAAAAGAAGATACATAGAAAATCTATGTTAGAAGTATATCTATTATATTTAAATACCATCTTGTCTGTAGATTTTCTGAAAACCCTTTCAAATGGACCATTTAATACCAGATAAGCATAAAATTACTACAGGAACTGTTCTTTGGTGTGATCAAGTGAATGAAAGAATTATCCAAAAGTCTTTGATTTTGTAGTCGTATTTCTGGTTTAGTTACCAAACATGATCTTGACGTAAAAAGTCTTCTTAAGGTTTTGGGGGTTTTTTTTCTGATTTTGAGTTACAGAACTTTTGGGGGGATTTTAAACACATCGTAATGATAATCTGTTTATTCATTAGGTTACTAGTTAATGTACTTATTACCTGGTTTCCAGAGGAGACTGGATTTTTATAATTAAGTATATTTTTGTACTCCTGAAATGCCAGGATGTTTGTTTGGCCCTATTTGAAGTTTTGCAGGATTTAAAAAAGGGTTATGGGTAGGGCTGTCTTCTTCAGCTGCCCTTGATACCCAGGGGGTTCTTTGTATCTTATTTCTTTAAAATATATACCCAGTAGTTTTCGGCTTACGGATTCCTGCCCCTTTCAGAAGAGTCCAGAGGTCATGTATTAAATCAGCAGTTCATTTTCACTGCCGTATGAAAAACAAAGAAGCCAAATTTGCAGCTTCTGCAATGAGGGGGACAGAAAGAAATCCCCAGTGACTTCTTGCCTGGGTTTGCTGTTATATTGTGGAAACTCCTCCTCTTCCTTGGAGATGGTAGGACATGAATTAATCAATACTGAATTAAGACTGTCCAGCAGAAACATGCTATGGTCTGTTTATATAACTGCCCTGATGGAAGCTTTATCACATTATGGCAACACAGAGATCTTCACTGTCACATACTCCACTTCCATTATCTCCCCTGGCAGTTCTCATTGTCTTAACAGAAGCCTCACCAGCAAGAAAAAAGGTTGAGGCAAGACATAGCTCCAGTCTAAGTAATAGCACAGAATACCTGCAACTCTGTCTGGTGATACAGGGATGTGTGGCATGATGGTTTCTCTTCATGTGGAGATGAATACCCCCATTTATTCTCCATTAATTTGGGAAAATACTGTTTATTTTTAAGGCCTAGGGAATGTTTGGTCTTAAAATTGCAAGACCGACCTGGATCTGGGGTTATATCTTCTTCCTTTCCTCTAGGGAATGCTCTCCTGAACTGGCATAGGGTGGCCTAACTCCTGCTTTTTAATGACTAGCCTGAGGGAAAACTCCTAGTGGTACCAACAGGGAATCCATCTACCAACAGGATGGCCGTGATTTCAGAACTGTGCCGACTATGCTTACATGGAAGAAAAACTCCCAGCAAAATAACAGCATAAATTGCTACTGCTTGCAAAGCTACAACAGCAGAGTAATGTAAAGGAAACTAATTGTATACAATCCTCTTGACTAGGCAGCCTGCTGAATAATAAACCTTCCCAAAGCTGGCAAGGCATATTCATGCAATAGCTGATGATTTTCTTTGTGCATGCCTCGGTTTATATTGTGTACACTGCATATGTTTGTATTTATACAAATCTTGCTGCGGAACAGAAGCCTGCTGTAAGCACCCATATTCTGGGTATGCCCGTATGTGTGTTTGTGTGTGTCTGTGTATTTGTGTGCATGCACACATGTGTACGTATATATGTCTGTGTGTACGAGAAGCAGATGCACTGTAGGCAGATAAAGCAGATAAATATAGATTCAGATAGAAGCAAAAGCCTATAAATATAGACACTATATAGAGTGAAGGCAGGCAGATCAGCACGGTTTCGCTATTACTTGCCTTCTGTATAATAAAAGAGTAGCTGACACTGAAATGACTAAGGGGATGACACTGTTGGCTCTCAGCAGACGAAGTAAAAAGGTAAGAAAACTTCTTTCCAATATGAGCAGCACTTGTGACAGAAGATTTAATATCTCTAATAATTTTCTTAATACAAGTCATTGTGTAGTTTCTTCTGAAGTCAAAGCATAACATTTGTAATTTTACCTTAAAATAAGTATATAAAATAAAAATACTGACCCACAGTCTGAAAAAGTGCTACCTCTAGTTTCTATTTTATAATAAGCCTCACGCACTGTGCTTGTCAACTTTCTGCTTCTGCTGTACAACAAATCTTTTTTGCTTCAGGTCCTACAGTCTCTCCAGATGAACTTGGGTGGTTGAGTATTGAGGAAAGCATTTAAGTGCAAAATTAACTTTCAGAAATAATGTTGTGTGCACATATATGTGTGTCTTAGCCTTCTCTTTGTAAATCTCTGATGCCTGTTTTAACACTCATCTTTCTCTCTGTTGTAGCAATATAGCTTTGGCAAATCCATAGCTGTAATACAGGTAGTTAAAAACAAAAAGGTCTTAACCTTACTAGAGATAAAGAAAACTCTACAGCTGTTCAGAGGGGCATGAAAAGTCAATTTTTTCTCGTTCTATAGCGCTTTGATGAGGATGTTCAGATAAATAAAGGTTGCTGGAAAATGCCTGAAACTTGTCAATGCTGTGTTTTATTTTTCTTTGTATAATACGGGTAGTATTGAGGAGTTTACAGCAAGACACTGGCAGCTGAGAGTTTGGCATCCTATTTCCAGCTTGACCACTTGCTTAGAGTGAGATCTTGCACAAATAATTTAAAATCTGTGAACTTATTTTCCCATTTGTGAGTAGAATTAATAGTAAATTAATTAATAGAGTTGGGTAATTGACTAATACCTTGTTTGGTTAATCGGTGTCACGATGCCACTGGAACTACTCACAGTGCAGGGTGTTGGAGAAGAGTGTGTCTCTTCGAACGAAGTGCTCCAACAGTCCTGAGGAAGAACGAAGAGATGAAAGTAGAAAATACTGCTGATGATGTTTTGTGTTGTGTTACAAACAATTCACTTGTTTTTAATTTATTTGTGTTCAAAATACACCATTAGCTGAGGAGTACTGTCAAGTTTCGGTGTTCTGAGGAACTTGCAGCAAAGCAGAAGAAAGGCAAACACCAGCATGTGTATATTCGTATTCAGACCAGCCATACTCAATATGACAAAACAGAACCAAAGACAGAAAATTAAAATGTCAAGTGGTGAAAGGCTTACTGTGGTATTTAGCTCATGTAAATCAGACTTTCCTAAAGTAACTAGTCTAAAATAATTTTTCTCTGCAGATAAAAAGAGAAAAGGCAGCTCAGAACATCTGGGTTTTGCTCCTGAACGAATTATTTGGTTTGGTGCAGGCCATTTTTCTCTCAGCTTTCTTACTTTGATACCTGAAAATAGCTCTGCCAGGTCATTTTAACATACTCACTGTGGTTTACACCACAGTTTCCTGTCACCTAGGTGCTTCCTGAAAAATTGATTTTTGAGCCACATGAAGTATCCTGTGAAGGTGCCTGTTTTACTGTATCTATTGAGATACTTGCATTAAAGAGGAGTTTGGATTTATGTGTATATGAACAATTAGAAGCTGTGGGAAATCCCTAACTGATACAGGAGGTGTTGGCACTTCCTCCTGTCCCTAAGCTAGTGATAAAGGTTTATAAAACAGGGATCTGCAGACTTGGGTGAGGTGCTGCAGCTCGTGGTGGCTTTGGCAGCAGCAGCTCCAGCCTCTGTGGTGGAGGATGCTCTTGGCTCTGGGACCAGCTCTCACACCTCACAGTGCCCTCTGCACTTCAGGAACGCCTCAGATGTGTGATCTACCCGTTGTCTGGATATCCTTGAGTTATTCAGGCTCCCTCAGGATGAAACCTCTGTGTTTTAAGAGTGGTGTTTGAGAGGAATAAAGTGAATTTATGTGATAAATTACAGTACTTCAAAAATTATCAGGCCTATCACGTAAATTCTTCTGAATCCCTCCTAGTCTTTTCCTGCATCTGCTGCACAGTATAAAAGACTTGCTTCAAAACAAGATGTTGCTTTTAGGGAGCAAAACAGCTATTAAGGTTTGTTGGACAGGGATTATACTGACCCAACAATTACTTCAGAAATGCGGTCTTTTCAAAATCTCATAGGGAATATCTGGAAGGAAGGTTATGCAATCCCAGGAAGCATTTACTGTGAATTCTGAATTCTGTTTTCTTCTTCCTCTCCCTAATTCTGATAAATTAGTAATTCCTTACCAGATTAAATTATAACATTAGATTGCTTTTGCAGCAGGGGAAATATATGTTTAAAGTAAAAAATTGCTCTTGATCTAAAACCACACGTGTTGATTTAAGTCTGGATCAGATCTTTGAAGCTGAGTTATAATCTTGAAAACTGATGTTTATTGTGGAAACACTGACATAACCTCTATTCTTTTGGTTCTGGCAGACATGGAAAAATATCCAGAGACCATTTTTTCTGACTCAGTTCTTTGCTAGTCTCCTTGGACTTTGCTTTCTGAGTCTTTGCCAATTTTACTGCCATTCATTTTGACTAAAACCGTCTTGGAAATACATCAGTCTGTAGGAACCATTAGGAAATAACATCATTACACATGTTTAATAGGTTAGCTGAGGGGTGGGGAAAGTTTAGCAACTTCTGCTGTGTCATGGTCATTCCAAAACAGTGGAGTCTAAAAGGTTCATGTGAAAGAGAAGTCGGTAGGAGAAAAGTAAAGGTAAATTGCCAAGAAAAGCATATTTGTTGTGCATTACTTTTATTGCAAGTAAAGTCATGTTGCACAAGGTCTGCAAAGGTTTATTGATTCTTTAACTAGCAGGAACAGTTGGCAAGCATCTCTAGTATATTTAGGTTTTGTCTCTATAATTTTAATATTTTTTAATTATTCATTTTGCCATTAAAAGCCCCTGACAACCTAGCACTGTGCTTATCTCCTCCTACAGTCATTATAAAGACAGAATCTGTATTGAGAAACATTAAGCTTACATGCAAAATCATGAAATCTTAGAGTAATAACTTGTTTATGACCTTAGTTTCTCCCTTATGATAGTCTTTAATAAGAAGTCACATTGTTTTTCTGCAAATACAGAGCTATAGAAACTTTGATATATGCAAATGGCATCTGCTATTAATGTGTTTCGCTAATCAAAACCCAAAAAATCTATACAAATCAGCTGTCTAACGTAGTGAAAAATAATAGTTGGTAGTTACGTTCTCTCGTAGGGAGAACATCTATCAGAGACATTAAAGAATGTAATATACAGTTAAACACAAATACGAGGTTTTTTAGCACACGCATAGGGGTTCTTTTAGGATTTTCTGCAGGCTCCCTCTATGCAAGATAATGGTATTCATAAATGTATGGTATTCATAAAAGGTCTGGGAGGATTTTGTAGGTGTGTGGACTATTAAAAACTTAAATATTTTTTTATCATAGTAGAAAGCTTTTTCTTGAAACATAAATCTAGCCAGTAGTGACTTTATAAGCTATGAGTCCATTCATATTTTCTGTTGTTTTCTGTGCTTTTTCTAAAGATATTTTTTCTCCTTTTTCCTTTTCTCTTAAATCTCTGGATTTTTTTTTCCTCATTCTGTGTGTGCAAAACAGATGAACTTTTGTTTATTCAAGTTTTCGTGACATTTAAGATTAGGTGAACATTAGAAAATTTATGTAGTGAAGTTTCCAATATTTTTGAATTATTGAAGGCAAGTGGGTTATAATGGAAATTTTTGTCAGCTTCACTTGCCCTCCAGAAAAGAATATACCAGATCTGAACTCCCTTATTTGTTTCCTCATATTTTTAGGTGATTCAGATCTCTTGTTTGAACCTGCTATGTACAGTCTACAGCTAATTGCTTATCATTTGACATGCTAACAAGTGCTTAAAAATAGGTGTACTCTGGACAATGATAAATCAAGCACAGCAGTTTTGGAGCTGCCCTTACCAATACCTGAGCTTGGTTTCCCTTAGCTGTTATTTCTTTAGTCTCTTTCTGTATCTGTTTTATATAACATCCTGTAAAAGCATTTTATGCTTGCAAGCTGCATCCCAAAAATTGAGGCTACACTAAACATCCAGACTAACTTTAAGTGTATAAGTGGTGCTGAAAAATACGGGTTTTTTCGCATGTAGTCTTGTCAGAAGAGTGCAGGTTTTCATTGTTTGGTGTGCTGGTCCTCTGGTTCAGCCTTCACAAAACACTCACCTTGCATAGCATCACTCAAAGTTTGCTTGTGGAGCATCGTTTCTAGTGACTGCGTGGCAGGGAAGTAGAGTTTGCCTTGTGGGTCTCATTGTTTCCCCCAGCATTCCCCCAGTGAGCAAAGAAAATATGCTTGAGCGTGTTTTGAGTTGGCCCCATCTGTATTAGTAAGAGCTTAATTCAGGTTGCATGACTAGGTCCCTCTTAATGAAGACCTTTTTCTTTTCCTTTAAGGGTCAGTTTCATTTTAAGACATGTCAGACTAGTCAGGCTGCACATGACTTTTTGTGTAAAACTTTTCTGGGTAATTTCAATGCAATTCCAGTTATGTGCAAACAAAATGAATAAGCATGTGCAAGACACTGAATGAATGTTTTCCTAACAGCCTGACAGAGATCCTGACTGCATGCTGCCTGGTAGTACTACAGTTAATGTTAGTAGATGTGGACCTGGGTAAAAGAAAAAAAAAAATACACAGAACAGTCAGAAACATTGTATATCTGTGTAATTTCCTTAAAACAGGGTTTGCCTTTCTTCTGACATGGAGTTTTTTGTTTGCTCATGGTGCTATTTTAGGACCTGTAAAAATGTCTGATGTCAGACCTGTGAAGGAAAAACATGTTGTCCATTAAACACAGTTTGAAGACAGTAATATGGGGAGTGTGTGTCTTCCAGTAAAGACAGTGAAAAAGAAATTTTAAGAGCATTGATACTTGATTTTTTTTTTTTAAAATCACACTCAGTTTCATTTCTGCTCAGTGAGGCTCAGTGTCTGCTCTGGCGTGTAATAAACTCCCTTTTAGTCTTCAGTCTTTCAGCATCCTTTAGAAACTACGTTAACATGCTTTGGAATCCCACTGACTTTCTTAGAGAAATCCCCAACCCAATATGAATAAATAAATGGATGCCCAGAAGTCCAGTGTTGTGCCAGCCTGGTGGTGTTCCCTTGCTTTGTAGGACCTAGTTTCCAGTGGGAGCAGGCAGAATTTGGACAGCCATGTCTCAGCATGGAGGCAAAGGATGCAGCAATGTGATGGGCATTCACCTGTGGGAACAAGAAGATTCCCCCTTACAATTATTCTCACAAAATTTTTCTCACTAATGAGCTAAAGGCCTGTCTGTCTAAACTGATCCCTCCAGGTGTGTGGAAAAGAGAGAACAACATGAATATTTTGGCAGGCTTAATAAGTGAACAAAACAGGTTGAACTTCCCTTGCTTACGGTCTCTAATTCTTATATTTCCGTGTCACCCAGTCATCTCAAAAAATTCAAGGCTTTGTATTGCATACTGTGCATAGTGTCTATGATTTCTCTGCTCCTGCAAGCCTGTAGGCCCAAAAGAAATTAGTGAAAAGTTCATGTATAGTATTACTAAAAAAAGAATTGTCTCTGTGACCTTAATGACCCTCCACGGTCAGTAAGAGCTTGCTAGGTATCTTTATACCAAGCACAAGGAGCATCACAATGGCATTAATTGGTTTGGTTTTGTAGTTTCTAAGAGGATTTGGGCACGGGTGTGTGGGAGGGAGACCTTACTTTTGGACAGGGGGGTTTGAGGGTTTTGTTAAGCATCCACTCTTCTACCAAAGGGCATAAGAACAAAAAGGTTGGGAAAACTGCATTTAGTTCAGGAAGGCACCGTTCTGTTTTTTGCATGCTCTGCTTCCCTCCCTCCATGGCACATGCCTTAAATCCACATCCATCTCACCTTTCTGCGTTGCCTTGCGTGTGTTTCTCCCTGGCAGCTCTGAATTCAATGTGAGGAGTAGTGTAAATCAATAGTAAATGCTCGCCGCCCACTCTGTGCTCGGTTACGCAATAGCACATACCGTGTACACAGAGACAAAAAGGGAAAAAGCACACACAGGCTTTACATTCAAAAGCTCTTGCATAATTTTGCTTTTCTACAG
>VZRQ01001827.1:650301-703336 GCA_013397975.1 Machaerirhynchus nigripectus | reverse complement strand
AAAAAAAAGAAAAGAAAAGGGAAATAACAGATGGGGAGACTTGCAGGGTTTTTTTCCCTTTTCTCAGACTGTACAGAGGCGAGCTTGTTTAACATCCATGGTCATTTCTAATTGCCCCGTGCTGCAGATAAGCAAGGCAGGCTTGCTTATGCTTGAAAATAAGACTTTTTTCCAGCTTCCATGATGTGGTGCACTTCTCAGGTAATACAAGACAATCTGTTATGAAGTGTTTAAGGCTGAATTGGTTATTTGTTTAGTGGTAATGAAAAAAGAAAAAGAAACACCTCCCTTCAACTATTCGATACATGTTGCAAAGTGAAAGAGGGACGAGGAGTAAGTGAAGTTGGATTGAATTCTCTGACGTTAGTTTGAGTTTGTTTTTTTTTTTTTTTTAATCTTTTTTTCCTTTCTGAAAAGCAAAATATCTCTCAATGTAATATTTATGTAAAAAGCCAGTTATGTAACTCTCGCCTGCCTTTCGCTTTTGTTACCTCTCTGGACTGTACAGCTCTGCTGTTTTTCCTGACGACAGATTGTATTAAAACCTGCAAATCCTGATGAAAGGAGGGAACGACTGGGTGCCCACAGCACAGACTTTAATTTTGAGCCTTTCTAAAGGCTTCAGGCTGGAAGACAATGGATCTATTTAAGATCTGGTTTTGGCTGGAGGAATTCGTATTGAGTATTTTCTTGTCACAGTGTGCTCTGGAACATCCCTGGCTTCTGCACAGTGTTTCTGCCTCTCTCCTCCTCTCTCTTCTACCCCTCCCTCCAACTTTTGGGTGTATACAATGAAAGCTTTTTCCCTTTCCTCTCCTGACCTTGATGTGAGTGTCACGTCAGTCTCCGTGTAACAGCAGCAAGTGCAGAACAATAGTGAAATTTTAGGTTGTGCTGAACTTTACTTATTCATTTCTATTTTAAGTGATTGATGTCCATAAAGATACAGAGATTCTTCTAATTAGGATTAGTTGGGATATTTTAATTTATTTCTGTCAAATGCAAGAAAAAGTACGTATAACCCTGCTAAAATAATAATTTTTTTAAAAAAGAGGGATTTTTAGACTTCAAGAAAGAGAAGAAATGGGTCAGTAATAAAGAAAAGTTCATACTTTTTTTTCTGTTCATACTACAGGAGGAAATTATTCCTGTAGCTATTGCAACCAATTTATTCCTAGTTGTATCCTCCGAGGATCTGACCTGTTTGTGGTTGCGAGCATTGTGTCAGGGTTTGTTTTCTTTTGCCCTTTACAAATCGTTCTTGTCTGTGTGCACATTCTTGGACAGATTCTTCTCCAGCGTAATGCTACTAATTCTGTTGATATGATGTCAGGAGTCTATTAGGTCAGTTATAAAGTAATAGGGCTCAATCCTCAGTTATTTTAAAGTGTTTTTCTGGCATTAGAAAAGAGCCATAAAATGAGTCTGCGCATGAATTATGCCCACTTCAGGCATAATAGAAAAAAAAATTTGAAGCTGACATCTTTCAACAGTGATCCCTGAGACGGACTTTAAATGAAACAGGGTTTGTGAAAACAGGAAGTGGAATATTTTAAGCTCTGTAAGTATGTTTTAAGCTGTGTAAGTGTATTTCACCAAACTGCTGGGGAGTACACATATATTCAAAAATGTATTGGAACACCTGGGTTCTGAAACCAGCCCTTGCTTTGGCTCTGGGCAATGAAAACTTCTTCTGCCTCCATTTGCGTCTCAGTAAAGAATCACTTAGGGATTATACTGGCAGATACTGCTTTATTGTGCCCTGCAGAAATATCCTAAATCTATTTTATTAATGTTTGTAAGATAATTTAGATACGTAGGGAGAAGGCACTGAAATAATTTGTAGAGGTTAAAAAATTATTTAAATTTCAGGCCGGTGTTGCCACAAAGACCACACTGTGGACACCAACCATATGCAAGATTCAGTAACCCAATATAATGTAATGATAATATATAAATGAAAATAATCTTGGTCATCAGTTGATTAAATTCTGGAAAACTATCCTATAGGAATTATAGGGCCTGAAAACCTATGTAATTGTAAGGTGTGGCTGAATCACCAGATCAATAGCAGTTTATAACATAATTGCATGCAGTGGAGGAGAGTAACCTTCTTAAAATCCCTTATCCTGGTGTCCCTCGTAGCTGTCAGCTCTTTATAAAATGCTTAGAAGATGTAAATGGTGTAACTTTACAGAGAACATGCTCAGTAATGAGTCCAGTGTTTGACTTAATCAAAAGAGTGATCATTTGTCTTTGAGTGAAAATTACTTTCTGCTTGTCTTTTCAGAGTCGTAGTCTCTAAGTTTTTTGTCAGCACTGATTGCAATGGGAGACTTATTTGGAAAAGGTGTACAAAACCTGATAACTTTTCATGGCAGACAAGCAGTTCTCCCTCTTAAAGGCATCTGCCTGCTTTTCAGTTACTGAGGCATTTCTCTGCGTGTCACTAGGTTACCCCTAACTTTCCAAGTCTCCGCTCCCTGGCTTTGTTTTGTATGCTTGGGTGGACTACTATCAAGACACTAACCTTCCTTAATGGTCAAACAAACATTTAATTATTTCCTGAGTATTTTCCAATTAAAAAAAGGGAAAAACCCTTGTAAATGCCTGCTGCTAAAACTCTGGTTATATATGCACGGTTGAACAGCAACCAGAACGAGGGAATTTTGTGTGTTCTGCAGAATGGAAATCTAATTTTAATTTATGGAGGAGAGGGTGATTTGACTTGACCAGATGCTAGACATGCAACCTGTGAAACTTCTGTCTGCCTAAATTCATAGGCAAAATAGGCAAAAGGGATGGTTTGAACAGTTTCTGAAATGAGATGTTAATATTCAGTTTTAATGAATAAGTCTTCACAACTTAAAAAGACTCTGCTATTTTATTTTTAAACATAAGCTGTTTGAGTCCTGTCTCTGTGAAGATCTGTGCCTTAGTTTTCTTGAATTCAAGTTTGTTATTTTAGAGAAAAGATTAAATATGAACCCTAAAGATTTAAAAACAACAACAAAAAATGAAAAGGGCTCTACATTAATTTTTATTTTAAAATTTCATTATTTCTGTTCGCTGACACATACTTGGGGTTGGGTAAATTTGAAAAATAGCTAGCTAAATTATTTTGCTGTATCCAGCAATGTGCTGAATTAGCTATGGTAGGCTTTTTATCTAGCAATTATTCTGCAAGGTTTCCTCCCTCCCTCTCTTCCTCAGAACAGTCATTTTTGCAACTCTCACACTTCGGTTGAAGTTTATGACAATTTTGTGTCCTTCACTATCAGTAATTCATGGCCAGCGCCTTCAGTAGTTCCACTGGTCTTTTTGCCTTGCAGAAGCCCCTAGCAAATGATGCAAGAAGCAGTGTTTTTGGAGTAATTGTAACAAAAGTATCAGGCCTAGCTGCACTGAATGTTCCTGCAGTCCGCCTTTTCAAAGCTATTATCTTGCACATTCACAGCAAACAAAGCAGCTGGTTCATTTCTCCCGGAGAGAACCTGTGTATTCTTGCCCTTGCTGTTTAACCCAGCGTGTGCAGGTGGGCCGTGGCACATGCAGGGAAGGGTCACTGAAGGCCAGCGGTGCGGAGGAGTTGTGGGGATGTGCGCAGTGCTTGGAACAGGGTCAGCACCTGGATGCTCCTTGCTGTTTCCCCTGTACCATGGTTAATGTTTCCCTGTTGTCACCGAAGGAAGCAAGGGCTCTGTTTGGACGGAGCGCCTCCATCAGTGTGAGCCCCGTGAGAGGATGTTCCGTGCTGTCTGTCAGAACCCCTGTGGGGGAAGGAGCACATCCTCGTGTGCTCATGGGTTTGTTCCCTGGCTGTCTGGTCTCGTCACTGCCGGCTACTGAGTGCTGGTGGCTGGGGTGGGAAGGATGTTTAAGCTCTCTTCACCTCGTTGATGCAGAGGCTTAAAAACAGCTCTTTAAGAAGTGACCTTTAATATCTGTAATAGAAGAGAGCAGGGAACTGGGCTTGATGATCCGGAAATTGTGCTCGAGGGTAAAATCTTGTAAAAAACCTAAATATTTCAGTCAGTTCAGTTTCTGTGGGGACTCAATTTGAGGTATTACTTCATAATTTCAACTGAAGAAACCTCTGACTTGTGTGACTTTTTGGACGCGTGATGAAACTCACCCCTTTAGGGAAGTTCTCGCAGACACAAGATACAAAGAGAGTTTGTCTGTGTAAGCAGCAGAGAGGATTGCTTGCTCCCGACTTTGTGCTGATTTATATGTGACTGGTTGCAGCAGAATAGGTGGACTCGCTGCTTTGCCTGTACTGTGAACAAGAGAAAAATACACTCAGTTGATAACATTTTAAATCAAAATATATAATAAAGCTCTTCTTCATGGAAGAACTGTGGAAAGATATTAACAGAAAACAGTGCAGAAAGCATCTGAAGCCACCTTTGTCCATAGTTTCCACTACATATATTTCTTAAACTGTTTTTCTACTCACATTTTTTATTAAATATCCTGGTTGCCTTTGGCCCCTTACACCACTGGAACAAAAAAATGACAAAGTTTCAACCCCGTCTTCTAGGTTCCATCTAAATATACATTCCTGATTAAAAAGTGTGAGTCTCTGCTGAGGCTGGAAATGGCCTGTTCTGCTTTGAGAAGGGGGAGGCAGATCACTAATGGTTGCTCAGGCTGTCATGTTTCTGAGAATCAGCTGTTTTTTCTTTATACTGCAAAGATTAAACAAAGAATGTTAAACATTTCCCAATTTAGCATTTATAATGGAAAGCGGCTGTAGGGCCACAGCTTGCTGCTGCAAGGGCAGGCGTTCATATGAGGAGTCTCTTAAAAAGGCTTTTATTTTCTTTGAAGGCCTATCCATTCTCCCAGCCCGGCCGCTGTGCTTTGCAATCAGGTGGAGGCAGCTTTAAATTTTTACTTTCATTTAAGTAGGAGCTAATTTACTTTTGGAAATGAAAGTTAAAGCATCTCAGCCATCTGCAAAGTGGAGGAGGAGGCAGTGGGTTTCTTTAACTTTTCAAATCTCTACAATTCTTTTTCACACCAACAGGCATGCAAAAATTATCTTTCAGAGCTCCTATTAGTAATAATATGTAGTATTAATGATCTAATTTCTTAGCTTCAACTCTTTATCTCAGTTTCTAAAATATACCTGTTGCGTAAGTTTAATCATCTTTATACTTGCATCCAACTCAGGGGTTTAGAAATATAAAGTTGTAGTCTTGAGTGTAACAAAACCACATTTTTTGACCTCCAGACAACACAACTTTATCTGTAGCATTTCATTAGGGATTAAGTGGAGCACTGTGACTTTCTGTTTGTCATACTAAAGGCAAAGGACACTTAAGGGTGACTGGTAAATAAAAAGAAAAAAAAAAAAGGAGAGGTGCCATTTTTGTATTCCATCATTGTATATACTTTTATCATGTTTGTTTATGGGCCTTTCTTATTTTTCAGTTTTACTTGAAGAGTTCATAGTGGAGACAAATAAATTGTTTAATCTTGCTTAGTTAGGAATTTCAGTTTTATGCTAATATGTATTTTATTTCCTATCGGAGTGAAATACGTGTTAGTACAGTTAGTTGGGGTTTTTTTAACAGAGCAGCTAAAAATGTCCTTTGCCTGACTCTCCATTGGCGAGTTTTCAGAAATGCAATAGTTCTCTGTCATCTCATAGGGACAAGATCTAAACTTCTTATATAATTCAAACATTTTCAGAAAAAAATATTTCTGGTTTTTAGTATAAATTGTAAGTGCCGTAAAGAAGTCAGATGTCTATTTTCTGCCTTCTCCAGCCTGTCTGCAAATAGGTTTTGTCTCAACAAAATAGCCTTGTACTTGGCTGTCACAAGCATTTGTGTATTACTTAGATGTCTACACGAGTAATTTCATTTGCCTCCTTCAGTAACTTAAATATGTTTGTAGATGCTTGCCCACCTTTTTGTTTCTTAAGGCTAGCTTTTTGCAAATTTTTTTTTAAACACAAAGTTTGAGTATAAAAGGTATTTCAATCTCCTTGTGATTACATTTCTTACAGAATATTGGAATTTTGGGACTGTGCATCTGTATAGGCACGTGGAGAAAGACAAGACTGAGATCATGTAAGTCATGAAACCGAGGGTGAATAATCCATACTTTGTTCTTTCACCATTTTTACAGTTTATACCCAGATGCAAGTAATAAACCAAAAAGAAGAAAAAAACTAGTTAGCTTTTATTTTTAAAGTGATTAATGAAAAGCAAAGTTCAAATGAGGCCACAAATCCTGGTGGTGCACAATGGGTTGATTTATTTTGTAAATAGACCATGGATAATTAACCATAAAACAAAACTTTTCTTTTTTTTCTTTTTTCTTTTTCTTTTTTTCTTTTTTTCTTAAATTGCATAATGACACTGGTTTCTTTTAGTTGCTGTGAGTTGCACAGAGGGATAACGACTTATTCTCAACTGGTTGCAACTAGTTACAGCCAAGAAAGGAAAAATCCCAGAGCAATGAGAGGAAAAAGGCTGTTAAACCCCTACTGCACTTGCAGTTTTGTAGTAAGGCATTTGCTAATGGCTTCAGAATGGGGAAAGCAAAAGAGTAGGTATTTACATACTCTGATGGTCCTTGCCATGTTATCCCGTGTTTTCGCTCAAAACTCACGAGAAAAACACAGCCCCTACAGCTGGCCTTGTAGTCCACAATGTTGTATCGACTTCTAAATAGAATTATTTATGCTTTGTTGCAAGTTTCCGTTATGTGTCTTACTACTCTGACACTGAGGGAAGAGTCTTCTGGATAGTCATAATCTGCCAAGTCCTCTTGTGAGCCAGAGAGTGATGCTAGTTTTTCAGATATGTGATATGAGAAAACTGTCTGCCCAACATCCCCAAAATTTGTCTCTTCATAATCCACAGTCATCTGTGGAAGGGATCTCTGATGCCCAAGAGGGAGAAGGTCCAATTTGTTTTGAAAGTACATTCACTACTTTTAAAACTACCAGCTGGGATTACAGCCTCAGAGACTGTAAATAAAGTAGAGCATGAGATGTTCAGATGATGATGTGGCCACTTTTGTTGTGGTTTGTATTAGCTGCCAGTACTTAGATTTGCTCACCTTATGCCAGTTAATTAGAGTGAAGAGAAGGATTATGTAGGTAATAGTCAATGTGCAAGAGGTTGGAGTTGCCACAGAGAAACTGACTATGTGGACACCTTAGCTTGCTCTCACATGCCACGTGTGCCTTAAAATGCTTTTGACTATATACCTAAGACCTGCAATTCACACAAAGCTAAAATCCCTGTTCATGTCACCTGCTGGTGCAGCTGTGCTGTGTTTCACAGATGGTGACTCTAAGGGACTTGAAAAAAGCCCTCCTCGCTCCAAACAATAGCCAGGGTAGGCAGAGGTAGTGGGTAAAAGTGATTAAAACCAGTATTGTTTTAGCTGTGTTGACTCAGTTTATTACAGGAGCGTTACAGACTGGTGTTTGTAAGGGTTCTCTGTCCGACACTGATTTGTGGACACGCAGTTGCTTCTGCAAATTTGGGGTATTTCTTTGTCAGAATGTACTGCGAGACTGAGGAGAGGAGAAGCAGATTATCGTCGTCAGAGCATCACCTCTACCCGCTTGAGTTTAATGCAGATAACTGGGAATAAGGGTTCCGTGGTTTTAGCCTAGATCCCAGTTACAAGGCAGGAACTTAGATCAGCACTTCAAACCCGTAACTGGAGAGCTCATGAGTTCCCACTGTGTTACTGACACTGGTAACTACAACACATGGGCTGCCACTTCTAATCTGTTTTTAGGCCAAAGAGTCAAGTTAAAATAGCTCTTAGTTTGAGCAAGAGGCTTCTGTTGTGGGTGGGAGTCGTGCTGGGGGAAACATTAGCATTGTACTTACAGACAACACTGCAGTGAAGACAAGGCCCCAGAAATAAGTTAACTCTCCAAGGCTCAGTACAGTCTTTGGCTTCCCTACAGGTCCTCTTGGAAGGGAAGCCAGCCAAGGTCCACTGTGGTAGTGCTAAAAGGATGAGCTTGTCCCATAGGGTCTCCCTTGAAACTGCTTTTTGTCATGCTTGTGCTTCTGGGAAGTGCGGCAATGTATGGAATCTGCTACATACTGTTTATGAGTTAGAACTTGATTTTATTGACTCACAGAGTCCTTGTATCTTGTGACAATCTTTTTCTGTGCTTTGCATCACGCCAAAGAGACAGGGGAGTGGTGTTGGCATGTCTTTGTATGAATAGGTCTGTCATTAAATATTTGAAATAGAAACATCTGAAATAGATCTTGCCCGAGAAGAACAATGGGATAACTAGAGAAAGCCAGTTTTCTCCAAATTTGCTTTTGGGGCTGGGAGTTTTAAGCAAACAGAATGAAAAAAAAAACAAAACCCAACCCAAAGAGAGCAGGTATTTAGTGCATGAGCGTCAAAACAACAAACCCAGGGAGGTGTGAAGGGAGACACAAGGAAAGTTAAAAGAGGAGAGTGGAGGGATGCTAAGCAGAGGGAGGGGTTTTCTTGTTTGTTTGTTTGTTTTAATAACTAAAACCAGCTAATGGAGAGGGAAGCTGCTGGTAAAAGGATTGAAAGCCCTTCATTCAGAAGAGGCACTGTTTTGTAAAGGGAACCTTTTTCACTTGATGTGGATCTAATCCCGAGGACCACTGACTGCTAGTTACGAGGATGCTGAGGCATGGACATGCATTTGGGTATTTCTTGTTTTCTCTGATCTCTAAATCTGTATATTTATTTTGTGCAGGGTGAGGGATTCAGTCATCTTCCTCAGGCAGTTCCTCTGAAATCTTACTGTTAGGAAGGGGTTACAGGCAGCCTTTGCTGCAGGCACACACAAGATGAAGGGGAGAGTTTTCAGCTCCTTTCAGATTGTGGAAAGTGTCGGCACATGGGTCCGGTATGCAGAACACAAATTCAACAGCCTGCTTGGTGTGCGGCAGGAAAAGCGCTGTTAGAGGTAATTGTAGTTCAGACTTTTGAACAAGCCTTTGTATTTCTCTCCTGTGGTAGTAACCTGTTGGTAAGGATATGCAAGCCAAACTCCTTTTATTTTAGCCGCTCTCATCTCCTCCCAAATACCTTTCCCCAAATCTAATACCTAAAAAACTCACAGGTGAGGTAACCCCAACCTCTTCTCCCCAGTATTTCGCCCACCTCAGCCTTGCAAAATGTGGCATCTGATGTTGTAGTAGGCAGGTTCAATTTCTGGTTAAAAATGCTTTCATGGGGGACTAAGCAGTACAGTTGTTTGAATAGTTCTTCTCCAAGCACTGCATTCAGAAATTCACTTTATAAGAAAAAAAATTTTTTTTGGTTCTTACTGAGATTCTGACCATGTTACAAAAACCCCTCACCAAATGGTGTGGGAGACAAGCACTTTCCATAAGTATCTCAATGCTGGAACAGCCAGGGCTGACTGGGAATGGTGTGCTGTCATGGTTAAAGGCCTAGCTGTGCTTCAGCTCTCCTTCTGGACTTCCTAAATGAACAGTTTCATGTGTTGGCACTCCTGCTGCTACCTGATCTGGGTGAAAGCTCTCAGTTCTTCCCTGTTTAGGCCAGGATTTATCTTATAGTTTCAGTCAAGCTTCACATGACTTCATGGTATTTTGCATTTTAGTAATTTGCAAATGTATGAGCAGTGATCGAGAGCTTTCTTAGCAGGTGAAGCAAATAGTTAAAGGAATTTTAGATGTTAAATATCTTATTAATCACAACTGTTCTTACATTTCTCTACCAGTTGAGTTTAAGGTTAAAGGGCAGAGCAGAAACAACTGGCACTTCCCTCATTTCTCCTCACTTCAGATTCTTCTGCAGGAGTAGGACTCTCTGTGACTCTCAGTCTGCTGCTTCATCCTGCTCAGAACTGGTTCTGATACTTCCCCAAATGGCAGTAGTAATTAGTGGTACTTGACCCAACAAGATGTGAGTTAGCTGTTACATAACTGGCTGTCTGAAAAAGCCTCTTACCTTTCATACATCGGTAAGCTCCACCAGTTCTTGGACAAGAACAGCCTACCAGCTGGATTATTAATAATAATTAGATTGTCACTGATATATTGATAGTACTGCAGAGGTATCACAAGCTTCTCAGGCTCACTAAAGTATACTGAAGGTCAGGACTAGAAGCACTAAAAAATACATACTGGTATTCTTGTGGAAATACTGGTCCATTAAAAGGAAAATACTTCCAGGACTCTTATTTGTTTTTATTCGTCATATTTCCAGATAAAGCTTTTTGGCATTTGTGGAACAGAAATGCATTTGTTTCAAACTTTTTATTTCAAAAATGTATTTTATATCCTAATATAAAATGTAAATCAAAACTGAAAGTAGCAATCAAAACAAAATTATTTTGTCAAAACAACATTCAATTGATTGAAATGATTTTTTATTTTTGTTTCATGGGTAACTTTGCAATGCAGTGTTTAATTCAACTGTGAAACAAAAGCAAATTTAAAAGTCTAGCTATCCTGTGAAGCAAAAATGTTGGGTTGTGTTTGGGCTCTCCTAAGTGGTGCTTAAGGGAGCGCTTCATCAGAATTCTGCTGAATCTGTTTAATTAAAAAAAAAAAAAATTGAGAAGTGTGAGGACCCAACAGGACAAGAGGAAGGAGGCCTCAAGCTGTGCCAGGGGAGGTTTGAGTTGGACCTCAGGAAGGTTTTTTTCACTTAAAAGGTTGTAAAGCATTGCAGTGGGCTGCCCAGGGAAGTGGTGGAGCCACCATCCCTGGAACGATTCCAGAAACAACTGGATGTGGCACTTAATGCTGTGGTTTAGTTGATGTGGTGGTGTTTGGGCAAAGGTTGGAGTCAATGATCTTGGAGGTCTTTTCCCACCTAAATAATTCTGTGACCCTTAGACTATGCTGAAGTCTTCCTGCATTGATGTTATCGTGGGACTTTCTATCTCTGTAACAGTTGATCAGAATCCCATCTCTGCAACTGTATGTAGGTCTCCCCTGGAAATGTATTCTGTGTTTCTGCTCAGCAAACTGGGAAGCCTTTGATACCATTTCAGCTCTCCTGACTTCCATCTCTGTGGGCTGGTCATGAATCAGATTCTGGGTGCCTATCTCAGTCCGACTGCTCGCAAAGGGAGCAAACAGTTGAAGGTGATGATAGTGTGAGTGTAAAGCCTATACAGTTAATATTAGTGTATTCACTTTATTTGTTACTTCCTAGATTTGATTTAAAAGGGACCTTCCCTTGGAAGATCTCATTCTGGTTACTGCTTTGCATCTTTCCTTGTCCTGTATAACACCCATAACACATTATCTCTTTTTCTTCCTCATGTAGGATCTGTATACTTAAAAAGTGAAATTCTTCTGGCAGCAGTCTTGTCAAGGGCCATGATGTGGTATATCCCTTGGGGGCATTTTACTTTATAGATTACAGCTTTGTCTAAGTTCAAATTCTTCAGGATTGGCCTAAATCTGCTTCAATGAGAGCACTCTACAAAAGAAAAATACGAATATAAGCGGGGTATGTTAGACAAATAGGGCAAGGGTGAAGATTAAAAGCAAAGAACATAGTTAAGAATTGCTCTATTGCTGGAAAATGTTAAGCATCTGACCTTGTCTTAACACTGTGATGATCCTTATTTTTGAAGGACTGAGCTACTTAACCCACTCATGTGATACCTTGGTTATTCAGGTCCGTCTGCCTTGAGCTTGGATAGATACAACAATCTCATATTCCGTGAGAATATCAGCACTGCAACTTTTGTAAGTTTGGGATAGATCAGTGAACATCTGATCACCCACTCAGTGGAAGTTGTGGTTCTGGAAACTTTGGAGTTCTCGCTCCCATTTGAAGTAAACAGAAGGCGACAAAGCTACACCAATTGAAAAATTTTTCCATTCATTTGACCACCCAACCTATTGTTTCTGTTTGTCAAACCAGAAAAGGAGTATTTTGTGATACAGAAAAGCTGCTTTAAGTGAATATATATTGGGACAGTAGTGCAATAGTGTTGTTGGTTCAGGATTTCTCAGTGAACAGGCCTGTGACAAGACAGGCAGAAAGATATGCTTTGTCCAGCAGCTGTCTCCTGTATTCACCAGCATTTTTTTTACATGATTAATAATGCAACCTACTATGTCGGTATAAATTAAATTTAGTCTTCAGAAGACTGATTTAATCTGAAGAATATATTTTGCACTGGTCTTGGACATGAAGGGTTGGGATATTAATGTATTTAGGCCTTAAAAAGTATTAAAAAAAAAAGCTTCCCCACCTCAGAGCTCAGTAAATAAATAAATAAAATAGTTTATGTTGTGGGCACACTCACAGTATTTCCTGCATGCTGGTGAAGCAGCGCACATCAAAAAGATAATAATATAAGCAGTAAAATATCCCAAGCAAACAGAAAGCATCTGTAGGTCTTGCCTAGCTGGCTGATATTATTGGGATGGTTGTTTTTAGCTTACCATGCCATTAATGCCTCGCAAATGTATATGTGCATGCTGAGGGTTGGTCAGGAATTGAACTGTGTTTATAATGGTTATACTCAATTGCTGCATTGTGCCTGGATGCCTGCAGATATGTAAGAGCACAGGAAAGGTACTCGGGAAACTATTAGACCATGTAGGAGCTGGTCTACCAGCCCTGGTCACAGGAGAATGTAATGGACCATAAACAGGATGTAAAGAAACATTTGGAAAGATGTTTGGAGAAGTCCTGGCATGTAACTGAAGTGTTTGTTAGCTGATGCCCCAGGATTTCTTGTAGAAAACAGATGCAGTTCCCTTGGAACGGGTGCTGAGCCTCATCGAAGTTCTCTCCTTGGCTTTAGCAGTGTGGCTATCAAGTTCATGTTGGAAATTCTCAATTCACACTGCTGGATGCAGTCAGAACCCACGACTCTGGTTCAAGTTTTGCAGCCTGGGCTGCCTTCAGCCCCAAATCAACACTGGCAGTATAACTGTCCTGGCTGCAAATACAGAAGTTAGAAAATGATGTTAAGATGGTATTAAGTGTTACTTGATTGAATCACCTCTGGGAGTATGAGTTTGAGGAACCCTGAGATGTCCTGATTTTTTTTTTTTCAGTCTTTTCTTATAGAGGCAAATGGGCCCGTTTGCTGGCAAATGGAAAATGTAAGCATAATTCCAAAAGGGTTCCTAATAGGAGGATTTTGCCACACAGGTAATGAAACCTCACTAAGAAGGCAGGCTCCCCTTCAAGAATCAAAGGTCTTCAGGTCAAGAAATCAGTGGCTTTTGCAAAAGTTAGTTTGGGCAAAAGAGATGAGTTTACCCTGCTGGCTCCCACAAAGCTGTTAGCAGTACACCATCCACAGAATTGTTTTCCTGACTGTGTGCTTTCAGGTTAGTTCTGGATTCCCTTTTCAGACTCAACTGTTTACCAGAGATATGGCAGCGGCTTCAGAGATTGCTGATTTCCGTCTCAGGCATGACAAATTTCACAGTATATTCATTAATTCCTATTTCTGTAGCAATTTGTAAAGTGTCTTCACTTACAGGGTTTAATATTCAGTGAGAAATTTGGGAATAGGGTCCTTCAGTAAGGGGCCTGTTGCGGAAGTGTGTAAGTCGTTTGGTCATTACATTGTACAAGAACTTCAGATTTTTGCAACTGAAACTTCTGAAACTTTCATATAAATATGTGATTGCTGTATTTATGGGAAACTCTTGATATCATCTTGCTGTTATGTGAAGCATTTAAGAAATCCTGAAATATCTTTAAAGATGAAACAATGGGAAGCTGCTTACCTCCTGACATAATAAGGCAAAATAAGGTCACGAAAAAAGTCGTGGTTGCAGCTCCAGCAACAGAACTGAGTTATTTGTAACAAATAATTTATTTGCCAAATACAGCTTTTCTTGTCCCATCAAATATACACAAGTTGATCAGGCTCTTTGATTCAGGAATTGTTGGAATTTATTCGATGACTGCTTTCAAAACTTATATTCTGTGGACTCTCTGTAAAGGGAGGTGAAAGAAGGATGGCTGTGGTTTTAATACTATTTGCAAAAGCCTATTCTGTAATTTTCCTCTCTGGCATCCATCTTATAAATTTGCATTACATGCTGCCAGGCATTTAGGAGTCTATAGTTTTGATGAAAGGGGGTAACAAGTTCAGCTTTCATACAAGAGTTAATGTTCTTACAGCATGAGTTAATGTTTAGCAGATAGGAGGCTTCACACAGGTTTCTGAATCCTCACACATCCTTCATATTACATTTATTTTACTAACCCTATAACTGAAGTGGTAAACAAAAAATGGAAAAAAAGAGGTCCTGATATTGCATGGATGAAGTGAGGAACGAGGTGTGATTATTTCATGAGTGCACTGATTCAGAAGCTCAGGGTGAAGCTCGATGCTTCTTTTCACTGCACATAAGGGCAGAAACATGTCATAAGTAGTTGCTGGTGTGCTGCATTCATGAAAGGAGCGTAGCATTCACTTTCCAGCCACCAGAGAGTAAAGGAAAGACAGAGAGCTGCAGACATCTGTTATTGTGTTTGCTTACCTACCCCTGTTCCTGGAGGTTTTGAAGTAGGATTTGAAAAGTGCATGTGACAGTCATTGTTTCTGGCCATACTTTACAACGACCTACTGACTTTAAAGAGCCAAAATTTGGACCTGCATTATTTAGCCAGCAGTACACACAGGGCATTATCAGTGAAAAGGCTGGGAACAAAACTTAGTTCCTGGTTTCCTGCCTATTATTTAGTACATATCTGATTTGAAATCTATTTTCTGCATACCCTTGCGTGCATATTTGTTGGCACATGTGCTTCTTGCCATTATGGGGCAGATCCCATAGATTTTCTGCGTCATTAGTACAGAGAGCCAGTCATTTTAAAAAAAAAAAAAAAAAAGCTTATTTGCCTGAGCCGTTAAGATTTTTTCTCACAGTTCTGCCTGTGGCGCCTGTCACTAGCAGTCAAATAAGGACAATTTTACCATTCTCTCCTGCTGCTCTAATTTTTTTTTTTCAGTGCCAGTACATGTATTTGTTATTCTTTATAACTCCCTTTGAAGTTGGGAATCCAAGGGGAATCTAAAACCGACCAGATGTTTCTGCTGCTGGAGACACAGAAGACAGCAAGGATTAAGTTTAACCGAAACTTAGTTCTCTACAAAACCCCATTACAGTGAGAATTCTTACTCAGTTAGTTTTATTTATTATTTATATTTGCACTTGCCGTCGTGGGTAGGTGATACCTCAAGTCATCTGGCCTGGGAGAAAAATGGATGATTTATCCAAGTAAATAGTGTATCAGCAGCTGCCTGTGTTGATTTCCCTTATGGGGTTTCAGTTCCATTACACTGCATATTTCCCACCCACACTCTTTATGCAGCATTTCATGTTGAGGAAAATCATTCCCATCTCTGTAACTTCAGAGAACAGATATGTGGAACCATCCAGGGAGAGGGCAATGCAACTCCTGTGTGCGTGGGGAGGGGTGACATACTTAAGAAGGTACTGGCCAGAAAGCAGCACGAGATTTTTAACTCCTTGTCCTGTCGTAGCTGAAAGATGAGAGAAAGGAGTAAAAGCTGTCATGGGAGACGGGCTGTGGGAAGGAAGGGATGTGCTAACCTCCTAGAAGTGGGGGCAGCAGAAATGTCTAAGGTGGGAAAGGACAGGTAGAAATGTTATTGTTTGCTTCTGAGTCCAAGTGAGATACTTTCGAAGCTGCAAGACAAGAAAAAACAAGAAAAAAGTTTTAAAACAGTCTGTGATATGAAATGTGTGTAGTTCTGTGCAGTATCCACATCCAAATTAAGCAGTGGGCAATCCTGCTGGCCTGCTTTGGCAGTCATGAGAAATAACCCATGAGAGAAAAGAGTGCCTGTTCGGGCCTCACAGAGCTCCAAATGGGAAGGCAGAAACACAACAAGGCCTTGGTCTCTCTTTACCTCGGCCATGGCTTAAGATAAATTTTGGATCCACTTTCAGATTTTAAACACCTCAGTTTTCTGGAGTACTGGTTACCAAGTTATCTCATCTGGGTTTTTGGGACTGCCTGTCCCTGTGCCCAGCTGTCACACCCATACGTAGTTGTTGAGCGTGCTGATAACATTCAGCTGAGTCAGAAAGAACTGAAAAGATGATTTGTTTTCTACAGAACGGGTATCTAAGGAGGAGAAAAACTCAGAGTAGTGCCCCTGCTGAGGGAAAAACAAGCAGAACTTATCAGCTAAGGTTGTTTGGCAGAGGACAGTTGGCTGGCCAGCACAGAAGAGCCAGAGCACAGGCTGTCTTCTGCTCACGGAGAACATTATCTTCGTTCTGGGAGAGGAGACCAAGGACGATTGTGCTCCTCTTGTCTGGTGCTCACAGGCTCTGGTTGCAAATCTGTAGGAAGACAGACTTTATCAGCATCTGTTTCATGTCTGAGCTGTTTGGGTTTTTTTGAAGTCCAGCCCTCTTTCTTGTTGATAAGTCAAGGTACATCTCTGGTAGCTAGCATTTTCCCTTTCCTCTCTGCTGTGGGATCACAGCAGCTTTTCCCTGATTTTTCTCTGTATGGATTCACTTTATTGTTTCACACCAAGTCTCGCTGCTTCTCAAGTCTTGATCTCACAGCCACCATAATTGAGAAATAGTATCGGGCTCTGCCTAAGTTACTCTTTAATTGGCCAGATGGATCACTAACACCTTCACCGAGGCACTGTCTTCCGTCATTAGCTGCTGGAGTTGCTGCCTAATATTGCAAGGCCCTGCACACCACCCTGATTTGTTTTTAAACAGGAAAATCAAAACCCTGGTAATTGTATAGAGCCTCCTAATAATGACCAGGTAAAATGCATGCACAGTAACAAGCTCTCTTCAGAACAGCAAAAGGGAGTGGAGCAAATGATTTGCTAGTGCCTGTACTTACTTAAAGCTGCTTTTCTGATTTCAAAATATAAAAAGAAATCAGGTCCTGGAAAGACTGGGTGATTTGGGATGTTTTATAAGGTTTTGAGGAAAGATAAAAAGAAAAAGGTAATCAAGTGTTTTTCATTTTATATTTTAAGACCTGAATTTCCCAGCTTTGTATTAAAGCAAAATGGGTTAAAATCAGGGAATTTCAGACTTATGTATTTTCTCTTTATTTTTTTGTCAAGGCATCAAGGCAGATGGTATGAAAAGCATTTATATTGGTCTCTCTGCTGACGGAGCTTAACCTAATAATCCAGGACTTGGAACTGGGTGCTTCGATAAAAACACTTTCTGAGAGATTTTTCCATTCAAAACACCAGGAGAAGTTTTTTAATTGACAACATCAAAAATTAGTATCCTGCCAGGACTACATTTCTTTGCACCTTATTACTCAGAACAAAAGATTAATATGTTCTAATTCTGAGCATGAGAGTTTTCAATAATTTTTTCCTTAATTAAACCAAAGATGAAGTGAAATGGTTTACCACAGGATTGTGAGAGCGAAATGAGGAAAAGCCCAGTTCCATATGTGATGGGCTGACCCTGGCTGATCTGTAGGGTCCCACCAAAGCTACTCTATCAGTCCCCTCCTCACCTGGACAGGGGAGAGAAAATATTACTTGTGGGTCAAGATAAGGACAGGGAGAGATCATTCAGTGTTTACCATCACAGGCAAAACAAACTCAACTTGGGGAAAATTAATGGAGTTTATTGCAAGTCAAATCCAAGGAGCATATTGAGAGATAAAACCAAATCTTAGAAACACCTTCTTCCCACCTCTCCTTCCTTCTTGAGTTTCTCTTCACTCCTGATTTTCTGTAACTCCTCCCTGCAATGACACAGGGGGATGGAGAATGCAGGTTGAGGTCAGATCATCACAGTTGTCCCTGCCACTCCTTCCTCCTTGTGGGAGGACTCCACACGTTTTCCCTATTCCAGCATGGGGTCATCCCCATGGGAGACAGCCCTTCATTACCTTCTCCAACATGAGTCCTTCCCACAAGCTACAGTTCTTCACAAGCCACTCCAGCCTGTGTCCCTTCCACGGGGTGTAATCCTTCAGGAACAGGCTGCTCCAGTGTGCGTCTCCCACAAGCTCACAAGTCCTGGCAGCAAACCCTGCTTCAGAGTGGACTTCTCTGTCCACAGGGCCACAGGTCATGCCAGGAGTCTGCTCCAGCATGGGCCTCCTAAGGAGATGTAGTCTTCTTCAGGAATCTACTTGCACTGCTGTGGTGTCTTCCATGGGCTGCAGGTGGATCTTGGCTCCACCAGGGACCTCCATGGGCTGCGGGGGCACAGCTGCCTCACAATGGTCTTCATTACTGTCTGCAGAATCACTGCTCCCATACCTGGAGCACCTCCTGCCCCTCCTTCTGCACCGACCTTGATGTCTACAAAGTTGTTTCTCTCACATATTCTAAGTCCTTCCTACTGCTGCTATTCTGCAGTTTTTTATCCCCCTTTTCAAGCACGTTGTCCCAGTCAATGATGGGCTCAGCCTTAGGCAGCGGTGGGTTCATCTTGGAGCCATCTGGCCTTGGATCTGTTGGATGAAGGGGAAGCTTCTGGCAGATTCTCACAGAAACCATCCCTATAGCCCCCTTGCTACCAAAGCCTTGCCATGCAAACCCAATATCCATGTCAGTTATTTCTGTGTCCTAGTTTAAGCACTTGATATTCTTCTGGTGATTGCTCTGTTCTCTTGTTTTGATGGTGTGCTAGATATTTTGAAATTTACAGACTTACCTCAGTCTTTGAAATGAAGAAATCTCAGCTTTGAAAATGCCAAATTAAACTGTGATTCTGAGTTTCCCTTAATTGTGAGCACCTTGGCATATGCAAAAGGCAGAATTCCCCTTTGTTGAGCTATAGTCTGAACTTCATCCTATAACCCAGCTGTAGTGTTCAAAGCTGAAAGACTGAAGCCAGTGGATAAGAAGATAACATGGTTCAAATCTAAAATTTGAAGCTCAGCACTGTGCAGCCCCCACCTGCATTTTTAGATTTTTGTATGTGTGTGTTCTTGAGACATTGCATTTGAAATATATACAGGAAACTAAGCTTAGCTGGAAGACTGTAACTTGTAAACATTTTCCCGTGTATGTTTTGATAGAATGGTATGGGGGCGTAGGGCAGGGCTGTGGATTGAAAAAATATTTTTATGCTTTCGTAACACAATCCATAGTCCATTTTAGACTTAGTTCTGATTAAACAAAGATAATTCAGATGCGCTATGGAAGTTAGCAAATAGTGAAACAGGATCCTCAGTATCGTGACACCAACACTCCAAAGCAGCCTGACGGAGTGGGAGGTTACACCCTACTTCGTTAGGTCAGTTTGTGATGTTTTTCCTGCTGCCTTAAAAGGGTCTTTAAAGATCATTTTGTGTCATTTACAGTTGTCTTCTTCCATATAGGAGCACTGCAGGCAAGAGTGTGCAGTGGAAAGGGCCAGTTCTGCCAGCAGCAGGTGCCAAGGACATGGCTTACCTATTGTCTGTAACATACTGTTTTATACAGTCAAACAGGAGTCTCTCTTTTATCTCTTGCAGTCTTGGGTTTTAGAGTATATAGGCAATGAGTCCAGACCAACAGGGAGCCAGAGGGTAGATTGCACATCTGACTGTGAGAGTCATCATCAGGCCAAGTACTCCATCAGGCCAGTTGGAAAAGCATCTTGTTACTGAGAGGTAGGGCTGGATTTATGTTGTGCCCAGCGCGCTCAATTAGAGCCGGAGGATTAGATAGCCCGTAATATAGCTGTGATACTCTTGAGCACTGAGGGGTTACAAGTCCTTCTGCTGTGCTCAGAGTAGCACACGTGTGAACAGGGTAACGACTTGGATACAGCCCCAGCAGCCCCAAACTGTCTAAGTTATTTCAACAAAGCAGCACAGACCTCTGTGGAGCATGTTCTCCGCCAATTCGTGTGCATTTGTGTTCTGTTGGTCTTGGAAAACATTATGCCTCCTGTGATCGCTTTCTCAAACAGTGTTCCTATTTCCCTCATGATTTAACAGCTGCCTTGCAGTTGTGGTCCTTAGATCTACCTTTCTTAGATCTCCAGTTTGCCCCATGGCCTCCTTCATCTTCCTTTCCCAGGGCCCTGGACAGATCCTGAGCTCCCTGCTAGCTTGCTGTTGCTTTGTATCTGCCCTCAGATTGCGGGTGCTGGTTTTCTGACAGTCTACCCAAATCCTTCGTTGCTCAGAGGAAATAATAACTCTCATTCAGCTGCTTTCTTAGCTTTTATTGTGACATCCGAAGACAAATGCAAACTCATCTCTAGAATCATTATTCTCTTTGAAGAACAACGCATTGTCAGGGGAGACATTTTTTTGTGTGGATTCACTTAGAAGTTCTGTCCCCCAGTGTGGTTCTCCAGCTGCCCCTGTCATATCCTCCGTTGTTGTTTATCCAACTTTTAATAATTTCCTTTTCATGCTAGAAAGGGCCACATAATTTTCTCTCTGTGTGTGCATGTATTTGTATCTACCTCATGTTTTTTCATTTCTTTCAATTCATAACATACAAAATATATAGGAAAAGGCATTCATTGCACTAAATACATTTATTATTTATGCATGGATTATATTTTTTTTGGCCTAAATTTTGTTGAGTGCCTAAGAATTTAGCACACCTCCATTTAGTCGTTACAGTGTTTCTTAATTGCCTCACGTCATGACTAATTTTTGAAAGAGACATACTGATCACAGTCACTGGTTTGTGAACGGGCTACCCCTGCTTCTGTGTAGAAACAAATGGAGGGGATCCTTGATAGGGTTACTAGAAGAGGTAGAGACTATGAACATTGTTCTATGCAATCAAAAGAAAGAATATCACTTAATATATTACCGACCACATTCCACTGAGCATCAACTATTTATTTGTGTTTTCTGGATCACCAAAGCTATTTTGAGATACCAGTGTTAAATTATTTTGGTTTCAAGTCATCCCTGTTTCTTGTGGGAGATCAGGCTTGGTCTGGAACCAGCTAGAGGTGGTGTGAAACTCCGTAGCTTTATTTGCTCTATTAACATAAGCTTTCACCTAAAAGTGTTGAGATCAGCACAAGGCTTGCCTTTACACGAGCGTGCACAGATATGAGGGTGGAAAATTGCTCAGAGAAACTGTCATTCAAGTTCTCTGGGTAGAGTAGGAATGTTGTTTATTCTACTTCCAATAGCAATGGCACTTTATCTGTAGCAAAAGGAACAGAAGGAAGCAGCAGAATGTCCCTCCAGTCATGACTTTGGTTTTGACAGTGTAGGCATTGGCNAAAAAAAAAAAAAAAAAAGATGACTTGCAAGTAATCAGGTACAACATCACTGGTTGTGGCAGGGGAAAAAAAAGGAGGAAAGTCAGGGGAGAACATTAGAAAGTGCAGCCCTTATCCTGCTGGAGTGAGCAGGATTTTTGTTGGCATCTTTTGTTCAGTTCTGTGTCCCTAAAAAAATCCCAAAACTGTGAACATGCACTTAAGAGGAAAACTGAACTCCATACCAGGCTGAAACACCTCAGCCCTGGGCTGTCCTGTACTTTGGCACCACTCTCCCAGAGGACCCTGGGGAAGCTGCATGTTCTGCCTCCCAGGGACAGTGGGATGGGGGACTGGACACCAAGGGCAGATCAGGCACAGTGATGGGGTTAGATATCCAATGGGGTTAAATAGATACCAAGGTTGGATTGATCTGAAGATGGAAATTGTGAATCTGAGGTGAAAGATGTTCCTCATACTGGGATCTGTTGTGTGAGCTCCAGATCCCTGCCTGGCTGTGAGTTACTGCACAGCTTTTCTTTCTATGTTTTCTTTAAAATTTACACCAAAGTGTTTGTAGTGTAATAGTGATTTTTCTTTCTTGCATTGACACAAGTGTAAGCTATGTATTGTATTTATAAAATAAGGGTTTTACAGGCATGAAGCACATCCATCTGTGTTACATAAACATAGATACCTTTTGGTTTCTTTTTCCTTTTCTTCCCATGTTTATGCTGCACAAAGAACTTATTAAACCAGATACAGTTATGGCGTTGTTGGCTTTAATCTGCACGAGATTTTTAAACCTTTTCTCACATTATAACATATTTAACTGCTGCTTTAGTGGCAAAGAGGAATTCTGTGGCTGTGAGCAGAGGAATATGAAAGGTACAGTGGCTTTCCTGTGAGAGGAATATGAGAATATCCACTGACAGAGGAACTACGAGGAACAATTATCCCAATTTGACAATGCTGTCAGATTTTCCACTTCCATGATCACAGCTGGGCATGTGGTGCCAGGGTGAGAAATTCCACAGTGGCTGGAGGCAGACTGCATTGGGTGCTGGCCTGGCTGGCAGTGATGGAAGTCAGGAGTTGGAGCTGGAAAGAAAAGAAAGATGACTTTCTACGGCTTTGAGACAGTAAGGGAAAAAAAAAAAAAAACCCAAACCACCAGTTTGGAATGTAAGGAAAGAGTCTTTGAAAGATGCCCCTTCTGAGACTGCTGTGCCTCAGAGGCTGAGCTTGATCTTGAGATTCAGGTTCTTAAAATACCTGTCCTGCCTTCTAAGACGTTTGCTCCTCTACCTCCAACTAAAGATTTGTTCTTGTGTAAATTTGCAGCTTATATACCTGTTGAAAGCTTTGGAGGTTGGTTTATTTATTTGTTCATTTTTCTGTATCACTGATACTTCACCTAGGGTTTTTTGTGGTTTGGGTTTGTTGTTGTGGTGTTTGGGGGTTTTAGGGGGAATGGTGGTTTGATGGTTTTTTTTTTTGTAATCCAAGTATTTGCCCAATGTTAGCTAACTGAATCTGGAAGCTCTGAAGGATAAAGAAGTGATGCAGGTCTTACCCTGGTGGGCACTGAAGTCTGGGGTCTGTTTGGATGCAGTTTCGGCCATACTTGGTTTTGTTGGGGTCAGCCAAGGATATTGGCTCTCTGACTTAAACCAGTGTATTAGCTAGACTTCAAGATGATCAAGTTGTTTGATCTAGAGAGGCAAGGAATTGAAGAGTTTCTGAACAAGCAAGAGAGGAGACAGCTAATTCCTCATTTGCTAGTGCTCCAAGTACTAGGGATTGCTTCTCTTGAATACATCCGGTTTTATATGTTGCTTGAAATTGAAAATTGTATCACCATATGTTATACTTTCTGTTTTGAGCATTACGTGCTGTTCTTCATAACTTTTAGGATGTCTAGTTAAGAATGGTTTACTGAATACTTGAGTTTGATAATCTTTGGAACTCTATCTAAAAGATTACCTTCCTAAATTATCATATAGATTGCTTGCTACGTCAGATTGCCTTGACTTTTAGCTACTGCTTTGTCTTAGTGTTTGGAAGAAATGGTCTCTTTTCTCATTCTTTGTACGAGTTGTTTCATAGAGCTGTTCCCTGGCCTACCTTTTTAATGTTTTCTAATTTCTCTGTTGAAAACTTGGGAATGCTGGATAATTCCCTAACCAGGCAGTCAGCTGAAATAATGGACCCCAAAATGTAGGCTGTTAATTATTTTTCAGTGCAACAGCAACGTAATGTGTGACAATGGAGCTTTTTGGTAACAAGTGAAATAATTTTGGACATACGGAAGACTAGAGTGATAAGCACTTAAATAACACCACGCTTCTAAGGATAGCAAAGCACATCATAGCAATTAATGAAGGAGGCCTTCCTTACATACCCAAAGGAGGTACTCCACTGTCTCTAACTCTCTTCACAGGGAGGAGGGGAAGCTGGTTCAGGGAGAGGCGAGGGACAAGGCAAAGTTATAATTAGTGGGTGTGCTGTCTGATGATAGTCAAACATAGACCAAAAGACTCCATTTTAGTCGTTTGCATGAACCCTAGATGGACCCATTCTGAGCAGGGCATTTCTGCAGCAGCTGCTGCCTCACTGGGCTCGACACAACCTGACAAGAAGGTGGCTGGGGGGAGAAAGCCCTGCTGCAGGTTCATGCCGTGGCTAAGGAGGGAAGGGAGAACATGAACACTTTGTAAAACCGTGTGCGGGTAGCTGGTTATGGTCACAGGGGCTGGAGGAATGGAAGAGGAAGGGAGAAGGTAAATCAGACAGTGTGTATCTGAGGGGGAAAATTAGTGCACATGTGAGCCCAAGAATGGGCAAAGGAGTGAGAGGTGTGGAATACAATCATATTTGCTTTCAGCTACTCGAACACAGAAACTCATTTGATTTCCTGTGCAATCAGCACTGAAAACCCAAGTATTTTGTTGCTAGTGCTCAGCTCTGAAAAAACAAGTTCTCTACTTGTGCTTTGCAACACCTTTGAACTGGACACATGTAATGAATCTTGCTGTGTTGTGGCCTACCAGGATCATTTTAGGGTAATGGTCAGCATGAATTTGTTAGCCTTTATGTCGAAAGGGTTGAGGCCATTGGCTCATGGTTGCTCTGGCTAATCATTTTAGCAGTTCAAGAATACTGTACTGTGGACATCCTCCCTGTATGCTCAGCCTGTCCACGAGAAAAGGATATCAGACCCCAGAGTCAGTCTTAAATTCCTTTATAAATAGCTACAGCTGGTTTGCTGTGATGTTTTTCCTTGGTAATTACAGTAAATACGAACTTTAGGTTGTACCAAGTCTAAATGTGCTGGGTTTTTCTTTTTTGCTTTAGCTTCAGCAGTATTTTTAAATCCATGAACTAAGGATTTGTTTTTAAATTTTAAGAGATATCTCCCTAAGCGTAGAAATACAGGACTAAATTTGCTTTCTGGGCATTAACATAGCCTTAAAGCAAGCAAAGTGGGCATGGAGGCTGGTAGCTGTGCTTGACTCTTAGGGATTGATTTTGGTGTATTAGACAAGCTCCCTTTTAAATTTGATATTCTGGTCTTAGGAATAGCCAGGGAGGAGGGCAGATATCTTCAGACATACATATGTGTGTGACATTTAAAAATTGTCTTACTTGAAAAAATACTATCACTGTTACAATTTATTCACTGCTGAAGCATACATAGAGCTGAAAAAGGTCTGTGCTGATTAGTGAGACAAGTATACACATTAATACCAGATTAATCAGACCTCAGACTTCTAAGATGACGACATAAAGACACAGATACAGGTTTGAAAAGCATTATCCTATCTGTTGTCCCTGGCTAGCTTGGCTGAGATGTACATAGTGATGCTTGGACTTCACAGTGCTAAAGCACTGTCGCTCAAGACAAGTCCCACACATTACTAACTACAAAAATGAAACACCAGTAATCTGAAAGACATAACCAAGCCCTTGAAGCAACTTTCTGGTTGGCAGATGATACGGGAATGCCACCATTCAGACCCATGCCATGGGTTCTAAGCTGTTATGTCCTGGATCCTGAGTAGATGCAACACGAAAAGTCTGTCTTTGGGATCCATATTTTGTAGCATCCTGGATACAGTCTCCCACCCTTTTTGAAAACTGTGACTCTCCTGCAGTTGTATCTGACCCCGACATAAAATGATATTAATGTGAAATAGTGTGAGTTTTACCAGAGGTTATCACAGGTTTGGCTATGAGCAAACAAATATACCCTGAAGTCCCACTGCTGCAAGCAGCCAGCAAAAGAGTACCTCTGAAAGCTCACACATTTACTGCACATTTTCAGGCAGAATAATGTTTCTTTAATTATTCCTGTGGTAGAAGGTGGTTCTTGGCCTAGTTTCATATTGTTTCTGCAGCGTGAAGTGGGTTAACCCTGAGCATGTAGCATTTGCAGCTGAGCTGGAAGGCAGTTTCATTTAAACTGAAGAACCGTAGTGCTTCTCAGCTCAGGGAGTCTTTTGCACAACAGTGTTGTGTTTAGTTGTGAATGTCAGGTTGTACCACCATTCTTCAGGGTTTTCTTTAGCACACCCCCATGGTTTAGCTCATGGTTTAGCTGGTTTAGCTCACCAGCTCTTGAGAGGCCTTTTGGCTGTATGGCTTTATTATTTGTGTTTTTTCGAGTCTTGGTGCAGTTTCCTTTTAAACAGAGCTGACTTGCTGCTGTTGACTCCATAACCTGCTTCTCATTTCAACCCCCACCTGCTTAAAAAGTTTAGTAGTTGTCAGTATGTCTTCTGGGACTGATGTCTGAGCAATGGACCATTGAAAAGCGAAATGAAATATAAAACTCCTTTTGTGTCAGGAGCTCTGGATCTGCAAGTGAACACCTGCTCTGCTGATCACTGAACCTAGGGAAGGGAAGAAAGAGGAGGAATCTCCTGAGAAGCAAAATGGCCTACTGGAAGTCAAAACCCCATCCTTCTTGCTGTATCAGCTAATAAGAGTAAATGTGAAAAATAGCTTTTTTTTTTTGTTCTTCATATGAAATACATAGAAATGTCAGGAAGAAACTAAGTAGTTTAGTGAGGAATGAGAGGTGCAGGCTATGGATTTTTGTTTTGGTTTTATCATCAACTCACTGCGTGACTTTGATCATGTGTCTTAGTTCTACCCTGTATTAAGCGAAGCCTGGAAAAATACACACTGTGGTTTTTGATGTTGCACTTTATTTATATAGATCCCCAGGGACCCTGCAGTGCTTCAGTGACTGTCCCCCCCCCATTATGGCAGTGCCACGTAGACTTCAACAACTTAAAGAGTTTAGCTAAACTCTTGACAGGTAGAAACTTCATTATGCTAACTTTCCCCACAGCTAGCTTCTCCCATCAAAAAGCAAGCCTTGCTTTAAGCCTCAGTGAAGTAACAGCACATTTCTGGTTATCTGAAGAGGCTCAAATATAGCGGAATGAATTTATTAATGATGTATTCCCTCACAGCAAACAGATTTGTGCTCTCCCATAATTAAGCACTCCAGAAATAGTACTTGTCACCTTCCCTTTAGAGAAAGTGAAAATAACCACCACACAATGTTAGGCAGTTTTCTCCAAAATTAAAGTTTTGTAGTTGAATCCTTGCAAGTCTTATATTAACAAAAACATATGTTTTATTTTCTTGGATGTTAATACAGTTTTTTGTTTGCATTTAAATGTTCTTGTGGAGTGTTTATACCACTCTGAAGGAAGAACATTGTTCACACATGAAAATCTGTAAATGAAACCAACTTGAAACAAAAGTAAAGCTAGCACATCTGTTTTAATATCTCAGAGAGTAAACCAGCTGTGTGTATATATAATATATACATGTTAGTAGTAGATGTTAAATTAGGTTTTAAGAATTTGTTCCAGCTTAATAGCCTAAAATGTTATTAGTATCATAGATAAGGAAATTACTTAATGAAAAATATATGATTTTTAACCTGACAGTGTCCCTCTTAATTAAGTTATGAGATCCTTAGATGAATGATGTTATAACAGTGCAGTGTGTAGCTTCTATTATTTATAAGACAATGCCAAAGAGCTAGCTCAAACCGATTAAAGCAAGGAAAATCTCATTGAAACTTGCTGTTCTGAGCAAGTGAATGCTGAATATTTGTAGAGAATTCATGCAGCTTTAGCATCCCAAACACAGTACCCAGCTAGATCTTTCTGATGCAGGAATTGCACATTTGGGGAAAATAACGATTATAATATTAAATTAATAAAAAACATTATATTGGCAGGTTTTGAAATGTGAAAAAAAAAATGCAAGTACTTCAGCTGTGACGATTGATGACATTTAACTTTGAAATCTGGGTATCCTCACCTACCTTACAAAGTCAGCCTTGCAGTGAGATTTTTCGTTTTGTTTTGTTTTTGTTTTTATAAAAACCTTCCAAAATTCCTGTTTGGCAGCCAATTGAGTTCCTGTGCTAAAGACCCCTATGGGGCTCATTTCTGCTTGCCCCGAGCTGGCCCAGGTACGTGGACCCTTCAGCACAGACCCCCAGCCCTTCAAGCTGCGGGTGTCCTGGCAGTGCCAGCGAAGCTCTGAGCACCGAGCCCTGCCGGGGCCTGAGAGCGCCCCGAGCTCCAGGCAGCTGCGGGGCCGAGGAGGGAGGATGTGTGATGCACAGCAGGGCTGTGCTGGCACCGGGCACGGCTGAATCATTTCCGTCCCTCTCCCTGCGAGGGTCAGGGAGGCCAAGATTAGCAGCTCACCCAGGTCCCAGCTGCAAGCTCAGCCCAGCCCAGCTGAGCAGTAAAACAGCAGGATCCTTGGGAGAGTTTGTGGGCTCCAACTTGTGAATGGCTGTTGGAGGTCCCGTACCTCACATCTTTCTCTGTCTGTGGAATGTGTTTTATGGTTTTCACTGTGTAGAGATTAGGAATGGTGCATGGCTCTAAAGGCAGGAAGGCTAGTTGCTCTTGATGTAAGAGTTTTAAAAAGGATAAATACTGCTTTTGCTGGTGGTTAACTTATCATTAGTGATTTTTTTACCTCTGCCCAGTTATTTTATCAATTCGGTACTTTAGTAATTAAATTATCTACAATTTAAGGAAATAAATAAGAAACCTGAAATCGCAGAGATTCTGAAATCAATCATAAAGATTTTCTTTCTGGGTCCCTGATTTTATCTTAAATATCAAAATCATTGAAGAATGATTGATTAATATCTCTTAACTTTCTTTCCTGTTCCTACCACTCTTGAAGGCTGTAAAAATCATAAATTATGTGGAATTTCAATCAAACTGAATGCAGCACAAGCAGGTTATAGAGAAGAAGTTGTAACATACTTGAAACTTTTTTCCTAGTCTGACTTCAGAAAAATCCTAAGCAACACAAATAATGAAGTAGTTAGTTTTAAAGGCTTGATTCTGGGAATATTGTTGAAGCAGTCAAAATACGAATTTGCTAAGCAGATATTTAAGAAAATACGTATAATATCTTAACGTGATTATAATTTTAAGCTAGTTTTCTATAGTAGTTCAAGCTCTAACCCCTAGAACTGATAGACTATAATCATGTCTTATACTGATCATGCTTGGCATGGAAAATGAACGTATGCAAGGCTTAGATTAACCGTGCACCACAGATGTATTCAATGAGCCTGTTTCCTGTTTTGCTTTATAAGCCCCCCCAATCCAATCCTTTAGAGACATTTTTATCTGCTAATAAGCATAATTGCAGTCGTTCCTGCTGTCATTTATAAAATTATAAGACATTTATTTAGTCAGTTGTGGTGTTTAAGGCTGTTAAGTTTCCCTGACCAGAAATGAAGCTCTGCTGGCAAATGTTTCTTTAAGACTTCAGTGGTACACCTGGTCTCCTGGTTCTCTCTCCAGTAGATCATTAGTGTGTGATGAGACATTTACCATGCAAAGGTTTGTACCAGAGATACAAAAAGTTCTGGTTCTCACCTCTATCTGCTTTTATACCATTTGTGGTTGCCTAGAAATGATCCAGTTTTTCTCTGAGTCTTGCAGACTGTGGATACAGACCCTGAAGCCTGGAAGGTTTCAGCACTGTACATCTCTGTGAGCAGAAATGCAGATCCAAGGGGATTAAAGCAGAGAAATGGGGTGTGTGTTGTCTTGCAAATTGGCTGAGACCATTTCAGAGGAGTGGAAATCTGCTGAGGTGACTGCCATAAATGTCGCATCTGATCACAGAAGCATAGAATTGTTTGGGTTAAAAGGGTCCTTAAATTAAGAACATCCAGTTCCAAACCACCTGCCATGGACAAGGACACCTTCCACTAGACCAGAGTGCTCAAAGCCCCATTCTCAAGGGAAAGGAGACCTTATTGCAGCCCTTCTGCTGCTCATGGTAGCTTCTTGGGCTACATCTAACTTCAGCCTTCATTTCTCCTGCAAACCATTTCAAAGCTCTTCTTTTTTTTTTTCCCCTTCTGCCATATTTTTCAACTGCAGATAATGAAAACAATTTGATGGATACATGTGGAGACTGGAATTTCTGTATTTATTCTGATGTTACATACAAAGTGACTGACAGTCAGGCTCGGTTCCTTATTTCAAGAGTTGAGCGTATCTTTTTAAATCAATAGGAATTTTGCCATTGACTTGAATTTGAAGAGTTGAAAGGACTCTTGTTTTGAGGGAAGATATCTAAACGTGTCAGAACAAGCACATCTGTTAGCCAGACATCACTTCAAAATCCTGAATTTAGCAGAAAGTTTTAAAGGCTTTGTGGGAAATAATGGACTGCTTTGGGGAACTGCAGAGTATTCAGATTAATCATCTAGGCAGAAGTTTGTGAGTTTAGGGACTCTTCAGTATAGAAATGCTGGAATCATGAGCTAAATGTTACAGTACATCGCTTGGTTCTACTAAAAAAGTATATCATCCTTTTAACTTGTGAAATCCTACTGTCTAAAGGTATGTCAAAGTGAAATAATTCAGGCAGGGGCAACATCAGCAAAAACTGTGACTGTTACTAATTTCACCCTCACTGGTATTTGTTCCATGCAACTGCTGTTTATTCTTCCTAATTCACAGTATAGATGATTTTATTTTATTTTTTTGTTGTTTATCCACATGAATAGACAAGCTCATGAAATGGTCTCAAGCAGCAAATGGCTTTGGAAGTCAGACAAAGTGAACTAATCTCCAGTTTATAAACGTATGGGGATGCTGAAAGAACAAATGCTTCAGCAAGCAACTTTAAAGAAGAATTGGGATGTGGAGTTTCTGAAGGAAAGGAATTGGAGGTGACAGAGCACAATACAGCCTGAGCACAATGACACACTGAGTAGAGAAATTTAATTACATAAAGAGGGATAATAGATGAATCAACTAGAAAAACAGACACCAGAGAGAGCAGGGAGAGAAGAAAAAGAAAATAACCATCCGACCATAGGAAAACAAAATAGAGAACTTTGCAGTATCTTACTAGCCAGCCTTTGAAACCAAAGAGAGTATGTGAAATTTTTTAAAAACTCATTTGTTTCTTAGACAGCCAGGGGAAGGACACTGCAAGGGAAGAAGGGACTCTGCCTTCCTTTGGCTCAGACTGCTTCAAAGGTCTGCCCGGCGTGATAAATAGTGCAAACCCCTTTGTGATCTCTGGATGAAAGTCACGATAGTAAGTCAAAAAAATCATTCAGAGGCCAAGTCCAGCACTCCTCAGCCCTGATTCAGGCAAAACTGCCATTGTTTCACACGAGTGTCTGGAAGACAGAGGATACAGGGGCACTGAGCCAACTGTTCTCTCTCTCTTTTTTTTTTTTTTTTTTTTTTTTCCTTTTTTTTTTTTTTTTTATTTTTTTTTAGGGAAAAAAAAAAAAAAAGCTAAACGGCTTTTCATAGTGGAGAAAACTGTGAGAAAGGGCGGGGGCCACCCACTTGTGGTGCCCTGTCAAGGCTGAGCAGATCCTCCACTACTTTCTTTCCACCTGCCCCCGATCTGCTTTATGCTTTGCATCGTTCATTTGAGGCCAGTCTTTCAGCCCAAAAGGAGAGCTTTGCAGAAAGTTATGGGCAAATAGTCTGAATGGAAACTTCTCTGCACACTTAATTACAGCATTTGCAGTTAAATGCAAACTAGTAGCAAAGCAGTGGGAACAACTGGGCATTCAGCAGAGAGAGGCCAGGTATAAATGCTTCGATGGTTAGATTGATCCGAATTTGAATTAGACACCTTTTTAGCATCTTAAAAGAAACAGTCTCACCTCTGGTTCAGGATGCAACCTTTTTTTCTCTCTCCCTTCCCACCCCCCCTTCCCTGTGTGTACAATAAAATCATAGTCAAAGCAAAGCAAGCAGCTCTGGTTCTCCTAAGGGCTGCACTGAAATCAATGAAGCATCTTCGTGATCTATTGTTCCTAAAAGTGTTCACACTGAGTCACTTCCTCAGCATCTTCTTCTTGCAGCTCAGGGTAGAATTTCACCTCATGTTTCAGTGATTGTTTGGGAGGCTGGGGGAGCATTGTGGCTGATTTCCTTTTCCTTGGGAGTAAGGTTTCCCACTTCGGATAACTTCTGCAGTTACTAAGTACTAAGAAAGGCAGCTTTTTGGGTGCCGTTCACTTCAAGTGTTGAAGGCAGTGCGAGTTTGGAAGAGCCCAGCAGAACGCCCAACACATTGCAGACACAGGCTTCATGCTGTGCTTCACAGGCAGTCTTAGCTCAGGCAAATTCATACCGAAGTCAGCTGAGGTTTTCCCTGAGTGAGAAATGAGTTAAAAACTGAGGCAAGATCCTGATCTTTTACCCAGGCACAATTCCAACAACTTTAGAAGAGTTGCTTTTGACTTACAGCATTGTAACAAAGATCAGAATCTGGGCTTCAATAAGGACTTCAACATTTGGCCACAGTCCCAAGAAGGCCTTTATTAATTTATTTATTTATTAAAATGGACAATTGCATCGACTTTAATAACCCTTGCCTCAAAGTTCACTTGAAAGAAAACTAATAAGACTTTTTATTGAGAGAAGAGAAAAAAAAAAAAAGTTTAGCTATGGTCAGCCAGGGTGGGAAATTCCATTGTGGCTGCAAGCCCATGGCAGGTAGAGTGGAATTTAATGAAGGAAACTGCTGTGTTTTTGTGTCTTTCTGTATGTTTTTCCTTTAAAACCAAGAGCTGGGCAGGCTTCCCATTTGACCTGATGTGACCCAAGCAAATTGCTTCTTATATAAAAACAACTGCAGACTTGGAGAATGTGAAAATGCACTGTATCCTTTTTCCAACTCAGGGAAAATGAAAGCCTGAGAAACAGGACGGCCCTGTCAATACTCGTTGAGCAAAACTATCACTCAAGCCCTATAAAGAGAGATTAGAACAGGCTTCGTTATGCCAGAGGGATTCATTATAAGTTAGATCTCTTTAGGTGTTTCTTTTTAAACAGACACACTTACCATCAGTGAGAGAAAAATCTATTTTTCAGAATTTCTTTTTTTTGTGAAGGGAGGAGAAAAAGAAACTCTCGTAAAGGAGGAGAAAGGAGAAGCGAGGGGAAGAAAATGCTTTAACTAACGCACCCAAACGAAAAGAAATAAATTGATAATTGTTAAAATTCAGGCAAAAAGCCCAACTTTTAGCCTTTGCTGTAACTTGGGAGAGCACAGGCGCAGGGATTCAGGGTGTGTCTACTGATATTGTATTCAGATGTGTTGCCTTGGCATGTGTACTGACGGATTTATTTAAAAAACAAAGCAAAAAAAAAAGGCATTGTGTGCTCGTGAAATGACTTCATAAAATCCTTCCCTTTATGAATTATTTTGATCACAGGGCTTGTTGTTTAAATTTCTAAAGTACTGTGCTTTTTTTTTTTTAATTGCCTCCTTTTCAGAACTGTCTGTTCTCAAGTTGGCACCTTCCGCATAGCAGCATGCAGAGATTAAAGGAGAGGGGAGGGAGGGGAGGTGTGGAGGCTTTCATCAGACCAAGGGGGTGACGTGGTGCATAAGCAAACTCACATCTTCTGTTGGTCACCCCTGAAAGGAATCCTGAGCTCTGAGCCACTCTTCTCCCTTACAGGCATGTCTAATCTGCATCTCCCACTCCAAGGAGAGGCAAGCAAACACTTGGACCGTCACATGCTGCCATGTTAGAGGAGACAGGATAGACTTTTGTTTGCTCTGTCCTGCTTAAAATGGAGGTGAAGAGCTTCCTACGCAGGAAAGCAAGATATGGTAATACTTTCCAGGTTCAGTGAGGCCTCTTTTTCCAAAACATAGGTTTTGCTTGTGCTCCACGAGTTTCTGTCTGTTGCTGAAGGTTTTTTCCTGCCATGGCTCGGGAGTGCAGCTGAGAGACACCATGAGCACTCCCAGCATTGCACACTAAAGGGACACATGTAGAAGGAAACTCCTGATCGTTTCATTCCAGATGTGGTGTTAAGGATCAGCAAAGTCAGTGTTAGTTACTTCCACAAGAACATTCACCATCATCATCATCATCATTCAGATCCTGTATTTATCTAGCAGTTACAATGGAATTTTCAGATGAGGCATGAAACCTACAGTTCAGGAGAGCAGGGGTTCACTTGCAATGTCTTCTTTTTATTTTCTGGGGAACATTCACAAGATCCTTATTATACTTTTTGTTACTTGATAAAATCTGATGTAACATAGTACTTGTGACAGCCCCCCCAGGACTATTGCTGCTTATGTAAAGGAGGAGGTCAGAACAGTGCTGACCTGAAAAGGGCTGTGAGTTTTTTATTGTAAGGTCATATTTATAGCATTCTGATTTCCAAAGAAAGCTGGTACTTCTGCCCAGAATGCTGGTGTTTTCAGGAGGGGATACACTGATTCATGGGGCTGGCACTAATTTGAGGTTAGGCTTTGGAGATTTATGTTATATGTATTGATTTGTTGGGTCTCTCCTCATTGCCCTGTCTGCTGAGCAAACAGATAACAGCTGCACATATAAATGGGTAAGGAGACAGCAAACAGGGATTCAGGGTTCTAGATTGTGTCAAAAAAGATGCTGATTCCCATGGAAGCGAAGGATCCTTGTTTGGTTGACTGGATGCAGTTTGAAAGCTCTGTCTCTGTCTTTAGTGGTAAGACCAGTTGTTCCTCTGGATGTCCAGCCCTCTGGGCTAGAAAACAGGGATGGCGAGCAGAATGAAGCCCCATAATCCAAGGACAAATGTAGTTAGCAACCTACTACACCACTCAGACACACACAGGTCTGTGGGGCCAGATGAAATCCACCCAAGCCTACTGAGTGGAGGTGCTGGCTGAAGTGCTCACCAAGCCACTTTCCACCAGGGATCAGCAGTCCTGTCTGAGCGTGGTTTAGCATTGGAACAGCTGCCCAGGGAACTGGTGGAGTCACCATCCCTGGTTGTATTTAAGAGACATGTGGATGTGACACTGGGGAACATGGTTTAGTGATGGGCTTGGCTGTTCTCGGTTAACAGTTGGACTCAGTGATCTTAAGAGTCTTTGAACCTAAATGATTCTATGATTTTTTTCACTGCATGGAATTTTTCTACAAGTAGCATAGCTTCCAGGGCCTGGTAGACTTGTTTTTAACTCCGTACAGGAAAGTTCCAAGTAGACAAACAGTGGAAACCTTATTATCTTAAGCTAGAGAATTTGCTTCATAGTTTAGAGACACTTTGTTCCCAGAAACTCTTTTCCATAGCCTAATAGATCATTCTGCTACAGAGAAATAAGACTGTACGTAGAACTTCTCTTTTTACTTCAGGTCCTTTCCCTTTGCAGATTAGACATCATTCTCATCTCCAGACCTGCGCTTTGTGTGACAGGAGGTGAGTGTCATTCAACAAACTTGTCTTGATAGCAGCTCTTCTTGTCCCTTAGCCAAGAGGATGTATTATCTTTGACATTATGAAGTTTATGTAAAACTATACAGAGCAAAATGTGCTTTTTTACTTCCTGTGTGTAAACACTGGAACCACTTCATGCATACTCCATCACAGACTGGAGTCCAAGCCATCTAACTTTTCAGTGAATATATATTAATCATTCATTCAGAAGCAGCTGAATTATTGCTTTTAAATATAATTTTCTGTTGTTTATGTGATTGTTTTTTGGGATCCATTATCCACACAAGTGTTTCTCAGCCTGGACTGTTTCTGTGGCATCTAATGTGAAGTGCAGTGTGCAAATCAACAAAATGTTGTGAGATTCTTCCTGTGCAGCTTTGGAGAGAATGCCTACTTTAAGAGCTAGTTGGAACATAAAATAATTTCTGTGAATTATACCTTTTTTTAAAGGAAATCAAATAGGTAATGAGCACTGGTTTTAGGTTAGACTTAATGTTACTTATGGATGTTTAGCAATACATAATTTCAGCAGGAGAATACACTGCCTATCCTGTCGAATCAATCCTTTTGTATCATTTTACTGGACAAAGCATTTGGCAGATTGAGGAGAACAGTTTAGGTGCACGGGTGTCTCCCTGAGATTTAAAATTGAAGCACTGTAAGGTGTCTGCGTTTTTGACAATGGACTTCAGAGCTCTTTTGAATTCCATCAAAAGACCTAAGGAAATTACTAAAGAGAGGTCAAAGTGCATTTGGCAGGCCATGGAAGAAATCCTTTTGCGTGTCATTTCTCCCAGTCTGGGTGGACTGTCACAGGACCATGTCGTAATGTGTCCTCTGTTTTTTGACTTAGATAAATTCTCAGCAGCTTTTTTTAGCTTATACTCTTTTATAGATCTCAGTGGGAATTTTGACCAAGAAAGAAGCAAGTAGTGCTTCAGGATGTAATGCTAGATTTTTGTGTGCCTGGTCTTGACCATGTATATGACCAGATTTCTGAGTGAAAGGCAGGATAAAATGAAGATGTTGCTAAGTGAAAAGCAGATGAAGGAATTTCTGGCTTAAAAATCCAAATTAAGGTATCAGCAGGAGATTTGCAGTCTCTTTACTCCAATTTCTAATTTGTACAAGCCTGTGTGGACCTATTTCTTTCTCATTTAATGGCACACCCAGAACTTTCATTGGCTTCAGTGCAATTATTGTTACAGCTCCAGGAACTGTCCCAAGAAGTCTGCACCAAAACCCATTTATCTAAGTGGAAATGCTTCCAGTGGCACCTGTATGCCCTGGGCTGGGCTGTATATGTAGGTACCTCTAAGTTGAGTACTACTGAAAATAGTCTATGTTCTTGTTTAAAAAGGATGCAAAACAAAATAGATGTTCTGATCAATTGTACTTCTTTTTTTTTTTTTTTTTTAATGTAAAAAGTAGCAACAACATGAAAAGCTACTGATAAGAATTATAAAAATTCTATGATGGGTACTGCAATTTTCAATATGTAATGGCTCAGAAATATTTGTTTCTTCTGGAATTTGAGACTTGTCACTGATTTTGAGACGTCTCAGTTCTACTGGGAACAGCATTTGTAAATATTGAAATATTTACCTTACATATGCATTTTATGTTATATATATTTGTCATATTTTCAGAGGTGACAGAAATATAAATCCTGGCATTAGTATTTTGAATTTTGGTAGGTTTGTTTACCTGAAAAAATTCTAATGGAACTTATAAACTCTTGTGAATACTTCTAGCTGCTTATTATTTAAGTGTGTGACTGGTCCTGTAGGACTAAAAATTCAGGGGAATAGCTAACCAGCTGTAAGCTAAGTATATGAGTGCATATTTTCATAATCAGAGGTTTAAATTTTTAAAGAAACTGCACAGAAATCTTATCATCTGCTTCAAAAAAACCAGGACCCCTTTTAGAATAAGAAACAAGAGCATTACTAACCTAAAGTATAGAGGGAGAAAACTTAGACTGTTGAAACTGCAAAATGGACTGAAATGAGGAAATTGTATTTACCCAGTTTGGAATCTGGCAAGTGCACTTGAAATACTTCTATTTTTCTTTCTTTCTTATTCACAGAGTTGCAGGATTTGGGTTAGGTCTAAAGTCAAAATAAATATGATGCCTCACTCAAGAAGAACTCTACCTCCTTTATTTAAGAATTTGTATAAAGCATTTGACGGGGTTGAGTGGTATTTTATTTGGTTAAATTAGGGTTTGAGGTTTGTAAAGTTTAAACTTGGTCCCCTTTTGAGAATGATTTAAGACAGGAATGCTATAATCATCTAGTTATATGAGGCTAGAGCAGGTGCCGGGGATGGAAAAATGTTTTTTTTCTCCTTCCATCTGTTCTCTGAAGAACTACTTAATTTTTCTTGCAGGAATCTGTTAAAAGCTTTTCATAAGGTTTCCCTGTAGGCAGACAATTCACTGCAGAACCCCATAGGCAGTGCCTTTGGATGAACTGGGAGTAACTAGTGCATAGGCTCATCCTTCTTTTCCAGGTGGAATGAGAAAAACAGGAAAGTGTGCTCAGGGATCCCTCTCCATGTCTCTCTTTTGAGTGCAGCAGAGATTGGACAAACTCAAGAGCAGCTTCATGATCCATTTCTGCTAGTGGGAATAACATGACTTTCTGTTGTATTTAAAACAATGAATGGAATTGGGTTGCTTTCCCTTCTATATGAATATGTGTCAGTTATTCCAGTTTTGGTTTTTTGAATATTCAAACAAATAATAGAAAAAAGTGAAACTACCTTGAAAATGTTCAACTTGTTACAGTTTCTGCTTCTAAATCAAGACAACTTGAGTTTATCAGACTAGATGTCCTGTAGCTGGGCAAATAAGTAGTCCTGCATTCCTTACTTCTTTATTTGTCTTTGTGACAGGGGTTCCTAGATGTTAGAGCTTTGAAATTTTTTCAAACTCAGGGTAATTTTCTCTTCTTAGTGCAGATTTCTTCACAATACTTCTGCTAATATTAATGGGACTCATACAGAAATCCTTTCTGTTACTACAGAGGAAGGGATCCCAAATGTTTTAGTCTTCCCATCTGTATACCACCAGAATGCCATCAGATGAGAAGGAAGAAAAGAGTACCAGTTTACAGCAGAAAAATATTAGAGGAATTCCCCCAACACACACCTACCCTGCAGGAAAACAGGGAGTGTGTCTGTATGGGAAAAATCTGACAAGTTTGGCATGAGTTGGGATTTAAACTTCCTCCAAGCTCTGAAGTTCAGGAATTCAGCCTTTGGGTCTAACCCACAGCAGTTTTGTTAGCTGACAAGGTCAAAGTTGTGCTAAGGGTAAAAATCCTTCCCGCTTAATTTTGGAAATCTGAAAGTCAAAATTTTAGATTTTTCTCTAAAATAAATGAAGATAAATTGGCCCTTCCAGGATGAATTATTCTCCTCCTTTGATAGTCCTGTTGTGAAAGGACAGATTTCTCTTTACAGGTTCCTATCTACATGCAGACTTTCCAGATAGCTTAAATAAGGGGGTTGAACACTACCCAACATTGCCACACCTGGCTGTGGTCAGAAAAATGATAACAGGTCTTCTTCAATTCTGTTTTGAGTTTTCCTGTTGTGTTTCCCCTGAGTTGACACTGCTTGACATGGACACAGGTTTTAATTTGGGGTAATCTTCCATATTTCTGGACTGGTTTAATTTTTTGTTTATTTGTTTCTCTTGATTTCCAAATGCCGTGATAATCTCAGATAAGTAGGGATATCTCAGAAGGGAAGGAGAATATTCTGGGAAGGTATGACAAGAGGCTTGCTCTGGTTTTATACATTTTCTTCTAGATGATTACTCTTGACTTCCATTGGAAAGGGCGGACCGGGCTAAATGGAGCATCTGCCCCCATTTATTCCCATGTTGTTCAGGAGACTTTATGCATGTTCACAAGTATAAATACATACACATGTCAAGCCTTTCAGTCTCCTAAGTGCTGTTGATAATTATTTCCATTCCTTTTCTAATAAATAGGTAAGTGGAAACAGAAACTTTTCCTGTGACATGGGTGGCAGAAACATATGAATCAAGAACCCAAAGCCTCTTGGTTCATGTTCAGGGCATAGTTGAGTTCTTCTTACCTACACACACACACCCTTCCTGCTTGGAACACTGTGATAAACAGCTTCAGCTGTCCTGTAGAAGGTGGAAAAGGACAGTTCTCTCAGAGAAATCCTTTATGGGCTCCTTTGGCTGCTATTGTTACGACACTGATGTGAGAGGAGGGCATGTAATTACCAGCCTTCCTGCACAGGAGCAGGAGTGCTCCTTTCATGCTTCCCAGTTGTTTGCAAGTTGGGCCTGCTCATGCAGCAAGTCCCAAAAATGCAGCTCTGCTGCCATGCCGATGAATTGTTCATTAGTCACCTTATACTGTATGTACATGCTCAAACGTATGTAGGTGTATTACGTTCATGGTTTATGTATACACATGTGAAAGTATTTATTGTACCTGCATGCACCCGAGGTAAGCTCTGTGTTTAGCAGCTTCGAGTCAAATGACCTGGTAGTGAAGGCTTGAAGGTAATTTGAAAACCCAGAGCAGTGCTTGTTTCTTCCCTGAAGAATGGTGCATGTTACATATCTCCATTTTGCAAATTAGTTCTTTCTGAACACTTTTGAATGAAAGGATCTGTCTTACAGAGGTGTGGGTGATCCGAGCAGTTTCTTCTATGATAATGAAAGCATGTTTCATATACAAGAAAGTTTTCTGGGGTTTTTTTGTGGCCTTGAGTAGATCACAATGGCCCTTTACCACTCTTTTTCCATTTCAGCCATTGTGAGTCTTGAATAACTAACATTTGGAAGCATTTTTGCAAATGAAAGCTGGTTATGAAAATGCACGGATAGAAAAGCAAACAGTATGATCCTAGATGGGTGTTTTCCAGAGGCATTCTGATGAACTTCCCCTGAAACGTAGCTCTGTTTTTGTGAGCTTCAAAAAGTAAAGACAATATCTGTAGTATTACATTTAGTTTTATTCATTAAAGAAGTGTTTGAAATGCATTATTCTGTCTAGTCCAGCAAGGAGCCCCACGTTAACTGATGTGTTATGGGCTGCTCCATGGCACAAAAGCATAACAAGAGAAAATACTCTCTTTTCCTTTCCCAGTTTTTGCATTGTGACCTGACATTTATGCATATTGCATAAAGGAAACTCTGAGTACTGCAGCTTCACTGACTTGAGGCTGACAAACATTTTTTTCTCCCCTTTACTTGTTTTTTGTCGTTTCCTGATAAGTTCAACGTACTGAATACTGTGCGTGTCTTTCCAGGTAGCACAGAAAGGATTGGTTATAGACTTTACATGAGGCTGCACTGTAACTTCTGTTCATGTCCAGCTTTTCAGTACAAAAATAATGTGTACCTGAGTTCAACCGAAATGGTTGTGTCTGCCTGATCACATTGTCTACAGAGCCAAATAATCTAAAGTATGCATGGTTTGATAGACTAAGCATCCAACAAAAGCTTCCTTAAAATGAGTCATATCTTTGATTCAACAGTCACATTAGTTGAAATTAATCAGTCTTCCTGTTGCTGGCACTGGGAAATTTAAGAAGAAAAGCAAAAGAATTGCTGCAACAAAACAATGCCATCCATTGTAAGGCAGTGCCAGCCAGGGATACCAGGCAGCAACCAGCCAGGCCAAATCAGCACTTATTTATTAATTCCAGGAATGTCTCAAATATTTGAGGGCAGTTTCCGGACAGAGCAGTGATGGCAGAGGGTTCTGGCATTACAGTTTGTCAAGGCGTCATGGATCTCCTGTTGGGAAGTGTTCACATTTGGGTACTCAATTCATTACACTTGAAGTAATTGTCCTTCACACTGTTCTAGCAGGAGTGGCAAGAAAACTGCATGGACCAATAAAGCAAGCAGCACTCCTTTCTGTATCCCATCTGGAGGCCAAGTTCATTTTTCCTTTCTCCCTTTCTGGAACTTAATTTTACATCAAGCAAGAGGTCAGAATTCAAGCATGATAGTTCAGATGTGCTCACCTAAAAAGTGTGTATGATAGTTACTATGTCCTTGGTCATTTTTAGGCATAAAGGGAATCTATATTTCCTTACTTCCTTGCTGTCCTAGTGCTGCCTTCTCTGTATTTGCATTACAGGTTTATTAGATCTTTTGAAAGTCCCTCCACTCAGTGTACAGACACCTATTCCTTCAAGTCTTTCTCTCCCTTCATTACCTCTTCTTGACTGAAAATTATTCTCCCATGCCAGGTCTAGTTCTCATTTCCTTGGTCTCTTTCTTATCAGTTCTTCCCTTCTGTGTTCACAATTCAAAGATGCTTCAGATTGAATGCAGACATAGCCAAGTGAAATTCTGTGGCTTACATTACTTGGAGGTAAAGCAGTGCTACTTGGGCAAACTGTTTGAGCTGTAAATCAATTAATTTATTCATGCTGATTCCATGGACAAGTGTTTCCTTCTGACCTCTGGAGTTGCATCCACACTTTTGCATAAGCAATATTTTAGATTTCTTTGTACAAACAAGATGCATACACATCAGTCAGTCCCAACCTTGGCAGCGTAAATTCACACAGAAAAAAGAAATTTGATCTTAAGAGCACTAAAATGCAGGGGAAAAAAAAAACACCTTTGAAAAAGTTTTCAAATCTCTTTTACAGATTATCATTCTGCACTCATAGTATGAGCACGTTGCAGAAGTTCCTTAAGCAATTGCAGCTAAAATCTGAAATGAATTTATGGACTTGTTTGGCTTTTGCTTTTCCTCATCCAGCAATAGAATACAGTACCCAAGTTACATCCTGCATTTCTGTCACCATGCCTTTGCCAAGTCTGTTTCTGCTCTATCCTGTTTACTCACTTCCCTCAGCTGTTTTCCCTAATTTGTGACTATAGGTCTCGTGTGTTTCCAAGAGACACGGCTCTCAATTTCTTTAAAGCTGGCTTTTTGCTCTTATATAAGTGATATTGTTCTTGTCCACTTCTCCTGTATTCAGGCCTGGTGTTAGGCCAGACCCATTGTTCTTCAGAAATGAAGGAGTGGTGCTCAGTGTAGCCCACTTGGCTGCTGAGAAATGGCCTCCTACTTAATTTTTCTCCACCAAAGGCTGATGGAATTTGTGGAGTTCCTGGGTTTGCACCCTGCTCCAAGCACTGATTAAGGGTGACTGTTTCCCACCTAACACTAGCCTGGTCTTGTTTGCTATACTTCTCCCTTTCAACCATGAAGTGCAAAGTAAGGTTAAGATTAACAGCTTACCCAACAGCAGTCTGCAGTGCCAAGCCAGATACCGGAGAGAAACACGGCTTCCTTCAAGCTCACAAACCGACTGGTGATCAGAGCAATGAAGGTTTGCTGGGATCAGTCCAGAGAGGGAAGGTGAATGCAGGGTGGCTGCAGAGCTAGGCAAATACGGCGATTGCAGTCTGACATAGAAAACAGTCCCAGGAAAAACAGTTAAAACAGGGAGCAACTCTAGCTTAGTACTTTGGGAGTGGTGCAGAAACAATGGACATTCTTCATTAGTCGAATGTTGGGATTCTTTCTGAATGTATGTGTCGGTCTTGGCCTGGGCAGGCTGTCTTCTTCCCTGTTTTTTAATGTATTCACCAAATGTGTAAGAAATTAAAACTGCATAATGAGCAGCATTTCCTCTCTGCAAACTTGCAGTGCACCAGCTATGAGAGGAAATGTGTTCCTGGGGATATGCATTTTTTATACTCTTCTCTGACTAGCACCATATCATTACATCTTCATTCAATAAAAGTGTGTGTCTTTAATATATATATACTCATGCACATATATATCATTCCAGTAAAGAGCTGTGGAAAGGCAGGAAAATGGTTATAAAAATAAGCATTCTGAACAACAAACAAGCTTAGTCTACAGCTAAAGGAAACTTTGAAGAAACAGGCCTTCATGAAGGAATAACATTGTTGAAACCATATGTTTTCCATGTACCAGGAGACTGTTTTAATAGTTTACAAATGTATTTAACCACAGAAAGTCTAAAATTAGTCAATGTTTTAAAGGGCTAAAGATTGACACAAGTCATTCCAGTTAGTGAAGGACTTCTTTTCATCCACATCCAGTGAATAAACCTACATGACTGAGCAGATGTTTGTGGGGGATTGGTGTTCTATGGCTGCTGATTAGGGTTGTACGAAACTTTGCTGCTAACTTGTAGTATTCATTTTTTTCAGGTATTATGTCTTGTGGGAAATATGGTGGCCTAGACCACAAGAAACTCAAGTTCTGCCCCTGCTCTGCTGCTGCTGTGCTACATGGTCTAGAACAAGGTGTTCCTCCTCACTGTAGTGGTTTTGCCCTCATAAATTAGGAAATCCCTTTGTAAATTACTTTGAGAACTGCTGATGAAAGGTGCCGGCTATGAGCTTTGCCAGTCTTTTCTCCCAGTTTGCTTGAGTTTAGTAGCCTAAAGTAAAACTCAGGTGAGTCTTCAGGACCTCCAGGGTTTGTACTGAAGTTGTACAAAACCTTGTATACAGCATGTTTTCACTTTAACAGCTCCAGGGTTACTCCGAGCTGGGCTCCCCATTGTTAACAGGGCTTGTGAACCTCAGGAAATCCTTCCTCATCTGATCTGAATTATGAATTGGCAATGAAATCAACATCTTCTGCTGAGCAGCAAAGGTTTTATGAGGCTGTGCAGCACTGTCTCCACAAAAGCTTAGTTCTGTTTCAGCAGTGCTCAAACACCAGCTCTGCTCTGTTGCACACCCTGTGCATTCTCCTCTTCATCCTTACATGAACTTCATCCCAGATGGCTTCATCCTTAATTGACTCAGTACCATGTATGACCACAACTGAGGCACGTGTACTGATGTCACCGTGTTCTGTGATATCACACCCACCTCTGCTGAGCATGATCTGTGCTCCTGCCTCCGTGATACCATGTTCTCAAATGAAACAGGTTTGCCCTTTCAATCCAACTTGGCATCTTCCTCATCACAACAGCTCTTTCCATTGTGGTTTGAGCCACTTAAAGAGAAAACTAAGTCACAGAGCTACCTGACAGTGTCAGTCATTGAATCGTGTTTGAGCATGCTTTCCTCTTAGTTCTGTAGTGGCTCTCTATGCTCACTTGTCAGGTTTTCATTCCAATGGCTCTTCTACTGGGTTTCTAGTCTGTAAGGAACTCGTCTTTATTCTATACACTCGTTGGCTGGAGCAAGCTTAAGAAAAAAAGATGTATCTAGAAGAGAGGAGGAAAGTGGGCTTGGTCCTCAATAGGTCTGGTACTCTACCAGAAATCTGGACAGGATTTCCATCTTTCGCCCCCCTGGGGTGATAATGCGGTAATGCAAAGAAACCTGAAAACAGAAAGATCTTACTAGATTTTCTGCGTTACTAGAAATCCTATTCAGATCTTTTATTTAAAAAAGGGTCAAAATGTACGCAAGAAAAGGAGCTATATTAGCTCCTTCAATGAAGTATTCCTTTCATTCTCTGTCAAAAAAAATTGGTCACATGCTAAACATCGAACAAAAAAATTTGAAATGTTAAAGGAATAAAACTCTTCAGGGAATAAATTATTTTTACAACTGGCCAATATAAAATAATACAGTACAAGTCTCTTAAAGTAGTAATTGATAAAGGAATAAAACTGCTAAAAGAGTATATTTTTCATTCACTGGAGCTAACTGTATAATAGCACTCAGCTGTATTTAATCTCTGGGGGCCTAGGGAACAGGCACAAAAATGAACGTAACTTAAAATTGACGAGTGATCTTTCATGAGATCTGTGGTACCTGCTGCCTGCTGGCAACAGCCATGTTACTGCAGCAAGCCTCCTCACTCAGCCCCACAGTACTTTGCCTTTCTGAGCCTTTTTTTATCTGTATGTTAAGTAGGTAATTCCCAAGGCATCGTTATTAAGTGAAAAAGCATGACTCTTCCAGCCTGACACTCGGGGAAACTGAGATACAGGGAGGATAAAGCCTTTGCCTGAGGTCAGACTGGTTTGTTCTACCATGTAATACGGCTGTAATGGGCCTCAGCCCTTCCACAGAATGCTGAATGCAAACACACTAGAATAAAATTTTTAGATTGTGGTTTCACTGGATACTGTGGAACAGGATTACAGCTGTGCCAGACCCAGGTCCTTCAGCTTCCTACAGTGCACACTTGAGTCTCACTACAGAAATCAAGTACCAGTTTTATATTAGCATCTGGCTAATTAAAGAACTCCTGCATTATATTCTAGAGCTATGTGAGTAGGCTTCAAAGGTTGACCTCACATGGGCAAAAACAGAGCATCCCAAGAGGGAGAAAATTCCCCCACTGTGTGGCCATAGTGTGATTCTTGTTTGCCTTTAAAACAGGTCTGTCCCATGAACTTCTTAGATTTTCATTGAGGAAAAGAAGATAAATTTTTCATTACGTAGATACAGGCAGAGATTCTTGGCTGAGGAGAATGGAGAGAGAGGAGAGACTTGGAAGAATGCATACAAGCAGCATTTCATTTATCCTTCTTATGTCTTGGTGGGTCTTAGAGAGGCCAAGTGATTTCTAGCTTGTGCAGGCTTCACCCAAGTGACGTTCTCTCCCCAGTGTCTCTTCCTGTTTTTCCATCCACTGCCCAGACTGTCTGTCCCCACAGAACTGCTTCATTCTTCTTGAGATCAGTCACACTGAAACAACTGAACAGAGTTAGACTTTCTAACTGTGTCTGTCAACTGGTTTTGGTTCAGTGCTTCTCTCCCATCACCCATGAGCTCATTTTCCATTAATTCAATCAGAAGTAAGACCAAGGGCTTTTATCTAAATAGTCTTAAATTTGGGGTGTATTTTAAAACTAAATCCTTCTTTATGTTAAAGTTATGAAACTACATTCTTTTCATAGCACTTCCTTATAAAGCTATTGTTCCCACTGTATTAAATTTTATCAACATTTGAAATTTAGAAATATATCTACATTTTACAAGATTTTTGGCCTTTGCTTCCCTAAAAAAGGAAGTAACTGACTTCCTTATTTTCTTACACTGTTTACTGTGTTCAGTTCTAGTGAAGAATATGCCAGAAACTTTGATGAGTGGGTAAAAATAGTAGAAGATAAATGTTCCTTTGTAAAGTTCCACCCCATGCATACCCTGTGCCCTTGCATCATATTGCCTAGTCTGTTTATTTTAAACAGACTGTATCAATTCAGGAATAGTAGCATGCTGTTATCAATAAAACAGAGATGGATTCCCTTTATAACACACAGAATCAGTTAGAAGTTTCTCTCACCAATTATTTTAGGATAGAAATTGGTATACTTTGAGACCTGGACCTGGTGGGATGAAATTAAAAAAAAAAAAAAAAAGAAAGAAAAAGGCAGGTAGAAAAAAAAAAACTTCAGTCTTTTTCTTAATGGTGGTTTTAATCATGTAGAAAGAAGCAAGGAAAGCAAGAAGGAGAATAAACGGCAGTATTCCGAAGTTACCAAATAATACAATTTGTTTCTGCCTCAGTTCAAAATGACCCAAATGAATGTTGTTTAAACTTGGATTATTTTGTAGATACCCTTGAGAGTCTGCTAGTAAATCAAGTGCCAAACAAGTTAGTTCCGTAGTTTCAAAGTGGTACATACATAACATATGTAGCCAGAATATCACTTGTGCCTGAACCTCACTATTTTTCTGTTGAGCTCTGTCTCCATTCTCATGGAAACCAGCCACTGATTGACAGTAATGCTGTGAACTTCCACTTATTAGCTAATGCTGACTTTTCTTGAAAATAGGAGCTGAGCGTAGAAATATGGAATATTCATGGAACAAAATTCCAGAGAGAGAGGTCTCAGGGTCAGGAGGAGGGAGGGAATGAGAGACAGATGCCAGATTGCCTGTAGAGAGTCCAAGCATGTGTTTTTGTTTGTAGCAATGATGCACATGCCTTTTGCGGGTGCAATTATTGCTTTTGCCTTTGAAAGTTTTACCATAAATCTGTTTCTCAATCTCCCTTCATTTTTGACCCAAATTAACCTCTTCTCCATACAGTTCTGTTACTTAACCTCAGTTTCTCTTGGGAATATCCATGCACCACCGTGCTCTAGGTGTTCTCTCCTGAATTTTAGAGATCACTCTGAATTCAAATCTGTTTCTGATCAGATTTAATTCATTAGTTTTTCTGTCTTTTCATGATCTTCATGCACTGGATTTTATCCTTCACTGAGTCATTGCAATGAACAACACCACATGAGTGAAAAAAATAATTTGCCCTTTATTTTTGGTCTCTGCCTACCATGCAGCTTTAAGCAAAGGCATATGATCTGTAAGCAGATGAAAACTGAGACCTAAAGTATTTGAATATCCATTTAACATATCGTGACACTTTCCTTTTAATCTATCAAATGCTTAAAAATCTGAATTCTCTTGTTCTAGGAATAGCTTGTCTTATTTGAGTGACACTTCGGGTCTAATGAAGCTGACTGCAGGTGACTCACAGCTAACTGTGCAACAGATGTGGGGTGAAAGCTTTTAGCAGCCATGCACTTCCAAGTGGGAATTCCCTGCCTGTAGTATCTGTGACATTGATACTGTGCTATTTTCCCATGTCAGACTCAGGCTTTATTGTGGACCTGACAGGTTCAAAGTCACTGAAGCTACTTCTTGTCGTAGAGTGTTTCAGAGAGGAGGCATTTAATAGTGTTTTAGCATTTGTTAGTTTTATTTAGGAAATGGAGAAAAAATTGCATCTCGATGTTCTTGTACTCCTGGGGAGCTTTCAAGCTTCAGTGAGTTTTCTCACCTGGCCCTCATCCCTAGGCTGGGGTGCTGACAAACGTGCTGCATCTTACCAGGTGAAGAGACTGCGGTTCAATTCAACTGCCAGTTGTGCCATATCTGGCTGAACAGAATATGTACTGGTTTGAAATGTTGTTAAAGTTACCATGAAGAGCTAAGGATCAGAAAACAGATTCATATCCTACTGTGTGCACAGTCAGGAATTTTCCGTCCCCTCATCTTCTGGAAAGAGAAGTTTTCGATAGTTCAGGAGTTTTTTTTTATGGGAGATACAGTATGTTGCCTGTGAGTTTCCCCAAATGCTTTGGGGAAGCTTCTCCTTTGGTATGTCCTGCAATTTGCAGGACTGATGCTGAGAGAGAAAGAGCCATGCAACAGCTCACAAACGTGAGCCTTGAGGTGCTGGAGAAGTCAAGGAGGGGCAGATGGGTTGGCAGAGTTTCATGGTTTCTGGTGTGCTGCCCACAGTGGTTTGAAGTAAATGTAGCCTGCATCAGTTCTGTCATAGCTGAGTGGCAGACTTCATCCCACGTGGGATGCAACCAACTAAATAGGGTCAGTCACTTGGGATAGCTGTTGAGTGTGGATGCCTGCTGTCCTAAAGGGACTGTGAGCTTAGTGGATTCCAGCCAAGAGCTCTCTGCAATACTATTTATCAAGAAAGCCATACTTTTGAGCCAGAGGTGTGTATCTGGGGCCTCAAAATAGAAGTAATTTAAATGCATATATATGTACTTTTATTTTATTTTATATAGGGCAAAGTTGCCTGAAGCCTGTTTATTAGTTAATAACCCCCTCCAGGTTACCGTCTCTAATCTTGTAATGAAATTGAGTTAATAAATCCAAGATATTATTAAATAAAGTAAGTATTTAATATTGCTTGTCCTCTTTGAATCCAAGTTGCAATACAACAGAATTTCATTTTATAAATAACACCTTTCGTGCTAGCACCACAGGGCATGATTCAAAAGAATCTAAATAGAACATGAATGCTGTAATCAAATGCAGACCCCAGGAAGGCAGATTAAAAAGGCATGTTGCTGGTTAGCACAGCAGACAGGGTAAGTATAGCAGGTCACAGCAGAAAAGCTAGTTACAAAAACAAGGGCACAATCAAATGAAAATTGTTTGCTTGCCCACTCCAAACCATGACTGACTGCTTCTGTGTCCGTGACCTATTTTTTTTAAATAAAGGATGATTTTGAGAGGTTGTTACATTTTAATTGCTTTGTACTAAACAAGAAAACAACAACAAAAAAATCTCAACTCCATGTTTGCATGTGGAAGACACCAGGAGAATATCTATTTATAGGTAGAGACACTACAGCTGGAGAAGACTTTTCCACTAGGTTTATTTCATCTCTGTTTATCTCATCTGTTTGCACCCACTGCCAGAGGCTGTGTATCTCCTGCTATATAGAGGAACATAGAGCAGAGGGAGAAGCTGCAGGGAGCTGCCATGAAGCTTGCCTTGCAGAGAAGGGGAACACTTGCATCCTGCAAGTGTTCAGTGCTGAGGCAGAACTGGCAGGAGCAAAGCAAACTGGGCAGCAAAGCCTGTGAAGCCCAGGATCCAGAGGCAGCCCTACCCTGGTATGATCCCCCTGCAGCGCTGCCTGGCTGCTGGCACGTGCCTGGCTCTCCTGGCCGCGCTGTCTTCCTGTCTTTCTTCCTTGAGGCTGTTACAAAGGTGGAGCAGAGGTTAATGGAGCAAACAGCAGAATTAACCTCCATGTGCTTATCTGCAGCTGCTCCCAAGGTCTGGTTGCAGCATGGCCTTTCTCTAAGCACAGAGCTTTAGTTTGTGGAGGGATGCATGGAAGGGAGGAGAAAAAAAGTCAGGGTCTCCAAGCACTCGCCGTGCTCTGCTGGGGTTCTTCTCTCTTTCTTTGCTGAGATGGGGAAAGCATCACCCTTTTTGAGGCTTGTCCTCTCTATACTGATACAAGGCAGGCAGAGAAACCCTTAGGGGTTATTGTGTTCAGCCCTGTATTCTCTTGTGTGCATACACAGAATTGCTGCAGAACATATTTGGTCTTCTGGTTCAAGAACTAACAGCCAAGACAGGGGGAAGAAATAAAACTCTGATGATTTTGTTTATATGTATGTGTGTATGCACAGATGTACATACACAAATGTAAACATTTATATGTGTGTGTGTAACATGGTTGCGAATATATAGGAAATATTTTCCATATAGGAAATACGGAAATTCCCAAGAAAAAGTAAAGTCAGTACAATTTCCTCACCGAGCTACTCCAAGGAAGTATTTTCATATGCGGTCTATTATTTTACTTTAATAGGTAGAATCAAACTAGCTTAATGCAAATAATGAGTCACAAAAACTAGTTTGTAAACAGTATAGTGAAAAGAAAAAAAAACCAAAACCACAAGTTTCCAGAGTGGTCTGCCGTACTCAAGGTAAATGAAATATTTAGTGGTGGCAGCAGCAAAAAAATGAAATATGAGATCTTGCATCCCAAGTTATTAGTGACCTGTTAAACGACAGGCTGAAAAGTGCCTTTACCAAATTAAAACTTTGAAAAAGGGCACAAATGGGAAATGTCAAAATAAAAAAGCTGAGGAAAATGACTGTCCTCCTGGCTCTTATTATTTTGCAGTTCTGAGGTTGTGGCCACTGTTAATGCTAGTGAAGCAAGAATGGCACACTTCAGTCTCCTGAAGTCTGTAATGGAAATAGTCTGCACTGACAGGCAGACAGCTGGAATTTGCTGAGATTTTGATCACAATTGCGTGATCTGTTCACTGCATGTGTTTTTTTGTTTAGTCTAATTTTCAGAAACTTCATACGCCTATATTTTTTTAATAGAAGATTTCATTTGGTTCTCTGTTCCCTGTGTTTACAGAACAGCCATCCCTAATGCTTAATGATACTAAATAATAAGAATGCCAGAGTGCTTAATTTAATGTCTGCTATTGATCTCTGGACTGTTTAGGGAATGACTTACTAAACACAGAGGGCCATGTACTGCCCCCACTTCCGTCTATGTAAATCTCCTAAAGGCAGCAAAGGTATTGGGAACCTAAGGTCAGTTGATCAGCCTCCTAATTGTGTTTCCTGCTTAGAAATGTTAAAGGTTTTCCTCGTCACAGACAGTAATTATTATTTCGAATTCTGTTCCGTTATTCTTCATACGCCTCTCTGCTCTCTGAGCACTCAGCTCTCTGGACACCTCTCACTAATAAGGTTTCACTTGCAAGAGCTCCCATTTGTCTCAGTTTTCTTCAGTATTTCTGGCAATGCTGGTAAACATTAAGGTAGTGAGAGAAGCGAATGCTGAGCTGATTTGTAAATGAGCTGAGCATTTCTCAGTGAGGTCAGATCAGCTGACAGCTTCTCTCTGTCACCCAGCGCCCTTCTAGGTTAAGGACCTCTTTGGTATCAGCTCTTCTGAGCTGGATGGTCAGATGTACAATTTGCCAATTAATCTGGTGAGATCAGTGAGACTCCCATCCTTCCCACAGCTCCCCCAGTGCTGTGTCAGTGGTGTCACTTCTACTGCTCTGCCTTAAGAAATCTCTTGAAAATGCCTCCTTCTTTTATTTTATTAAGATCACCTTGGTGTTATAGAGCTAGAAATGCTTTAACAGTCTCGTCTCCTAAAGATATGAGCCTGAAGAAGCTGTGATTTACTATAAATTTTGTATTAAAGGCTCTTGGCTTTTATTTTCAACCATCCTTCAATCTTAAGCTTGTCTCTGCCTTATCCACCTGCATTGTAGACTGACTGTTGCTAGCAAAAGTCTATGGCAGCATTACTTTGCCAGCAAGAACACACAGATGTAAAACTAATTAGTTTAAAAAACATGTTTTCATTCGTGTCTTGTGAATACAGCAGTCCTCAAAAATTCAACAGATTAGGAATTTTTTTAGGACTTGGTAAGCTGAATTTTGGGGTGGGCACTGTATTCTTTCAGCATTGCATCTCTGTCTCAAATGGTGAAGTACCCTAGAGCAGAAGTGCAAGTTGAGATTACCAAGGCGTTTTCAGTTATCTCATGGTCTTTCAGTGTTCTGTCCCACTTCTCCTCTCAAGTAGGTCCTCGCCTGCTGTACTTTCCTAGTCATGACCCAAAACCCGGCACTGCCAAGCACCTCACTTCTCATCAGCAGTCTCTGATCTTTTACTGCTGTGCATGTGAGGCAGGTTTAATAAGCTTGCTAATAATGACTTGTAGCATACTGGTTTCTCGTCGTCTCGGGCCATCCCCCATTCTAGGTCTCCAAATGTGCTTGATAAATTATTTGAATTACTCTTTCAATTGCCATCTGTAGTTCCTCATAAAGAGACTGCTATTTGCCGTGCGTTGTGCCAAATCACGCAATAGTTTTTCGCAAAGCCAGGGACTGTACTGAAATCACCAAACTCGTGTCACTTGTGAGCCGCAGTACAATAACATGTTCACTTTAAGTAGGTTACAGTTTCAGTCTTGTGAGATGAGAATGAAGACCTTGGAACTCTGACCCATAAATCTCAAAAATTATGAGGAGGTATGAGAGAAGCATGCACCTCAAGTTTTTTTTTAATACAGATATAAAAATATTCTTTTAAGTATGAATCATAAAATGCATAAAATGTCAGTATTATGCATAAATAAATATAGACACATGCGCGTACAGATCTACACTCAACACATACATACATTGTGACTTTCTCCTCTTTCCCCTTGCCTTGAACTTCCTCCTTGAATGTGTCCTAATGGTGGAGTGACGATCATCAGATCTAAAGCAATTTAGTGCTGCGTGAAACCTTGGAATAGTGACATCTGTTGAATTTGGACAGTTTTGTTTGTCTACTGGGAAATCGCATGAACTTCCCAATTTTTTTTTCTTTTTTTTAAGTTTGCATTGCCCTCCTCCTCCCCACCCAAGGGAGGGTAGCTTCAGGAGAAATGGCTGCTTTCTTGCTTTCTGGTGTGGTGTAAAGTTTTCCGTCGAGAGACAATAATGTACATTCCTCTGGCAGGACGGGATGGATTTTTTTGTTTCTCTTGCTGTTGTTTATTTATAAGACATTTCCTCTTGCTTAGTGGAAGTTTGATCGTAAGAGGCTCCAGTGATTTTCCTTCCCACCTCTCCCCTCCCTAATTTCTCTGCCTCGGCACTCGCTCTGGAACAGAGCGAACTCAAAAAGCCCATCGGCGCAGGGCGCTCTTCGCAGCCAAGCCCTGCCACTCTCCAGAGACTGTGAGGTGATTCTCCTTCGTCACTGCTTGGACCAGGAACCACAGCCCTGGTGAGTGGTGAGCTCCCAGAATTTGATGTGTCAAGGCTTCTATTCTCGGGGCCGCCGCGGCGAAGCAGGAATTAAAGGTTTTTT
>VZRQ01001827.1:630109-649788 GCA_013397975.1 Machaerirhynchus nigripectus | reverse complement strand
CCTTTTTTTTTTTTTTTTTTTTTTTTTTTTTTTTTTTTTTTTCTTTTTTAATATGAAAACAGCATCAGCGACAAGCACAGAAGGAATACGAAGCTTGGAGCGCAGCGGCTGCCGAGCCGAGTGCGGGGAGCCCGGCGGAGCGGGGGGGCTGCGCCCGCCCCGGTGTNGGAAGAACTAGTTGGTTTATAGGTTGCTGGTCCATTTGAGGGAGCGGGAAAGGTTAGATTTTTTTTTTTTTCTCTTTTTTAACTCTCTTGCTTCCCTTCTGTTCTCTTTGTGTCTGTACGGGGAACTGGGAATCAGGAAAAAAAATGTACTTTGTAGAACTTCATATACAAAATCTTGGATGCCAGAGAGCTGAGTGTCTCAGCCAGCATCAAGGTACTTAGACAGAATTCTTTTCAGCTGTTGGATAGGGAAGACAAGGCTTAGAAAACTGCAGTGATTTGCTCACGACTATATGGGAAAGGCAGCAAACAAAAAAAAAAGAGTGGGATGAGCACCTCTAGCTCCAGGCCCAGATTGTCTCCTTTTGTCCTTTCCTGCCCTGCTGAACATATCACTTCTGTTAATATTTTTCTGCTGTAATGCTTAAGAAGGCCAGGGCAATGCGTGGGCTGTTCCATTCATCCTTCATCATCTTCCATATTATCTGACTTGAAGAAATGAATCATTTCTTGACTAACATTTTCTACTTTTAACAAAGTAGGCATATAAGAAACAGAGGGTAGCAGTCAAAATATTTGTATTTTGAGTTATTATCCTGTTCTTTGAAACATGTCCCTGGCAAAAGACCAAGATCTTTAATGGAACCAACATATCTCACACAGGATATTAGCTAGGCAGCATTCTTCTCACCCTTGTCTTGCTTTTGAGTAGCATTTATTCAGCAGGCCTATTAACAAACTTGTCTCTGTGACACCCAGAGAGGCAGCCCCTCTTCAACCACTGCTGATCACCTGTGACTTACAGAGAAGTCCAGTCACCTTTTCCCTGGTTTCCTGCCCCTTCTGTGTCCTGAGAACGGTACATAAAGGCTGGTGCTGAGCAATCTTCCATGAAAGTTGTCGGAGGCTTTGACATTGACTTCAGAACTGAGCTCAGTGTCAAGTCACGTCCAACCCATATTAAGGTACTCGCTATTTCTTATAACCAATAAGTAAAGTCATGTAAGATATGGTGGCTTTACTCCCTGGCAATTTTTGCAAATATTTTTTGTTGGTTTCAATCCATGTGGGGTTGTCAGTCCCTCCCCATGCTTCAGTTTCGGCCTGAAGTTTGACTAAGCCTGAAAACTTCAAATGGAAGACAGACAAAACCTGGGAGTTCCATCTGGTTTTGCACTGGAACCATAAAGAACTGTGAACTCCGCTTTTTTCATATGCAAACCCCCAAGTTGACCGCAGACGTTTTTCCACGCTGAGCAGCAAGGGTTAGCTGTTTCTCCTCATTCCCTGGTGCTGCAGACCTCTCTCTGAACTTCAACTAAATCACCAGCTCTCAACAAAACCCGCAATTAAGTTGGCTGATCCCTTCAGTAAAGAGTCTTACATACACATAGAAATAACCTTTACATACATCAAAGCCTCAATCCAAATGGTCCCCGGCTTTTGACTAAATTGATGTTAAGATCCCAACTTGGCTGTTGCATCACCTTTCTGCAGTGTACTCAAAGCAGCTGACAGATCAGAACATCCCAAACTTTCAGGCAGTTCACATCACAGATAGAAACATAATGGATTTTTTTTCTCTTCTCTGAATGGGCTATACTGAACGCCCACACACACTTTTGGGTCTGATCTTTGAAGCTTATCTCTGATTTACTTTCTCCCTCCAGGCAGTGTAAGTCTGAAAGACATAAGTACTTCTGAAATGGAAAGTTCTCAAAGCACAGTGCTAAATGTCTGAAACTTCAAACTTCTGCCTGTATAACACTTGTTCTCTGGATATACTGAAGTCAAGGGCTGTCACTCTGGCATCTTTCACCAAGAAGGAAAAACAATGTTTAATCTCTTTTTTAAGAGTCTCTGTGTGCTCTAAATGTCTCCATGTTTAAATTATTTCATTAATTTATTTATTCTCCAAGCCTCACTGGTAGCAAAGGAACTTGTCTTTGCTGGTATTTATTTATAGCAATGTGAAAAAAATTGTCAGTCTTTCTTATTATGGTATAAGCTGCTTATTGACTGTAGGCCAAGGTTATAATGGTTTGTCTATGGTCTAAAATCATTAGGGTGAAAATCTGCAATTTCAAATTGTATTCTAACCGTCTGTTCAAACAGTTTAGGATGGTAAGATGATAAATTGTCTCATTAGTAGTAGCTTCGTTGTCTACTGTATAATAGTTTATCATAGTTGCTTAAAAAAAAAAAATACGGTCATTCTTTTACACAGACACTGTTTGCTTCTAGCAGTAGCCATTTTAGTTACAGCATCCCTTCCAACTAGTAATTGCAAAGTGCTCTGCATGCACTGCCAAGTTAAACCTCTCTCTTTTACCCAAAGATAAAGTGGGGAAGTTATCTTCCTTTGCATGATGCAAGTGAGGAGAAAATGGTATTCTTTCCCTCATGTTCAAACCACCGCTTTATGTTTTTGGGGAAGAGCATATATATTTATGTAGTAGAGTGAAAACTACTGTTTTCTGCACAACAATTGTTTGACGTGATATGCTTGTTGTTCTGTGAGTGTTAACTGCATCAGACAAGAACAAAGCACAGAAAAAGATGTTATGATAAAGGTAGGCAGATTCATAGGTGCTGGGATGCTTCAGAAGTACAAAAATTTAAGCAGTATCCAGAGACAATTTTTTGCAATAAAAGTACATAAAAGCAGCTGCCTTGTTTTGAGTACATTTCCCATTTTAAGGTATTCTCAATTTGTTTTCTTATTTTCTATTGTAAGCCTTGCTTTTCCAAAAGTTGAACAACAGCTTGTTTTCCCCGGGTAACAACATTGAAACAGCACTAATTTCCCTTCCTGTAATTCAGAAAAGAAAGTGAAACCTGATTTTGAATTAAGTCATATGACGAGGAAAGTTAGGAAAGTAAAAGGGATTGCAAGTTACTGAGGTAAAGCAGCCACTAACCACAGATCTCTAATTATCAGCTGCAGTCTGTCCTCAGCTCAAGCAAAAAGAAATAGCAAGGTTCATGAACGGTAAGATGAAGGGGTTTTCTTCATGTCCTGGGCTGAGAATGGGAATGTATGGGTAACATAATGAGAATGGAGAGAAATTTAATAGGCTTTAGGAGACCTGAATCTGTATCCCAGATGCATCGTTATGATGTTTACCTCTGTCTATTTCTCCCTTACCCATCTGAAAAGTGGGGTTTTTTCCCCCACCCTCACAGGGCTACTGATCAGGTTTAGCCAGGCTCAAGCATGCTTAAAAAATAAAAGTGCCTGTAAATACAGCATGTAGATCCCCCCATTGCTGCCTTGCTTTCTTTTTCATCTTTGCAAGCTTCAAGTTTGAGTTCCAGAGCTAGCATGGGTCTGTGCTGCTGGCAAAACAAAGCAGGTGCAAATTACGGTGGAAATGAAATAGCTGGTGCTTTGAGGTGGTGGAGTGCCCAGTTCACCTCAGGGTATATGTCTGCATTCACAAAACATGACTATCATGCATACCCTGATTCATTAGAAGTGTTATCCGGCAAACAAGAAGCCTAATCATATTTTAGTGGGAACATTCTTATGATAAACTCTGCTTTAGTGAAACTCTGCGTATAGTGCAATTTCTTCTGGCCGTGTATATTACACAGTGAAGAAAAGCTACCCCGCTGCGTATCAGAAGGCTGTAATTTCATTTAGGGGTTCTATTGACATCATAAACTGCAAGAGCAGAGCTCAAGTGGCTATTTAAGTCATAGGAACTTCAGAGTGAAATTACTGCCTGGCAGCAACTGGCCCTCCCCCCATGGGCCCCCATGTACGTACTTCATGTTTTCATCCCTCTGCCTATAAATAATAAATCTCTTCAGTGGCTTCGGAAGAGAGCGTTTCCAAAATGCTGGCGTTATCTGCCACCCTCTCTGTCAGCGGCGCGTTCCCAGCAGGCAGGGGAAGGAGAGGGAGCCACAAGCCAAGGTGGGAGATGCCCCGGGGATAGCCGGTGCTCTGCTCCAGCTTCAGAGGCACCCGCTGGCCGTGAGCAGCGAGAGGTGAATACACCCGTGCCTGCTAGTGAGGCTGTTTGTTGCCATCATAGCTGACATACCTGACCTTTCCCACTCCTAAGCTGTAGATACCCACCCTGGCGCGTGCGAAGATAAATGCTCTGTGCCACCTGCGATCCACAAGGCTACAGCACATCTCCTGTTTATTCCCCGCCTCGCTGGAATTGCTGCCTGCAGCCCCGGGGCAGCGCTGCTGCTGCTGCTGCTGGGGGAGCGGGAGAGGGGATGGATGAGGGGAGAGGGCTTGGCACTACCCCAGGTCTGTGCCTGGGAGAGCAGGGCTGAACTTCCCCGTGGTGGGACCTGCTGCGCCTGAGCGGAGAAAAAAAAAAATCCCCCTTTTTTATTTTAGAATTTAAATAATGCACAGGCAGCAGTCGCGTTGACAGAAGTTCGTATATTTCATCCATATGGGCTTGTTTCAAGGAAAGAGTGAAGTCAGGGAGCATTTGCTTTTTATCATGAAAGCGAGGTTAACCATTCATCAGAGCTTGTCAAGGAACCTCAAATTTAAGCCAGGCACAGGAAAAAACTTTCAGTAGGACAATGGATAAGAAACATTGGTTTTGTGTGCCACAGGTACCCAGCATAGGCATTTCAGTTTGGCTGTCTGAAAACCAATGCATCTCGAGTTCATGCAAATGTTTAATTTCCCTTATCCTCATCTTTTTTCCACATGGTGGGAAAGAAGTCTTTTTTGTGCTCAGTGTTTTCAAGACCTTGGGGTACCAGACAGGTGTTAAATTACCAGTGGGAACAGAATTAATATTTATGTATTTTCTCAGAACTGGTTTGTCCCTTCTTACATTTCATGTAACAGAATGATGGTTCACAATGTTAAATTATAAAAAGCATTCCGTTATAATATTAGTATTTCCATTCTTTTTAAAGGAAATTTTATTTTGCTTTTGGACCCAGCTTTTTCCTGGAAAAACAATTAAATCATTGCCTCTACTTCTTAAATGCCACCATCTTGTGATTCCTGAGACCATGGTACAGCTTAAGGGAAACAGCAGCTTTGAAATTAAATAAACAAGGTTTATGTAGTTGTTGGACATGGCAGTCTGCAGTAGCAGGGCAGACTTTTCTGGTCTGGAGGTAAGCTGTTCACACTTGCATTTCATCTGACTTTGAGCACTGGTGAGTCTGGATAGGCAGTTACCCTGGAGAATATCCTTTCAGTGTTCTCCATGAGTCTGCAAGAGCACAGTGCAAACAGGAGAAGTGGATTTTGAACTCCACGTTGCTGGCTCTGGGGGTAGGGATGCAGGGATCAGTAGCATCTGTGCTCTTTCTGCTGCTGTCCTGAGAAACTCTAGCCAGGTCTTTTTGTGCCATTCCTTACCCCCTTCCCTTTGCTTTAGGAACCTTGTTATGACTGAAGTTGCTATGCTGGCTGAGTGCAAGCTCCAAGTAAGAAAAAAAATGAAGTCCGCAAACTGTGGATAACAGCAGATCCCACAGTACAGTGAAATCAAAATAGGATGTTGTATGCCAAGACACAAAGTTCTCATGGTCCTTATCTCTGTATGAAATAACTGGAAGTGGTTACAGTTTCCTTCATTTAGTATAACTGAATGTATCGAGGGCTGAGTATCTTCAGTGAGATATTAACTGCCTGATGGCATGCATCCTAATTTCAGGACGTGATGTCCTGGCATGAAGATAGAGTAGCCTATTGTCCCACTGAGTCTTGAGTGCCTGAAATCTAAAGCTATGTTACTGTGTTGGTGTCTGTCCAACAAAGATGTGTGTTCTACTTGTACCATGTGGAAAAATGAATAAAATATCTAAAGTTAAAAAACAATTCATAAACACCATATGCACATACATACTGCATGCACAACTTCTCTTTGAAAATATTACAATGGGACACCCTTCCAGATTCTGGTTGTAAAAGACTGTAATGATTTCTTCTACAGGTTTTTAGTCAAAAAATACTGCAACAGTCTGTTTTCTTTCAAATCAGCAAAAGTATAGTAGAATAGAAACTGTTCTTCAAAATGAAATATCGATCTGTCTGTCTAACATACAGTTCTTCCAAAGCTGCTGCCCTCTTAACTTGTAGGTGCCAAAAACTAATTCACACCTGGGGATACTGAGGCAGAGATTGGTGAGGTGACTAATCTAACGCCGTGTCCTCAAGGAGCCCATCTGACTCCGAGTCCCCTGCCATAGCTGCTTTGATTAACTCACCAGAAGGGCTGCTGTAGCCTGTGTGTGGATGTGTGAGGGGAGGACTCTGCAGGTCCCCAGTCATGTTGTGGGTTGAAGCTTGCTGTTGGGAACCAGAGCTTCTCAGAGCAATGATACCTGGCTCTAGGGGAGAACAGGGGCTGGTCCCAGCTCCGGAGCACCGAACTTACTGTTGCATGTATCTTCTGGGGAAGGCATAATCGTTTCTGCTGAATGTCTCGCTCAACAAAAAAAAAGAACCAAACAAAAAAAAACACAGAGAGAGGCTTGAGTGCTCTTCTAGTCCCATCTCCTGTTTACTATACAGCAATACCATCGTTTGTTTTGCTGGCACAGTGCTGCAGTGTCTTTGTAAAACCAGAGAAGCTGTGGCACTGAGTTAGAAATGAGACAGATGACATTGCTGCAGCAGGGAAAGAGCAGAAAATATCTGACATGCTCTTTCTTCCCAACCCTAAGATCTGCACCTGGGTTTAATATTAGATATGATCACTGAGGAGAATTGTGATTGGCAAATTTTACTTTTTAATGACTTAATATGACCTGTGATGTATTAGGCTCAGCAGTGTCACTCTGTAGCATGACTTCATTGTGAGATTTCATGCTTCCACTAGAATGAGGGGTGCTGATGGTACTGCTTCATCCATATTGCTGCTTTCAGTGTGTGGTACCCTGCCATGCAGCTGCAGCTGTTTTTACTTTAGAAATATTAGTAGTCCATCTGATATTATATCGATGGGACTTGCTGCTCCATAAAATCAGCTGCTTTGTAGAGCAAAGACGCAAGTACAAGGACAAGCTGAGTCACTGGCTGTATTTGGATGTTTTCACGTACTTTTGTGGGGAAAAGATGTATACCTGACAGGAGGAAGGCTAATTCTTCTCCGTCAGTCAGTGCAAGGCAGAAGGTTTAGTGAGAAAGAGATCAGATGGGCTTGAATGAATTTTGTAATTCTGAACGTATCTAGGAAATAGAACTGAATGATGTATAGAGAACTTTTCTGTCAGTGTGGAAAATTAGAGATTTGAACAAGATGAGTTTAATACTGAAATGAAATGAGAAGAAGTTTATGATTAATAGGGTCTGGCAGAGACAGCATACTTATACATAATTTTGGAGACTTAGGAAATGATCCTTGGGTAGATGTGGGTCTGAGGGCTTAAGAGGAGAGAGGAGGAGTGGCCCCACAGGGAACCCCAGTTCTCTCATCTCTTTTCAGTGGCAGACCCAAAAGTTTAACACAACTGGCATAAAATAGAAGAGGTAAATCTTCAATTTCAGAAATTCAGAGCATCTTTTTAAATACTTTACAAGGTTGAAAAGATATACTAGGAATAAAGTATGTGGCAGGCTGGAACAGGATTTTGGTGCGTCTCATCTTTATTCCTGCTTCTGAAGCAGCTACCATCAGTTGTTTCAGGGCAAGACATTTTCCTTCTGAATACTTTCCTTCCAACTGAGCAGTACTGAATGCTGGACATGGAGGCTAGGTTTTCTTACCCCTGTGACAATAAACCTGTGTCCTGAAAAATCACTTTGTTACAGTCATTCATAAATGGCAAGATAGGCAGATAGATGAAATTTGTCTTATCTTACATGGCTACAGATGCAGCTCATAATCATTAAAATTACTCATTGGCCTGTGAGGAAAACATAAAGAAAATTATTTTGTGGAAACGAACAGAAAAGGGTAAGATTCACAGCTCACTCGTTATCTTCATTCTAGGCAAACAATTAGCTGCTTTATTATATTCTAAGGAACTTTAGAAATTTGGGTTGTATTCTCCCCCCAGGACATGGTTAGGTTCTATATATTTTACCTTGTACACTCCTATTTTGAAATTTTCCTTCAGAGTGGTAATTATTTCTCCTGTGAACACCTTTATATTTTTTCCCTGTGTAAGAGTAAAGCCATGTTCCCATACTGATGTTTTCTGACTTACAATTATCCATGTAAAGTCAGCAAACATGGAATAATTACTTCTAATGCAGACTTTGTAATAAGCAAGTTTTATTAGAAATGGGGAAAGTGCAACTCTGGTCTTTGCCTGCCTTTCTCCAGAGTCTCATCCTGGTGCACTTTCCTTTAGATGGCACTCCCACATTAACTTGTGTATGACCCGAGCAGCTGTTTGTGATCTATCATCTGTCTCCTGAAATATGATGGAGAGATTTAGAAATTATATTAATTGTGGTGTCCACGTCCTCTGTTCATTAAAAGTTGAAAATTGCTGTTCAAATATTTCATAATCAAAAATTAATCCCAGTCTACCTGTTCCAAATCATATATTACGCCCTCTGGGAATGAATCCCAAATCCCCGTTACAATTTGGATGCTCTCTCCTCTGGGTATTGATTACAAATTCTGGTTATTGTTCACATACTTTGTCATAGGGGGAATTAATCTCAAGTTCCTGTCTACTGTTCTGGGACTGAAAGCTATCTATAATTAAGATTTTTCTATTAAATGGATATTGACGATGAGCTTTTTCATCTACATTTTTGGGGTTATCTTCTGGCAAGGAAACTCCGTCTGAGTTAGTGGAGAGATTCTTCATGCTGAGTGTTCTGACCAACAGTTTTCATGCCACTGTGGTGCAGACGTTTTGCAGGAGCCAGGGGCATAACTGGACCATTCTCTAATGTTGATGTTGGGTAAGGAGACGCAAACATTTTCACAAGGGCTCCGCAAAGTGGAGCAAATAAACAGATGAATAAAACCAGAAGAGTTGCATCAGAAATGTTGAGGAAGATGTGAGCGTGCAATTGTGAAGTGCTCTACACTTGCAAACCAGTTGCCTTTTGAAATCATAACAATCTTAGATATGTAGAAGGGAGGAATAATTTGCTCTCCTTTTCAGCAGTGGGTAGAATAAGAATGAAAATACTGTGGTGAAAGGTAGCAGTATAAAAATACCAGAGAGACAATGTATTTTTGATATGTGAATCTGTGTTCCATCTGATTAGTTTCAGCAACTTTGACTACAAAACTAACTGATGTTATTTCCACATAGATTCAGTTATTTTCCATATAATGATGCAAAGCACACAGAAAACAAAGTCTTCAGTTCCATAGCTGTGTCTGTCCCCGTTTGTTCACTGTTGGAAAACTGGATTAGAACAGCCCTGTTTTTCACAGAATCAGGACTCTGGACCTAGGTTTTCGTGTTTCAGACCCACCGCTGCTGCTAATAGACATGGTGTTTCCAGTGGCAACAGTTGTCTCATGCATTCTTTCACACTTTAGAAAAGATCCCCGTTTCCTTTTTTCCCTCTCTTCTTTAGCAGTGGGCAGCCCCGCAACCTTTTGATCATACCGACTTTGTACGTTACATGACTGAACTCAGCTATGCCAAACATCCTTTTAGAAAGTTTGACATTTGTGCCATTTGAAAAAAGGGAGGGAGAGAGGAGGAGAGAAGGGGAAGAATGAATCCTGGCAGCTTCCTCCTGCCCTTTTGATTAAGAGTGCAGTAAGTCAGCAGAAGAGGTGGGACTTCTAACAAGGAGGGGGGTGTAAGCTGGTTGTGATCTGTGATGTATGCACAGACATGCACACAAGAGGACAGGAAAGAAAAGGACAGAAGATAGACAATCAGAAATTACCTCCAGAAATTAACTAATTGATGGCAAGTTTATGGTGACAATCAAAGAGAAAAGATGAGACAAAGAAAAATGGCCTGTGGTGCTATCCTAAATCTGGTGAGGGAGATTGAACTTAGAAACTTCCAAGGTCTCCTTAAGACATAATGATTTAAATTCTGTAACACATTTGTTCCTGTTCATTACTTTGCAACTGCTCTTTTCTGTGCATATTCTATTCTGCTTTTTTCTCTGCTATGATATATTTTATGCAATCATTTAATACTTCCAGTTCTAAATTTTTGCCTACCTCTGCTATCCCAGTCTTCGAGATGGTGCAGAGTTTATGGAACTGGAATGGCTATTCAAATGTTGGTATGCATAGAGAACAGGGACAAGGCTTATTAGGTATTCTACTATTTGCAAAAGAAAACGGGGGAGAAGGCTGTTGCATAAGTTCATAGCAGCTTCACAGCTTGGGCACTTGGGCCTCTCTGTGTGCTTCAGGGATCACCCCAACCAACGCTCATCTTCAGTCTTCAGACTGAAGCTGATCTCTGCTGAGGTATATGAAGGCTTTTGTAAAAGGGAAATGCTGAGTTTTGTGCATCTCCCTTCAGTTTAATCAGTGCTGGCCTTTGCTGAAGGTGTGATACTGGAATGAATGAAATGCTGGGTTAGTGTTTTGTGATGGCACCTCAGTTACTATTTTTTGAAAAGAGAGGGGAAGAAGGGAGGAAGGAAAAGGGCTATGTGAGGAGAAATAACAGGCCAGAATAGGCAGTAATGTTAGACAGGCTCTTTAAAAATCGTGAAGAAAAAGTACTGACTGCTTTAAAGTAAGTTTGCAATGATGTGTAAAATAGTTCTCTGTGTGAAAGTCTATATTGATTTTCTTTTGCTTTGTTTGTATAGAAATTGTTCTCAGAAAGTCTTTGACATTTTGCCTTCTCTTGTACTTAATAAGTCATTTCTGTTGTCCCCTCCTACATACATGTGTGCTCTGTCTTCTGTCTGGCTTTTGGCAAAGGATGGCTACTTGCTACTTCATCCAGTTCATTTGTAGAGCTGCAGGTAATGGATAATAGTGTTGGAGACCCTGCTGCAATTCTGGTGGTCATAGGATCTGTGGTGGGAGGGAGGACATGCTTTGGATAGAGACGAGAGCGGATAACACAAATGGCTGTTGTAGTCCCTGATACAGTTAATTGCCAGCTGTGCCAACCTACAGAAGTGTACTGGCTTCGGAAAACCAAAGGCTCCTCTGTCATCAGGAGCTGGAGGTTGCCATTAGAGTCCTTGCAGTTGTTTCCACTTGGCTTCACACACAGAAAGGTAGCTTTGTTTTTGGAAAAAAAATTTTTTTTTTCTTTGACAAAGGTTGCCACAAATAATATGACTGATAAGATGATGTGAAAACAAGCACCTCTTGAATGCTGCACATGTTAGTCCCTGTTCTTATAGTAAGATTTTATAGTGCTGTGGAAAGCAAAACCTTGTGTGGCCAGAGAGAGAGGGAACTTAGGAGAACAGTTTTCAGTGAAGAATATTGACTTTTCTGCAATGATAATCATAGAATCATAGAATCATTTGGGTTTTAAGGGAACTTTAGATCACCTAATTCCAGCCCTCCTGCCTGGGCGGGGACACCTTCTACTGGATCAGGTTGCTCAAAGCCCCATCCAACCTGGTCTTGAATGCCTTCAGGGATGGAGTATCCACAACATCTCTGCGAAACCTGTGCCAGTGCCTTAGCAGCCTCATCATAGAAAATTCTTACTTATATCTAATTTAAATCTATGCTCTCTCAGTTTAAGTCCATCACCCTTTGTCCTATCATGTTATGCCCTTGCAAAAAGTCTCTCACCATCTTTTTTGTCAGCCCTGTTTAGGTACCAGAAGGCTGCTCTAGGTTCTCCACAGAGCTGCCTCTTCTCCGGGCTGAACAACCCCAGGTCGCTCAGTCTGCCATTGTAGAAGTGCTCCAGCCCTCTGAGCATCTTCATGGCCCTCCTCCTGACTTGTTCCAACAGAGTGGAAAACCACAGGGTCTTGCTGCTTGGCTTTTCTTAGAGCACTCCCTTTGCTTGTCAGGGTGCTCTTAGCTTCCCTGGGTATTCCTGCAGCAGGCCTGGCTGCTGTGGTGGCACCAGCTTCCGCTTCCCAGGCAATGGTGTCAGACAGCTGTGCTTCTGAGGGGGAAGGAGGCAGCCAGCAAGGAGCTGGGTGTGTTGGTGCTCACCCCACTTGCTGTCATTGCACTGAAGACAAATCCTGTGGGACAGCCCGGGGCAGTGGAGGCAGTAAAGCCTTGCACAGATCCGTGCCTGTGGGAAAGAGGGGGAAAACAGCTCATGGAGCCCCACTTACAAGTGGCTCTGTGCAGAGGGACCCACTGGAGCTGTATTTTTAACATGGTTGGGTATAAATGACCCATTTTTACCTCTGCATACATCATCTGCATCATCCCTTCACTTCCTTCCTCTTTAAGTGATGTGTTATGCATAGATTTGTCATTTACACTCCAACTGCATTTTGCATTATTACATTTTAATGATATTTGAAGTTCTTGCATACATATTTGAGTTCCTGATATAAATGAAAAAAGAGAAATAATCAGCATACTTGGTTTATCTGATGGCATAAAAATGTTCTATCATAACTTTGGCAATTTCTTGAGTAAGATCAAGCACAAGATCAAATACTAAGAGAGGATCCAAGTACATCTCTCTATCTCAATGTCTCTAAAGTTAGGGTTGTTCAAAGTCAACAGCTGAATTTTGCAGTTTGGCACCATTTGTACCTCAGATAAAAAAATATTTAACCAACTCTACCCCTTAAGCCTTGTAACTTTTGGTTTAGGTTAAAATGAAACAGAGGTCTGAGTGGTCCTTAAATCTCGTTGGTTTTTTTTAATGAACATCTCACATATTGGCTTTGTTTGAGGATGCTCTGCGTGATCCAGAGGGTCTAACCTCCTCCATCCCATATCTCATGCCGATTTACAATCTGTTATAATCTATTAGGAATCTTGAGGCTTGAGGGCAGAATTTTGTGTAGGGATAAAAGATGCTTTCATGTTGGTGCTATGGGATATATTTTTTTTTTAATTCTTTCTCTCATTCTCCGTTTCATGAAAATTCATTAATCTGTGACATTTAAAGACTCTGTCTGAGAGGTGTCTGGAGCAGCGGCCGGCTGCATACATCAATAGTTTCTCAGAGTCTGGCACTCTGTCAATATTTGGGGGCCTCAGTAACAGCACTTAAATGCACTGCCTGCCAGCCGTCACGCTCTTAGCGTGTCTGTAAGAGTCTGAATGAGGGGATATTAGCACGGCGAGTCCTTTCGCAACTGGCAACACTTTAGAGACAAACTGCTTGGTAGGTATCTCTCCTCTTCCCTCCCCTCCTGTTTGCTGGCATGTCTGCTTTGTTTATCTGATGTGATTTATGTATTTACACACAAATATGCATCCTGTGAGGAGGCATCATAAATCCTGAGGCTAGAGGTGGTATTATGGCATAATCTGTATAACAATGGAAATGGGCTGAAGCTGGATTTGGACCCAGAACCAGATTAAGCTTGGGTTGACTTCTGGGCCAGTTGAGTCAGGAACAGAGTTTTGTTTGGATTTCATGGTGCCAAAATCTTTAGAGTTCAGTTCCAAATAATGAGGATCTTGGACTAAAATATTACAGGAAGTGCTACTGTGGCAGTATTTCAACCAGCTCCAAACCAGAAGTGGAAAACAAGCCATTTCAAGACTTGGGTTCTATTCAAATCAAAACTGTTACAGCAGGTTCAGAATCCAGACCTTCTGTTCCTTTTTTAATCCTATCCCACTGCATAAATTGGATTCACAGCTGAATATTACTCTGGATTATCCATGAAACCTCCCTTTTCAGAGTTAAAAAAAACAGGGAAGCAAAATACAACCTTTTTTCATTTCTCTGGTGGAATGGGAAGTACAGTAAAATACATTTTAATTCAAAGATGTTTATTGATATCCTCCTTGCCCCTTTTGTTTGGTTGGAATATTATGGCTAGAGAGCGATCACTGTATTTTATGATACAGCCATGTTTCTTTTCTCTTTACCCACTGTGCTTCACCTCTTGCTTATTATGTTGCTGGATATGGCTCTAAAACCAGGTTGTCTAGAGAAGTGAAAGGCCGCAGTGTCTGGAAGTTTGCACTGGCTTTTTAGAGCTGAATTGTGGACAGAAATCAAGCCATGAAATTCTGTCTGAATATTTCGGTTTTTAAATCTCCTTAAAATACTGGTTTTTTCAACCTATTTCATGTCTTATATACCAAAAGGAGATGAAGGGATAGGGGCAAAGCAAACCCCCATTATGAACATTTTCCTGACTGAATTTTGGGACCAAATTCTTAGACAAATAAACCGGAACTCAGAAGTCCTCTGAAATAATTTCCTTACCATTCCTACTTTGCAAGTCCAGCAACACCAGCCAGTGCTCCTTAGCTGTGACCTCCATCACATCCTTTGGTGCTAGCTTGAGTCGACAACTTCTTCATCCTTTTCCAAAAATGTTCAGAAACTTTTTTTCAACAAACTTCCCTTGGTAGCACCTGCAAAAATTTGGCACGATAACAAAATAGACAAAATTATTGTGTTATAGCTACCTTGCAAGAGTAAGCTGGCAACAAAAATAGCTAGCTACCATTTCTCAATCATTTCTTTGCTTGTTTTAGCACTCTCTCATCTGCTGCCTTTATCTTGATTTTTCCCTTACTCCAACTGCAGCTGCATCTGATCTCCATTTTCCTGTTTGTGTCCCAGAGCACCTGCAGTTACAGAGTATTTTGTCACCTGTTGGAAAAGAAGGAAAACCCTGTGAAAGTTTACAAATGTCTCTGCAGAAGCAGTGAGTAACAAGGGATGCATTTATCCCTGCTTCAGGCCGAGCAGCAGTGAGAAAATAAACAGGCTCAAGGCTTCTGTGAATGCTGGAGATGCATCTGGCTAGATGGCAGCAATGGCCAATAAGTGCAGTCAATCGACAGGGAGGATGATTTATTTTTAATTATAATATTTGCTCTTTTAGCACGGTGTGGGGGCACGTGTGTGCTGAGGGGAATGGCCGACTGCAAGCACTGCCCTTGGCCAGCGCGGGCCTGCCTTGGCACACCCGGCTCGGGCCGCTGCCTCTCACAGCCCCTCACACACGAGCCAAGGCCGAGGTGCAGCCACGGGGCTGCAAAATAGCAGTGAGGTGTCCTAGAGCTGAGCAGCAGCCCCAGGGGTGGAGAAAACCAGCAGGAGGTTAAAGCTGCCGTGGGACTGCAGGGCACTGGGGGCACCCATGGTCAGGCCCCTACGGGTAGGAGTTACCACCCCGTGTGCTCCGCAGTTCCTTCCTTCTCAGTCTGCACTTGGCGCTGCCTTTCACAGTCTCAGCGAAGGAACACACGAGCTTAGCGTAACCCACGCACCTTTTGTACCCAGGGAGTACATCTCAAGACATAATGGGGCACATTTGAATTCCGTCCCCAGTGTTTTAAAAACGTGACTGACTTTATTGTCAGTGACAGCCATGTATGTTCTGAGAAGCCTCCCCACCCCCAGCCCCGAGTGCTCTACATGGAAGTTGAAGAGTTCATAGTGTTGCAGTCCTTTCTGTTTCTGTGGTGTTTATTTTCCAGCGAGCTCCAGTTGTCTTTCAGCTAGGTAAGCTGGCCTTGAGAGATGCATGGGGTCCTCAAAAGAGAGGCAGGCAGACCTTTTCCCTGCAGTCCCACAGGCTGTTTCCACCTCTCTGCAGATGCTGAACTCGCATTTCCCATTCCTGCTGGTGCCTAAAACCCTGCACAGGGAATTTGAAGGTTGCCTGTGAGGCTTTCCACTTTTTCCAGCTCTTTCAATCCAGCTAGTCTTCCTTCCCTGGAGGGAAGAGAGGATTTGTCCCCAGATAACGGGGGTACAAAAGTGCTGAGGGAATCTTGGGTTTCAGGCTTCATTCATTCCATGTCCCTGTTGGTTCCTGGTAGCTGTAAACGAGATGCTTTCTTTGAGTGCTGAAACTGATGAAGCAGGAAAAATCTAGGCTTGCTGTCCGTTCATATTTTACATCTATTAATAAGTAATTAATTAAAAAAGAAGCTGATGTTCCCATGATGGGCTGCTAAATATATGCGAGTGAAACTATTGGCATTAAAAAGAGATTTGACTGCAGTTAAGGAGTTATTTATATTTTAGTAAATCATATAGGCCCCAGTTGAGATGAGCAGTCTGTTGTTTCAGGCGCTGTACAGACATGCTGCAGGAGGTGCATGTAACCCCAGCGAGCTCAGAGACTTCAGAGACAAAGTATGGACAAAGAGACAAGCATAAAGAAATTAAATAATAACTCACCCTGGGTGCAAAGACAGGGGCTGAACCAAGAAGAGAGTGCAGATCCCCTGCTTCTCTGTTCTTTCATTAAGTCAAGAGCTGGTTGACTCGCAATTCAGCCCTTAGATTTAAATCTGTGTAGAACTGTTGAGTTAAATGTTTTATTTGCTGAAAGCTGCCCACCTCAGATATGGCTTAGCCAAAATAATGCAAAAAAAATAAACTAAGAAGAAAATTAAAAGTTTTGGAAAGCCAGAAGATCTTGAACAAGGTTTCTGGTTTTGTTTTGATGTTTCTGAACACGGTTTCTGGTTTTGCTTTGAAACTGAGTCAATTTTAATGGAAATATATTGAACACAAACAAAAAACCTAACCCATTTCATTAAACACATAGGTGATTTTTGTTCGGGTTTTTTTTTTTTTTTTTTCCTTTCCATGGTCTCAGTTTGGTCAGCTAGCCAAATAAATCAGTTATTTGCACAACTGTAGTTCTAATTAGAATGTTGGGCCCTGGGGACTTGGGCTATATATGTCAATACAGTACATATTTATAATAGCAAGTACCCTGCCTGGTACTCCATATATAATAATAGCAAGCAGTTCAGTGCACTGGGGAGATGGGGGCACTAGGGAAGACCCTGGGCCTTTTAGCTCTTCAGATTTTTATTTTCAGTTGTAGTTGTATTTTGGAGGGCATTGCTTACAAGATAAAATTTGCATTTATTTGAGCAACTCAAAAATGGGATTCACTGCAAAGCTATCATTAAAGGGAAATAATGCAGAAGAAGGAACAAAGGATACGTTCTCGGCCACGGCTGACGTGTAGACACTTTCAGAGGTCTTTGTCACTATAGGAAAAATGCTGTCTTCTCACTCTACCACGACCTCCCAAAATCCTGAAAACTGAGCAGTTGGGTACAGGGGCTGCTCATAAAGTGCTGTGACTGTTCAGCTGTATTTTTGTCTATTTGCAGTGTTTCTACCTTGCAAACAGTGTAGTCGTTTCTGTGATCATTCCTGTCTAGAAGCAGTTTCCTCTTGTTCCAGTTCAAAGCTGCAGAGCCCATTTTCTGTGAATGACTTCCAAGGGGGAGGACTCTGGCATCAGGTATTCCTGATGTGCTTTTTGCTTGTGTAAGTGTTGCCACTCTGCTGTAGGTAGCTGGTAGGAACTGAAGGAGTCACTTGAAGTTGGGCTGTATGTCACTCTTCCTCATGTTGTTTAACTGATATGATTTAGTGTTTTCTCCATTTACATGTTTCCAAGAGCAATAAGCCCATAATTTTATTCAACCTTATAACCATGCTAGAAAAGCAGTAATAGGAGAGGGCGAGATGTTTTATTCCCAGCACAGCCAGTGTGGTATTTATCCTGCTCCATTCTTGCCAAAGAGCCCCACAGCCCGAGCTCTGGTACCCACGGCACTCTGCCACCCTGTCTGCAGTGCCTCGTGCTGTGATTTGGCAGCGGTGATGCTCCCTCCAGGTGATGTTCTCTGCAGTGTGCAGGGCCAAAGCTGGTTTTGGTGCTGCTCCAGTCCCAGCTGAAGGGCTCAGGTGTACTTCTCATATGGTCTTTATGTAATGAGGCAGACTTTTTCCTGTGAACCTGTAGTGGGTTGGTGGTGAAGGAATATGTCTTAGGATTGCTAGGCCTTGACTGCCAAGTCAGAAGTTACAGAAAATTCTGAGTTAGGAGATACCCACAAGGATCATCGAGTCCAGCTCTTAAGTGAATGGCCCATACAGGGATTAAACCCACAATCTTGGCATTATTAGCACTATGCTCTAACCAGCTGAGCTAATCTCAGGGTCAAGTCCTTGAACATTAGGATCAGGCTTTCTAGTGGAGAATTATTTGGTTTTCACTTCCCTTGACTGAAGAAATGTAACTGTAGAATGCACCACTACCAGTCTTGACCTGATAGTTTAGCTGCAGAATGGCATACAACTAGGGAGCCATGGCTAAAATCTAAGAAATTAGACTTGACCAAGCCCTCTCTGATTCCCCACAGGTATGCTTTGATAAGGTTAGCTTTATGCAGACTTTTGGAAATTTCTTTTGACATCTGTGAGGGCCTCATATCACTTTGTCCTTACTTCCAGAAGTCTGGGCCGTTACTGGACAAAACAAGGGTCTGCTCCAAGCTGTCAGATTTCTCTCTCCATTACCTCCCAGCTGCCCCATTTAATACTCTCTGATGGTGAATAAAGCATTGAAACAGGTTGCTGAGAGAGGTGGCGTGTGCCCCATCCCTGGAAGTATTCAAGGTTAGGTTGGACAAAGCTCTGAGCAAGCTGATGTGGTTGAAGAGAGAGGTCCCTGCTCATTGCGGGAGGGTTGGACCAGGTGACCTTTAAAGGTCCCTTCCAACTCAGACAATTCTATGATTCTGATTCTGTGGTGGGTACCATGGGATTCAAGGTAAGTGAGAATGTGGTAGGAGAAAAAGGTAAGTAACATGGGTGGGACTGGAGAATTGATGTGGGAAGCTGGAAGTGTGCTGTAGTGTACAGGAGGGTGGGCAGACGTTTTTCCTGAGTACATATCATAGAATCATGCATACAGGGATCTGCCTCCACTAGACTTTCTTCGTTCAGGAATTCCGCTGTTAGATTCCAGTGGTCCTAGTATTCAGCCCAAATATTCCCATGAGAAAGAAACATGGCTCCTCTTGCTGATCTTGCCAGTGCCCTGGGGTAGAAAATTGTGGAGAAGTGAAATTTTGACTGCTGGTTGTTGCTGTTCCCTTTGTGCACTTACTGCTACTGTACCGAGCAAAGGTTTGTCTAAACCAGAGCTCAGGGTTACTTATTATCCTCATAATCCATTTCCTTTTGCCGACAGCAGTGGCTTATGTGGCTAAGTCAGAAGGGAATGCTCCCATCACAGGCAGCCTCTTTTCTATGATCTTCATTAAGCTTTGGGCCATTAACTCAAGATGCGTGATTATTTTGTTTGTTCGAACAGCAAGACAAGCAGAATCTCCTCTGAGTGTTTCTTTCAAGCAAACCAGCATGACTGAAAACTGGGAGCTTGCCAGAAAATGTTACGTGAAATAGTAGTGGCAGGTTCATCTTAGTGTGGGCGGAGAGGGAGCGATGTACCCTCTCTTTTACTACTTCAAACATGCAGTGTCCATATGCCGTACTTGAGTTGGTTTGTGGATGGAGTATGAAGGATACTACTCCATCTCCTTCATACAAACACTGTGTGAGTGCTGTGGAATACAGAGTCTCAGGGATATGAGTATCAGCTGTTGCTGCAGTCCGAACACACAGCATCAATATTCAGTATGCTATAGACAGAACCGTTTTCCTCCTTGATATTTAGTGTTAGTGCACAGAGCCAAATAGTGAAAGGGG
>VZRQ01001827.1:557126-630025 GCA_013397975.1 Machaerirhynchus nigripectus | reverse complement strand
AGCTTGGAACACAGATCACAAGACTGCACTACATAGTTTACTGATTTTGTGTGTATAAACTCTTAGTTCTGTGATGAAAAGGCATCCCCCCACATCCCCATGCTATGCAAGAGTGTTTGATTAGCAGTGTGTTGCAGCTATAGGTCACATTTTTCTCCTCGTCTTGATACTGGGGAGTAGCTGCTGTAGGAGGAGAAGACACTGTTGCTACTGTAGTGCTGAAAGCCATTAAACACACGTGTTGCAGTAGGCTGTGCGCAACGTACAGTGAGAGACAGTTCCTGCCCTGAAGAGGGGAGGGTCTATGTAGGCAGAAAAGCTGGAGCAGAAAAAACTTCATGGTGAATGGATGCACTGTGCCCGTGACTCTGCAAGAGGACTGTGGCAGACCCAGTCCACTGGCCTTGGCATTCACCTTCCCCTGGCTGAGGCCAGCGGTCTTATCCTTTGTAGCCGTGGCCAGGCGTTTTTCATCAGAATGATTTTTTCAGTGGAAATTCTGTTTCGTAAAATGAAAATTTTCTTGGGGAATAACTGTTTTACCCAAGAAAAGTCAAATAAATATTTGCCAACTGCTGCTTCTGAAAGACTCTTTACTCTTTTTTTCCCCTCCTTTTTCCAGGGAGCTGAAGAAAAAAGTCTAGTTTGGTTATCTGAGAAGTGTATTTTTGTGGAAAGACATTCTCATGTGGAAAAAAGACCCACTTGGCTGATTCTTCCAACTCAGGAATAGAATATTTTGGAGCCCCTTTCCCTCAAGTGATTATAGCATCACAATAAGATCGTTCCATTTTCTCTTCGGCTCAGTCTTTCTTAGTATAGATGATTTAATACAGGTTTTAATTATGCAGTTCTAATCTTTCATAGGCAAATTAATATATACAACTTCCTGAAATGGTTTTATTGGGGCAAAGCAAAGTTCTAACTGGTCTTTAGGATTCCACTTTTCCGTGCACTGGTGAATGTGGGCCCATTTTGATGTCTGAAATGCTGATGTGTTGAAGTCATTCTCATTACATCTATGTCTGTGGAGAAGCACTGACTTTCATTTTCTTGCTTTAACCCAAAAAGCATGGATTCACTGCTCTCTTAATGGTTGTTGAGAGCTGCTTTGAAAAACTCTTATTTCGTGAAAAGGCATTGAGACTTCTGTCACAGTAAGCATCTCTAGACAGTCTTTACTTATTCTTGACTACTATTTTGAAGATGCACATCCCCAATTATCTGTGAAAAAGTATTGAAATATGCTTTCTTGGTTCTGGGAAGCTTGCTTTAGACTAGTGCTCTCTATTATTTGTAGTATTCCATAGCCTACACTTGTCCTCGGGAAACGATGGCATCAGTTGAACATATTGGGTGTGATTTTTCAAAGTATGCAGTTACCCACATTCGGTTCCTTCTGCATTCGCTGTGTGTTAACACTACCTTCAACAAAGGCAGAGTTAGGCCTATGCAGAAGGCTTTAAAAACTGGAAAATGAAACCCACCTCTTGCACCCTGGGCTATTTGCAGGCAAGAACATATGTTGTGAGTGCTTCTGCTGCTTTTCAGGGTGTTTGTTAAAGGTGCTTAGACTCTTCTCTGAGTAATGCAGTAGTTAATTTTGAGGCTATGATGGGTTTGTTTCTTTCATGTTGTCCCTTCAAGTTTATCATGTAAAGGTATTTTATCTCTTGGAACTAACTGTAAACAAAAATTCTGTGTATCAAACAAACTAAAAAAAACCAAAAAACCAAACCAAAACAAAAAACCCCCACAACCTCTTAGATTAAACTGTTCCAAGGTTTTGTTTATTTGTTTCCTTATACTAAAGCCAGTACTTTTTATTTTGTTTTCCTCAGATGTAGTCATTAAGTACAATTTCTTGTTTATGTAAAACTTACAGTTTTATTTTCCTTTTTTCTTCTCTCCCTTTTCTATTCCCTTTCCTGACATCTGCATCGCATGTTGATGTCAAGAGCAGCAGTGGTTGGCAGTTTTCCTCAGCTTTGCAAGAGAGAGAGAGGTTTGGTTGGAATGAAACCTTGCTCTGCGTACAGCCTGCTTGAGATGCAGCATTGAAAGGTATAATCTCATTTTCTGTCTTGAAACCAGAGATGAAAACCACAAACAGGTAGAACTCTCGGTGCCAAACCACCTGTTGAGTCACAGCCGAAAAGCCTTTGGCAATACTTCCCTCACTGCATCCAATTGGAACAGTTACATGGCTGATTCCCACAGTATCTGTCTGTACCTGCGAGTTTGGTAAAGAGGCTAATTCATTTGAGAAGATTGGGATTGAAATTCAGTTAGAGCTAGCATGGCAAAGAGTCTTCTGCTATTAGTCTTTGCTTTTTGCCCAGAGTAGCATACATCACTCGTGTAACTCGGTTCAGCATTGACAATACCAATCCTGAAGTCACATGCTGTGTATTAGAGAGCAAAATGAGATTTGTTGAAACAGCCTTGTGTGGAGTCCAGATCTGCAATAGCATGGTATCCTAGAGGTCAGAATTGAGGTGACTGGATGAAACTGTGAAGACAAAAGTTGTGAAATCCCCTGCCAGCAGCATCAGTACTTCATCTTTTGAGGGCATTGCAATTCAGAAAATCACTTGAAATCAAGTTAAAATGCTATCCTTGGACTGCTACACATATGCTCCCTGTGACATACGCATTACAGAAACAGCCACTGTGTGTTAATATGGCATTACAATTTTGGACTCCACCCACAAAAATTAATAGCGTTCTTCAAATAAGAGTGATGTAGGATGCTGACACATTTAAGCCCATATGTTGTTGGACTTGTGTCCTCCAGTGCATGAGAGAACTAGAAATCCCAGAATTTTTCTTTTTTCCTGTAAAGCCACGCTGGTAAAGTAGTAGAGTGTAAGTGATGGCAGGCTGGCAGGGTTTGGACCATGAGTAGCTGAACAGTAGAGCCATATTTTATATTTTTACATGCTCTTATGTGTTCTGTTCTGTTAGTGGTACTAGTTGACTTCCACGGGTTTGCACAAGCATAATTTAGAACAGATTTGGGCCATGCTATTTATATTTGTGCAGATTGCTTCATGTTTGTGAAACAATTATTTCCTGTGGATCTGTAGCATTGTCCAGTGTTGCGAAATGCTTTCATATGTATATATGACTGCTTAAAACATGAAATGTGTTTTGAAGCAACGTGACAAAGAGCAGTAAAATCTGCACAGTAACTGAGCTTTACTTGGCTGTCCATATAATGTCCAATTAATGTGGTTACTGTGCTCTGAAGTCTCTCCAAGGCTGAATAAGACGTGCTGTGGCCTTGTAAAAGATGCAGTTTTTCCCTGAATTTTCTAAAGATTTCCGTTACAGATGCTACAATGACATGAGGACAGTGTAATCTGTATCTTTAGTAGCAGTAACAATGCAGGGTGTGAAGAATATCCCCAAAATCTGAAGGTGTGAATTCTAACCCATCAGCGAGCCGTGTGAGAATTCTATAGAGTAAAACCTAATTCTGTGCTGAAGAGGAACACTGTGAACACCCAGCATAAAATAGAAGATGTTCTGTTCTGCACTATCTTGAGCCAAACTTGGGATCTAAAAGCCAAGCGAGGTTCTTTCATCACCAGTCATAAAGATGCTGTAAGTCAGATTGTCCCCTCAGGCTATATTTTGACAATGTAGTAAATTGAGCTTTGGGAACTTTCTACCAGATCGAGAACTCTGTCACCTCAAAATGCAAAGCACGGATCCATTATAAATTCCCTGATGCAGTTTTTAAAATATATTTTGATGTGTTGATTTTTACCAGAAAGCTCTGTGCCTTATCTGATTACCTTTTGTTCCTTGCTGCTAACATTAACACATGCAAGGGCTGGCAGAAATGGCATCTCGTGCCCTCACATGATCCAGGTGAAATCTGTACTGTGGAGTTACCCATCAGTGCAGTCTGTTAAAGTTTCAATGATAACGCACCATCAACTCAGTTGCTTCCCTGCGTTTCGTTGTCTTTCTATTCTTCCTTTAGTCCTGGTGGCACAAGCGTCAGGAAGTACAAAATTTGATCTATGTTACAAATGGAATCAGAAAATGTCTTGGATTTTGTATATGTGTATCAACACTTCCAATCCGGTGAACTGTGTTGAGAAGAGTGGAAAAACCTAAGTCTTGTTTCTTGCACAAAATGAAGACAGGGAGCTACAGGAAAAGTGCATGGGCAAATTCCTTTTTGCCTAAATTCTAGAGAAACTAATGAACCGGCAAACCTTCAGAGTTTTGATTTGAGGATGAGTTTGGCCAGCATTAAAGTTTGTCTGAAATTCTTACTGTTTTCTTCTGCCTTCGTCCCTTTTGCTTTTCTCTGTTGTGTGATGAATGTATCATGTCCACATCTCGTGACTGTAGCTTCGTCTTTAAACCCTCATTAGCACAATGAATGTCTTTACTAAATTATATTTCAGAATTCTCCCAGGGAGTTTGCAGTTTGGAAAGGCAGAGCTGCTTGCAAAATCTTCAGTTTCAGAAATGTTCTGTGCTTGAATGTATATGGTTTCCATGACCTTGGTGGGCCAAAATGATGCTCAATCTAAGGATCTTGGTCTCCTTGAGAAAAGACTAGGGGAAGAGGAGGGAAGAACTTTATAGTGAGATTTTTGACACTGCTGTGTTTAAAACTTACTGTTTCCTGGAGTTTTGAGACATTTTCAATTTGTTTTCCTTCCCTCTCTGACCTAATTAATTTTCAGGGATATCCCCAGGGATGTAATTTATAAGACAAATGAATTACATTAAAAGTTGCTGTCATGGTATAAGCCCCCTTGTTTAGGGTAAATTTAATATGTTTCTGTATTCTTTCCATCTATAAATACTAATCTACCAGTGACAATCTGTTTTCTTTAGTTTTCGGAAAAATTTGTTGTCAGTGTTGAAAATACTAAAAACATGGAAATTTAAAAGGAGAAACATTGCTGTAATTCAGCTGTGGCTAGCAAAAAACCTTCTGAAGTGGCACTAGCAGAGAGGTAGGGCTCTTTGCTTTGACTTTTCTGTCTTTAAAAATAGTTTTTTAGTAGAAAAGAGTCAAATAATATCTAGTATACCAGTCTACTCCACAATTTTCCGCTTACTGTAAAATAAAAACATTCACCCTCAAGAAAGGATTTTTAGGAAGGAAAAGCACATACCAGTTGCATTGCTCTGTTCAGGGCTGTCCCAACTGCAATGTTTTTATTAGTGAAGCTGCTTAACCTTTTGAAGCCCATGGATCTCTGTACTATCTTTTCATGCAACCTTTTTTAAATATCCCTGCAACCTACTGACTTCAGCAAGATAGCATACACATTAAAACATTTACCTTGGGCTTCCAGGGCTGTGCATTCTTTTCTGAAAGATTAAGGAGACACGAGGGATAGTTGCTGCTCCTGGTGGAAGCAGTAGGCGTTTTGAGAGTAGGAGCAAGTTTACTGTAAATTCAGGCCAAAATACAAGTTTGGAATTTACTTGGATTCCAAAATTTTCCAGTAGCATTGCAGCTAGGTCCTTATTCCTAAGGTTGGATAGTGACGCTGACTTTCCTTTTCACAGAGAATGAAATGCAGGTAATAGCTTAAATGGGGACAAAACAAAGTGTGGTGCATCTTTAGCAACTTTTGTTTTGATAAAATGGAATAATCCAAGGAAGAGAACTTCCTTTGTAAAACCATAGTAAACATAGCAAAACATCCCAACGTCAGTTCAGCAGAGTATCCAAGCCCCTGTGTAAAGCTCAGCTTGTGCCCCAGAGCCTCTGCCTGGTGTGGGCTTTTTGACCCGATCGTGGCCAGGTTCCAGCTGCTCACCCCCAACCTGGGCAGGATTTGGGGAGGATCTTTTGTTATGTCTGAGGAACTGCCTGGGAAATTTGCCTCAGGAGATGATAGCAGGGAAAGGGTGTTGTGCGGGGAGCGTATTTTGAAACACTGGATGCACTTTTTATAGTTTTCTATTTCCATCCTGTGTTCCCGGCTTTTCTAAAGGAATCCTAAGTAATTTCAAAACAGAATTACTTCACTAGCAGTTGTGTGGCCCTCGTGAATATAACGAAGCCTGACACTCCCTGTCTCGCTTTTTCTTGAGGTGCTTAACAATCTTACAGCATTTTAAAAATCTTCTGTCTACGTCCAGATAGCATTGTCTGTAGTTAAGTATAAGGTGCAGAGGTAAATATAAAATAGTTATTTATTATAGGTCTGCAGTAACTCTGCCTTTTTTCTTCTTTTTTTTTTTTTTTTTTTTTTTTTTTTTTTTTATTTTTTTTTTTTTTTTTTTAAGTTCGGAGGATTCTTTCCTTTTTTTTTTTTTTTTTTTTTTTTTTTTTTTTTGAGATGATAAGTTATTTTCTTTTCCTTACACAAATTATAGCAAACACAGTGCTATCCCACAGTCCCCAGCTTCAGTTTTAAAATGGATCAAGTTTAGGTTCTGACATAATTGGCAGAGTACCATCGTTTTTCTACCCCTCCCTCAATCTGGGCCATAATTGTGGATATCCTGTGGACTGCAGCCCAGAGACTGCCAGTGCTGGGAGCATACGGAAGGGAAGGGATGATGGCAATAGCTCTGTAGCTTGACCTGACATTTGCATTGTTTCTCAGTCGCTCAGTGTGATGAGGGGAGCAGAGGGTTTGGCATGAGCTGTAAGGGACAGGCCATGATTTGGAGGAGCAGTCTCCCCTACCGGGCTCAGATGTTATTAGTAGGTGCTGTTTGTACCAGAAAATATAATGTAAAGAGGGGGTATTTTAAATAAAGAGAAAGAAAGCAAATAGAGAAAGTCATGCTCTAGGTAATTCCACTGCTTGCAGTGAAGTTTCACTGGGGATAGATATTGACCCCATAAAATCCTTGGGTCACAGACAGCCTTATGACAGACCCTGATAGCTTTGTGAAGACAGATTATGTCAAGCCCTCAAATTTGGAAACATAGCAATTCCTCTGTAGTAAGATTGCAAATGAACACCCATTTGGAGATTGCCAACATTATCACAGTTTGTCAGGGTGATCTCACAGCCCACAAAGCGCCGTAAGAGATTGCTTTACAAGTTCTGAAAGATTAGAGCGTTGAAGTATGTGACACTGGAATGATGCTTTGATGCCTGGCTTTGTCAGTCAGCCAGACAAATAAATAATATCCAGTGTTTTTATTAGTGTAAAGCATAACAGGTAATAAAAATGTATGGAGAGACACTTTCTTGTTGCAGCTACAGGGAGCACAGAAATGTAGGCTAAGAGAAAATGGGATGTGTGAATGTCAAACCCCTCGGACAGGCAGTTGCCTGTCTGTGTGGGTCAGTAACTTATTGCTATTTCAGCAGGTACTAGTTCAAAGCATTAGAATTATTGCATGGCTAAATGAAACAGCAGAAATGTTTGGCAGTCGTGGATTTTGGTCATCTAGTGAAGCATGAAAACATATTCTTCTAAAATAAGGATGGAGTGTTGAGGGCCTGGGCTGCAGAAAGCATGGGTTCCTCTCATGAGTTGTGAGAGAGAGCAACGTAGGTGTACACGTAGGAAGTGGCATGGAATAAACAGCAGAAGAGTATAAAATCCAGCATTTCTTCACAGCCTGGAATTGTGGAAAAGCTTTTGGGTAATATGGCATGCTCAGACTTTTGTTAAGAGTTTCAGGTCTCATAAAACTTAAGAAATCAATGTGAGAATGATCTACAAGCATGAAATTGGTGTTTGGGACTTTGTATAACAACTGAACTTTATAGGGTACCCTGTTCCAGATTCCTTCCACATTTAGCCCAGATTTCCACAAAGGATGCCTAGTCTGAAAACCATTTGTGGAGTCTCAGATGAAAACCATTTGCACTGGTAAACAGTTACAAACAAGGCAAATTTGTTAATCTTTGTGCTTTGATACAAAACATCGGTATGTATTTGTATGTACCAGTCTTCCAGCAAAGATGGAACATGGATCTGATTTATGTCCATTTTCAACCTTTAAACTTTGTAGGACAGAAGGTATAAGATTTGCACTCCTTCATTCTTAAAGAGCCATGGAGATGTAGAAGTGTCAGATCAGCTACAAACTCCTGCCTCTCTGATCCACCTTAGAAGTAGTTAGAAGACAATCATCTGCAGTTGTCTCCCACCTGTAGAGCAAATCATAGTTTGTCCTTGATCCTGGAGAGCTGTTGCTGCTATTTCTCCTATTGCTCCACCCATAAGGGCAGCAGAGTACTTACACATACCCAGGCACTAGTTAATGATTGCTTACACAAACCTGGACAAGTTTGGATGAAAGACCTGGTGTAAGGGCATGGAATTATTATGACTATTATTAACTGAATTCCTAAACCTAGACAATGTATTTGCACATGTAAGTAATTATGATGCACTTCAAGGCATTCTGTTTGTAATGCTTTGTAATGCTTTGCTCTCCATTTCCTACAAATCAAATTACTCAGGGACAGATTTGATTTCCACATCATTTTGAAAATATTTTCTTTTTCTTTTTTTAATTTCCTTTGTATTAATTTTTTTCAAAGTTCAAAACACAACCAACTGTGACTAAATGCATAAACCCAAACAAAACCGCCCTAAAGTATAACAAAATTAAAGACAGCCTAAGATGATATGCAGCAAACAATGTAAATCATACCTAACAAACGTGGTTGTAATAATATACCTTATCCATGTCTGATCCACTAATAACAAATACTTATTCAGAGAACAAATAACTCCTTCTTCTTCTCAGAGGGAGAAAGAGGCAAGACCCAAATTCAAATTATATCTTACAGTCTAAACAAATATGAAAAACCTGCCAAATCTTCTTATAGAAATCCCAACAATCTTGTGTTTTCTTGGTATCTTTTGGGAATAAGGGGATTGGGAGAAGGGGAAAGAAAGGCCAGCTTTTACTGGAAATGTGTGTCCTGATCCTGTAGCTATTCCATGAGAATTCCTTGGTGCCTTCTGTTGAAAGGTTTCTCCTGCAGTACTGGAATCAAACCAAAACCTGAAAGCACAGCCTAGGGTTATTTTTAATAATTAGGGATTTTCTCCTCCCTTATAAGAAGTTTCTTCAGAGTGTTGGGTTGACAAACAGATTACAAGTGAACTCTGGTCAGTTTATAAAGTTTGATATAAAGACTGTTACTAGAAATTAATGAATGCTTTCTTTTCTCCCTCATGTCAAAATAGGCTTTTGACATCTTCACGTTTTTACTTTTTGGTTACATGAACAATTCCTGTTTGCTTAACAGAATAGCATCATCCTCCCTGTCCTACACTGTGGGTGTAGCACCATCTTCCCCAGGCCCCTGGTCCCTTCCCTGTCACGGAGTCAGTCCGGTTTGGTTTAGTTCTGGGCCACGAGTTGCCATCAGTGTGGTAATTGGCACAACTGCTTCCCAAACTGGGAAAAGGCAGATGTTCAGGTGTCTTGCAAGCCATGGCACACCTTACCTGCCACACAGCACATACTTGTTGTTTGTGACCAGGTCCTGGCTCAGCTGGCTGCAATGCCAGCTTTGCCGCTTGCCCCATCAGTGTGCAAGGAGCTCTGGCCTCACTGCCTGCTGGAGAGAACTCATGTTTAAACTGATGTTTAAATAAGCTGAGAAGTGTTTTCCCTCTCATGTTAGACTGTGGGGTAGAAAACAGTTGTCTGTCTCATGTCTCTTCTGTTGCCCTTCTTGCACCTCGTGCTCCTCACTACTGCTCTGTGGGCTATGGTCCTTGTGGGGAGAAGAAATTCAGTCCTGTGTGTGCTGGTGAAATCACTGCCTTGCAGGGGCTCTGTGCTGGGAGGTGTAGCAGGGGGGGTCTCTGTGTGTCTTTTGATTTTGCTTTGAGGCCTCTTGTCATTTAGCAGCACTGCAAAACTCCCTGCTCCTCTCCCACTCTCCCCACATGTCCCTTTAGCTGCTGGTCTGCCCAAAATTCCCCTGTGCCACCCCTTGCCTGGGTGGTCCTGCAGGGTTATTGTCTTTGCCTGAGAGGTCGTGGTCATGAATTTTGCAGATTCCAGGTGATATTTCTAGTCACTATTCTTGCTTGAAGTTTAAAAGGCACTGTTGGCTGAGTCCAGGCTGCCTCTTGCAAAGACCCACTGTCTAATATATGCAGGTAATGTGTGCTTATCAGAAACAAATGGGAGATGAGTAGGATCACTGGAGTGATGTAAGGTAAGGAAGCATTTTTAGAGCCTCCCATATGGTATTTGGCATCATGAACTTCAGTTTAAATTCTTTCAACAGCAATTTGCACTTAAAACCAAACCTATAGAAATTTCTCAGCATCATAGCTGAGAAACATGTCTTAAAAATGTGAGCCAAGCATAGCTGGTACAGTGTCATGTCCCAGTGTGTGAGATCCCAGATTACTGCCACTTAAGCTGTTCTGGTTTTTTTATTGAGGAATACCCAATTCCACAATCATGACTTCCAGCAAAGATGTTTTCTTCCCAGACCAAAAATATGAGCCTTATTACCTGGAATGTAAAATGTAAGAGAGAAATGGCTGTACTGGCTGCAGAAAGAGAGATCCCAGTTTCAGATACAGACCAGTCCCCTAGCAGTGGGCTAACAGCATTCACCTCCTTTTGAGTACCAGAGAGAAAATCTTAATGCGCTTTCTGTGTATTCTCTTTGAGATTCTTATTAAATGTCAGATGCTAGGCATTTTTCCCTATACATCTATATAAAGTCCTGTCAGGGGAAAGAGGGGTTTGGGAAAAGGGAGGATATTTATAGAACATGTTCTGAGGGGTAATGCAGGGCAAATTGACTTCTGTGGTAGATGGACTTAGGAGGGAAATGGGGTGATGAGAAAAAAAAAGAGAGAAATTAATGTATAGGCAGAACATCAAAGGTCAGAATTAGATGACATTCTTCCTTTTCATAGTAAAGTTACCTGCTTTATGAAGCAATGTCCTAGGTATTTAGCCTGTAGTATTTTCATAAGAACACGTTCCTATTTTCACAGAGACAAAGAGCCCAGAACATGGTTTAGGGATTGGAGATAATGTGTATCAGTTACATCTGAGTAACTGTTCCTTGTACTGAAATGAAAATTAAGTTTATGATACTGGTCATACGATCCTTCTTTGATTGAGAGGCATGAAGCTATAGAAATAATCTTAGAGTGCCTGTCATTTAGTTGGGCTTTGCTCTAGTCAAGTTGGCCAAACTATCAAGAGAAAATTAGGCTTCTGAATTTAAGCTTCAAACCTCTTTTTCTAGCACTGCAGTACATCACTGCACTGCCTTGTAGCACAAGAACTGCTCAAAGTATTGTTCAGAACTTGAACTGGTGATGTGCTGGTTCAGAGCTGCACTTTGGCACCTTCAGTTAGTATTTCCAGATCAGGATAGTAATTTAAATGTGTCTTGAGATCTTGTATCTTGTCGTGGGTTTCCATATCTCTCAAGCTGTCCATGGTTATGGTTGTTTAAATGGGTTTGGAATTTAACCTTGTTGGATCTTCCTTTTAAAGTTCCATTGATTTAGTGAGTGTGGAGACGGTGCCTCTGCTAGAGCCCCACACTGGTTTCCATTTGTGTCTGCTTTTTGGATTCTCAAAGGGAAGAGGTGGCATGAGATTTGTTCAAGGAGGCTGCATTCATTTTCAGTAGACACATCTCCTGTTGCACAGTGATGATGTGGAACAGTTAAGGTTGCATTTATTCTGCAAGAGCTGAACTGTCACTCCCACTAGCAGAAGATCAGGGTCCGTCTAAGTAGGAAGGGTTTGCTTATTTGTCAGAAGACTGTGGTGAGGTCTTAAGATACAAGACCTCCTCTACATCACAGCCCCAAATAGTGCATTGTCCCCAGAGGGTGGCAATAGCAGATGTTTGTGAACGGCAAGACCAAGCCTCTAATATGATCAAGAAAATCGTTCTCAGCAGAAATTTCACTTCACTGTGCTGAATGGAAGTGAAGCACCATTTATTGACACAACTGAGGAGTTTTAGACTCTGTTGTGTTATGGATAGAGAATAGTAAAACAGCTTTTACTTGGCATGTTACCAGTGCAACACCAGTTATAGGGAATTCAGTCATGCACAATGCCTTCACACCAGGGAAAGTAAACCTGTGTAATACATAGCATAGGCATCAAACTCTCTGCATGCACATCTAATCTGTGCAGCCATTTCCTGGGTTATGGCCTAGTGTGAATACAGGTATACATTATTGCTTCCCAAAGTCATGGTAGTGGACAGCAAGAATAGACATGCAAAATCTTGGGAAGGCATCAGAACAAACCAGGCACGTGTTCTTCATCTCTTCATGCAGCCACCATGGATGAAAAGCACAGACAATACATCACATGTGAGGGCAAAAAACCCAGACTGCACCCCATGCAGCCATCACACCTTGAAAATAGACATAAAATGTTAAGTCAATATGAATACACAGCTCCTAACAGCCTAATAGAATAGATCACACCACAGCCAGGTACATCTGTTCTCAGCACTAACCATTATCATTAGCTTAAAACACTTAAAATCACTGAGCTTCCTCAGGTCTGGGGACAGATTATAGCAGGAAGAATCTGCTAAATAGATTTAGCAATGTTGCAAGCAGGGACCTTGACTACATTAAAACGATACATTTTGCATCTCAAAGGCTGCAGGCTGTTTTCAGAGGAACAGTCTGAATGAAGAATGACACTAACACTGGATAGCAATTTCTTTATCACTGTTTAAATACGGAGCTTGAAACCCTTGGACAAACAACTGTGCCAAACTGGAAAACAATTTGCCTGTGAAAAATCAGGCTTGCAATGTATGGCAAGTCATCAACCACCCTGTGTTCTTGTCAGACTTCTGCATAGGCTGCAGAGACCGAACTGTGACTGGACTTCAGACTGTGTGGCTGACAGAAAGAATCAAATCTCTCTTCTGTAGGAAAAGAAACAAAAGAAATAGCATACTTCTCCCTGTCTCTGTGTTCACAGGCTGGTGCCTGACTGCTGTGAAATGTGAGATATGGGTTCTTGCAGAGACCATCAAGTCATGAAAACTTAGAGGAGGTTTCAGAAGCAAACAAACAAAAAACCAGTTTGATATTCGTGCAGCAGTGACTACTAAGGTGGTACACTGCTTCTTGATTAGGACTTGCTCTGAAGGAGCTGATGAAGAACGTATGTGACTGGTTCAGTGCCTGGCTCTTCAAAAGAAGTGAAAGTGGATGTAGGGCATAATGACCATGATAGAAATAAATGTATGAAATACTATTTTTGATAATGAAGAATGTCTGGAAGATGCAAAAGAGAAGAAAAAAGAAACGTATGTTTTGCACATTAACTAAAAACAGGTCCAAAGGAAGGTAACGGTTTAACCTGTATTCTCATACTTATTGTCAGGAAATTGTTTGAACTTTATGAATGGCCGTGAAGGCCTAATACCTCTGCAAGAACTTCAGTGTGGTTCCATATAACTCCACCCAGACTAGGAATTCTTCACGAGCACTCCAGCTCTTAAGAGAAAAAACAATACAGGTACACATAGAAGGCCATCTGGTTTTTAATTAAGCTCACTCTTTTTTGTATCTTAACAGAGAGCTGAGACCCCATCTTCCACAGTGTCATCTTTTCCATATCTCACTCCATTCAGTCTCATGGCACAAATTTCTGAGGCATTAAGCCTGACAGCAGTTCTGTGTTTCCCCACAACAGAGCAGGCTGGGTGTGTGGAACCTCCTCCCCGCTCCTGGTAAGGCGAAGTGTCTTTGTTTTCACCACCTTGACCCGGAGTTTCTTGAGCTGTTTCTCCTGTGTCTGAAAGGCCACATAATCTTCCCTTGCAAGGTCCTGAGAATGCTTCCTGGGGAGGGAATCCTTGCCTTTGGAGTACCAACATGACCTGCACACAGTGTATGGAGGTCCCCAGAAAACTGCTGTCAACGGCCAGGCTTCTCTGGCACAATCACTCTATCGGTGCTAAAGGACAATCTGTCACTTGCTTGGGAGGCAGTCTGAACCTGTGCAGTTACATCCCTGAGGAGCTGGTGGTTGGTGTATACATTACCAGCCCCTGCTTCCCATGGGAATTGTATTCCTTTCATCATGTCTTCTTAAATATAAATACAGAGCCTCAAGCACATAAAAAAGCCCCTACCAAAACAGGAAACCGTATTGCACCGAGTTCTGTCTCTGGAGAAAGGAAGGAGTAATTCATGATAGTTATGTTGCATGGCACACTTGAAGCAATATCCGGATGATGCCCTGGCGGCAGGGCCGTGGTCAGGGAGTCAGGACCGGAGTAGGACAGGTGGATCACCCTGGCAGTTGGGAAGGACAGCTCATGACAAGAAATAATCCATGGTATATGCCTGTTCATTCAGCCCCAGAATGGGGATAGGTGGGATATAATCTTTTTAAGAAAAAACAACTGATAAAGTTGCCAGGAACAGATATTTTATAATCTGTGCTAAATCTCTGCTGGAAAACATGAACAGCAATGAAACTGAGAAGACACTAAAAGAAATTCGGGGCAAAGTGCCAGACGCCCAGACGGAAGCAGAATGTGGACCAAAAAGCTTGCGACAATTGGGTAATTATGGTTTATGAATTTCAGCTTTAATCTGTAGTTCAGTGAGTCCTGATTAAATATCTGTTAAACACAATTAAAGTTTGTTTTTGTATTTCACCGTCTTGATCAGAATAATTAGAGACTGCGTGTTTCATGTCAAAAGTAGCAAGAGGAATTTTAGTGAATGAACATCGTTTTTAAAAGCCATTTGTAGCACCAGCTGTTGGCATTATTTTATATTTTAGTGTTATCAGCATAAAGATGGGTCCTCTCAATGCTGAATGCTTTCCAGCGGGGCTAAGATTCCGGGAAAGGCGTGATACAGTCAGAGCTGTGCCGGGCCATGGGGCTACGCGCAGAGCCCGGGGTGGGACTCTCTTGCTACAACGTGAGACTGTGCACTTAAGCGGTGGAGGGTGAGAAGTGCTGTGAGCAGGTCGTGTAGCGCCCAGCCTGTGCTTCTGTGCCAAAGATGTTTGAGACAGCAAGTGCGATGAGTGATAGGAAGGATCATTGGAAAGGGCACGGATCTGATGAGCTGCATTTGGATTCTCTCATCGCAGTGTCTTATCGGAAGCTCCGGGTGTCCCAAGGGTTAGGTGTTAGAGTGTTAGCCCAGAATGATAATTGTGGCAGCGTTACGAGTGCTCTTGGGAAGGAACCCTTAAACTGTGTGGTGGTGCCTTAGCAAAGGCAACAGGCTGCAGTGATGGCCCTATGCAGTTACTGAAAAGGATGGGTTTGCCCACGCCAGCTGCTGCAAGGACTTCGTGTGTTTGTCTTCATCAGAAGCAGTTCTGTTTAACTGAGGAGAGCAGGGTAAAGTCTACTCAGTTGTTCCTCAGAAGAATAGGAAATACACAGTGTCATGGAAGAAACGCAGGATAGTTTTAAATGAAGGGAAGGCACGCTGGGATATAGAGCTCCATCTACGGAAGCTGGTTTTTTTCAAGAACCTGAAATGTATCTGAATGTCACCTGAACATAGTTAGGGTGTATAAATAAACCCAGGGGTGGGGGGAGTGTGCTCGGATATATGGCTGACCTGGTTTTAGCCTTCATCTGTCTCTTTACACCAGCAAAAATGAGTCTTCAGTCACACTTAGTGGTGCCTGAGGAGGGGGAATAAATCTCAAATATTGTAAGCTAAAAATTGAAAATACCTACTAAAGAGACTTGAAAGACAGTGCCAGTTTCTCCTCTTGAGAATGTGTTTCGCTGCTCCATGTTTAGTTTACTTCAAGTTATATGGTTCCTTTGGCCTCTACAGTTCAGCATCTTTGCTGAGTGTCAAAAGATGGAGAAATGTCTTGTGTGGGACAGACAGTCTTCAAGCACAGGACTGAGACCACAGTCCTACTGAGTAGTCATCCATTAGTAACAGCTCTCAGTCACCAGTGGCCATGTGGAGGGTCTGTGTGGCTCATTATCATCCTGCAGAACCACTTCATTTGCTGGCAGCTTAATGATTCAGTAAGAGACTTGCTCAAAAAGCACAACTCAAAGCTCAAGAAAGGTATTAGCTTATCTATGGTTTCTTTTTTTTTTTTAAGCACTGGTCAGTTTCTTTGTACTCTTTCACCTACCTTTCCAGCTAAGAGGGGAAAAACAGTGCCAGAGAAAACAGAATTTCTAAATTAGCCTTCCAATAAAACTATAGATCTGTTAATTCTAAGTGAAATCAAGGTTAATGGTGAAAGAGTGGAACAGAACTTAAAAATCAAAGATACTTTGGAAGACAACATCAAAGGCATATCAAAATATGGTGGTCTTTTTATAAGCTGCAAGCCCTGAAGAGATGGTGCCCCTAATAGAGCTGAGGGAGAACGGATCAAAGCGATGATCACATGAGTCTTTAAAGTAGAAAGAATATGTGGAGTGAATCTATGAAGAGACAGGTTTTGGATGAAACTTGCATAGCACTGGGACCGTTTATCACGTCTTGAAGCCCTGGTACAGTACAAATGATGAGATTTCACCAGAGAAGGAGGGAAAGGATATTCGATTCAGAAAAGGAAAACTAAGACCAAGTGTCTATCTGCGGAATAACAATATCCATGTTTAAATGTGTGTATATTTACATATATGGATGTAAACAAATGCATTTTTAAAACATATTTTATGAATATTAGCCAACCTACTTTCTTCAGGAGGAATATATTCTGATGAAACAAAAGACATCAGTGGTATTTGGTTGAGCATATGATTTTTATTTTTACTGCATAAAGTCAAAAGGAGAGGAGAAATGGAGTTAGAGCCTTTCTGTTATCTTCTGTTGCATTTCTGAATTACTCTGGTTTTCCCTTGGAACCAGCTGCTTAAGTATATCTCATCAAATGGCTGAGCTTGTCCAAATCCACTACCCTTATGTCTGAGATTAAAAAAAACAGGGCAGTGTGTAGGTCTTAATACGAGTTGCTTTATATGGGGGTGGGGAAATGGAAATACTGATTTATAATTCAGTGTGTGTAGGCCTTTCACAAAGTGTATACAAGCCCAGTGCAGAAAAAACCCGAGCTGTTTGTTCTTTTGGCAAAGGTGTGCATAGTTCTTCCACAGAGTTTTATACTATGCCTGAGGGTCATTTCTCTTTTAAAGAAGCACTGACAGCTGTGATGAATGGCATTACCTGGGAAGAGGGAATATCTAGATATTTGAACAGATCAAGTGTCTTCTTATAGAAGAGTAAACATTAGATCACAAATCTGACTGTTCCACTTTCATGGACAATCAGGATCAATTCTATGCTACTTAAATGTGAACTGGAAAGGCTTAAGTATAGCTACATGCTGACATTAACAGAGGAGGGTGGTTCGTAACCTGTGTACATTGTCACAGCTATCCTTTTCCATGAAGTCATGGATGAATGCCATGTGCCCATGTTGAGTTGCCTCCTTGTCAGCAGGCGAGATTGCCCGTCCATCACTATTATCTACAACGAGGCTCATTACCTGCCAGCCAGTAAACATCTCACTCTTACCATCTGCAGTGAATTACAAAGTGACTGGAAGAATCGGGATCAGTTTGCCTTGCAGAATGATTGTCAAGTTCATTTTCATCTTTGGAGGCCCTTTGGAAATGGGAAAGATGGTGACTGGGATGGGAAAAAGATGATGTTCATTACCCTCAGCCGTACAAGCTGACTGATGCTATTCTTTACATGCCTTGAAATTTTCACAGCTTGCAGGTGAAATAATTTCTTTTATTCTTGACTGGCTCTATCATTTGTGATAAATAGTGGTGCCATTTTCACATGAGTGGACAATGTGTTCTCTCATTCAGGAAAGATTTTTTTTTTAATAAAAACATTAATTGTACTCAGTACAAAGACATCTCCCATTGACAAAGTTCCTGTCCGGCCCATCAGTGGTGCATTCAGAGAGGAGGGTAGTGTATTATAGTATTTTTGCTGTTAACATTTTGCCAGTCAGTGGGGTTTTTTTAAAGCTTCCAGGTAGCTTGACAGTGATTGTAAACCTTGATGTCACTGCATGGGCTTACAGTGAATTCTGAGCACCTGCCTGAGGGAAGACAGAATCTATTCCGTGTGGCTGTTAAAGGAAAACATAAAATAAGGGGGGTAGATTAAGAATCTGTCAGTAATTCTTGGTATAAGGTCTGTTGGTAATGTACAGATAGATTAGATGTCCTGCTGTTGGTAGTGGGAAGGCAGACAGAGGAACAGGAGTGTTTGGAAACAAAAGCCATTCTAATGGCTCTTCCTTTTGGCTTTCGGGACACACCAGGTTAGTGCAGAACCTGGCCATGGGCTTGGGTGTCTGTCCTTTCTCTTTGGCCTCTTCCTCTCAGCAAAATGCAGAGTTAAAAAAAAAAAAGATAAAAAATAGAATGATATGTGTTTGGTATGTCAGCCAATGGCCACATGTGCAGTGAGGAAATTTTCTCTGAGAGCTCCCAAAGCTCATAATCATTGTGCAAGACATAATTATACTCTTTAGAAATCCAGATCGGTCCACAGTAAGGGGAGGATGGGAGGGAATGTTACAGACAGATTTTAACAAGTGTATGTGTCTCCTTTCTGCAACAATTTTGGTCTTAAGTGCACTTGGCTAAATTCTCGTTCTCCCCCGGGAGGGTTACTGGAGGGATTTCCAGGCTTTTCTGTCTGCCTGCAGCAGGCTCATGGGGAGCAAACACGCTGACTACCATTCTTTGCACCTGCTTCAGAGAGGGGCAGCGTACACTCCCAGATGCTTGCCTCAGGGTGCCAGCAGGAATGGGGGAATAGGAGGAGGCTGGCACTGCTCTTCAACAGACAGTCATCCCCCTTGGGAGTCCGGAGATGCCAGTGGGCACGATGCACCCAGGACTTTTGAGCTGAGCAAGTGCTAATGACAGTGTTATACCTGATCCCAGTCAGATAAATAAAGAGGTTGAGAGAAGAAAGCTCTCCCGAATCCTTTCTTCACTCTCATAATGCTTCAGGAATAGCTGGTATTTAGCTCTCTCTCAGAGAAGAGCTCGGTGGTCTTTTTTAGAGAGCAAAATCAAATTAAACTGGAGAGCAACCCTGATTTCTGACTGGGTTTAACCATTTGCTTATTTGAACTAATCATTGTTTTTAGGCTTGGTCCCTTTTTTTGTTTTATTTTTTGTTTGATCCTTTGAATTATAAACATCATTTGGATAAGGTGTTTGGTAAAGGGAGCAATCTCCTGAACAGTGATTTTTCCCATAAAACAGGGATTCAGAATGGTCTGCCATCCTGATTTTTAGTGATACCCAGACATCTGACTGACTAGGCATATTTCTTAATTCTTAGATTTGCTGTATTTTGAAACCGGAACAAATGCTTAAAATAAAGCAAATGAACAATACTGAAGTAAACGAACAATACTTTCTGAACCCGTGAAGTAAATGGGAATTTTGCCTTGGGCAAATAATGTCTGGAGCTTCACAAACACCCTCACTTCATACAGAAAAAAAATAGATTACAGTTATTTCTGTGGCATGCAGGGATGATCTGGTACCTAGAACCAGACAGTGGATTACTACGTGATGGACAGTGCAGCCTCTCTGGATCGTACCTTGATACTCAGGATGAGAGATAAATGTCAGCCCTTACAGCAGGGTTTTGTGTGTTGCGTTTGGCAACACATGCATACTGTTGTCACTTTTCCCATCTCCAGAAACTCTGCAATGGAGGGATCTAATTGTTGGATGCCAGATTATCAAAAGCATTTAGATGTTTAAAGATGTCACTGATTGCCTGAAGGTACTTTCAAGAGTACATTAGCAGGTTAGGGTCGTTCCTTTGGCACTGGGTGCCTTTTAAAATTCCGGTCGCTGCCTGCTGTTATGTTTGATTATAAAAATTTCTCTAAAGATCTTTGTTGCCACCTCCAAGGCTTGCCAGCTCGCCCACCCGAGTTGTGAGTGCCCTCTAGGTTTCTCCTGTAGGAAGCATGTGAGGGCTTGATATGGTCTGCTTCTTTCAAAGTACCGAGAAGCACAAAAGTATTAAGAAGAGGGTGTAAATAAGAGGGAATTAGAAGAGTAGGAAATTTCAACTGACTTTTCAGAGGGTAGAGAAAGCCTATACAATGAGCACTGCACTGAAAGCCACAGTGTTGTCATTGTGCTGTGCTTGCTGAGCAGGGATGAGATGGATTTGAAGGATGGCATGCTTGCTGTGGGCTTCACATTCACACTGAAATACTGAACAGACAAATCAGCTGCAATGTGAACTTGAGCCATTCAACAGTCAGCATAGCTTGGCTTGATACACAGCCTCTCAGAAGAAGATACCTACGTCACGAGTCCAGGCTGAGAGAAAAGCTCTCCTTTATGCTGTGTTTTGACTATTACGTGCTTCCAAATGGTACATTTAGTGACACTGATAGAGAAAAGATGGCTCTAAGTATCAAGCAAGAAGGAAATGATAGAACACCAAGCTGTTGAAATAGCATATCGACTAGCCAAAAGAATGTCTGGCCACATTTTTAGATGTTGTAAAATCAGTATGATTATTTAGATCTTAGTTGAAACATGCTAAGTTATACTTGCAAAATATCCAGCTCTTTCTTTGTGATAATTCCTGAAAGAGCTTTATCCCTGTGTGTGGTTAACTATTTCTGCAGGGGTATTGATGTTCTAAAATTTCAAACACAGTTTTTTAAACCAAATAAATGGAAATGTCACTCCTTGTAACAGGTCTCATTCTTTGGGGGTTATGAATTAGATGTAAAACATCTAAAGAAAAACCTGAGACAAACTGGAATCTAAAAATTGCAAAGCCGTAGATACCCTTACTCTAGTGGCTGAAACAAAAATACAAATTTTCCAGCAAGGTAGCTCTGTCAAATAGCAATGGAATACTTGCAGTTACACAAGGAGGAATTCAATGCACTTGACATTTTGCAAGAACTTGGGAGTTTTCATAATTTGGAAAGTATTTTGGAAGTGCTTTAGATGGCATGCTATAAGAAATAGTTAAAAAATGAAATAACATACCATGATTTCTTATGTATCTTTTTTATTTACTGCTGTTTTCCAGAAGGACCACATAAAAAATGTTGGGTTAATAGAGAAATTCCCACCAAGTTCTCTGTGCCTTAAGTCAGATTAATGGCAATTCAGAACTCGTAAAAATGTTAAGAAACAGGTTTTGGGAACCTTTTAATCGAAAAAGTACAATTACAACACAAGCATTGAATTTACATTTCTTCTTAGACTGACAGAGTTAGTTTAGTTCTCTGACAACTGCCAATGCAAGTTTTTCAGAGAGAGATGAAGGTGGTGTTCTATACAAAGTGTATGGCAGAGTGAATTACAAAATGAGACATTTGTGGGATTTTAGCTAGTAAAACACCTTCAAAAGGCTGCTTACGTGAAGGATTTGAGGAAGACCTTGACTGAACTAAAGCTCTAATGTTAAAACAACTGTGGCACTGTTTGCCAGTGCAACAGTCGTCAAGGCAATTGTGGGTTATATTGTTAATGTACTTTCTGTCCTTCTTCTGCAATATAGGAAGTTCAGCAGAATTGTCTAAAGAAATGGTGGTCCAGCATCCTTAACAGCATCCTTCTTGTAACGGTTGAGATAATACGAGGACTCCACCATCTTTTCCTCATTCAAATTCTCCCTTGACTTCCCTACCTGGAAGGTATAAATTTCAGCTGTGAAATGGAGTTCTAATTCTTTTTCACTTACAATTTCACAAGTTGAGCAACTTGTTATAGTTTATCGCAGTTGGGAATTTGTTTGATTTTGTTAGTTTATTTTGGTGGAGAAGTTTATAACATCCAGGCAGTTGACGAATAAACAACACCTCTCTCAGTTGCCAAATCCTCCTCAAATGACGCCTTAGGATATGGAGAATGACATTTTAATTGAAGTACCACATTCCACTGCTGAACCAGAAAGGTCATGCTGAAGTATGGAGGTGACTGGATTTCAAGGCAGAATCAATGGTCATATTGAAGCTTTTCTTGTAATTTTCTGTCTATATATCTTGAATCCAAGTGCTGTAAGATAAGCTTCTCTCCCAGGATTTCTACACTGTATTTTTCAAGAAGGATTGGTAGAGGAAAATTTTGGTGGTATGTAAATAGCACTAGGGAATGCACACCTTCTGGTTATTTGCAGTGGAAGTTTGAATCCAGTTTAAAATAATTGTACCCTTTTGTAAGGGATTTTTGAGACTGCATATGCACGTATATAAACAGGCACTTGTGACTGTGTCATAAGACGATAAAGTTGTTGGAAAGCAGTGCCTGAGTCTGCCTGTCTGTACAGTTCTAGAGCACAGGGATGTGATGTGTACACATAATCACACTGCAGATACCCAGGGTGACTAAGACAGGAGTTAAGTTACAGGGTTGCCACAGAAGGAGCTGCCACTGGAAAGTGTACCTGGGTGTTTGTGTAGACTGGTACTGTCTGAGCACAGGAAGCTGTGGAAGAGAAAGAAGGTAGGGTCTTGTCAGTGTTTTAGCTAGACAGAACCAGTGCAGGCAGTTGTAATATGTGATCTTTGATGCATCATTATTGCTTGCAGGCTCTGGAGACAACTCTGTTAATAAATGAGGAGAGGTTTTCCTTCACTCCAAAATGTAGCTATCTTGCTTTTGGGTCCTGAGGTCCTTCACCTTCTTTCGCTGAGATGAATTCTTCAGAAGACCGGCTCATCCTTCATTTGGCATTTACTCACTCAGTTACCTTCCTGCATTTTCTGCAGGTCACATCACACTTCTCATATTTTGTTTGTTCTTTCCAGACCACATTTATTCATTAGCTGTATTTATTGTAGTTATGGTTGAGACGGCACTTTTATTGCAAGCCCCCTATCTTTGGTGGTTTATAACTTTCTGAAACAATTACCTTTTTGGCTGAAATTTCCCAAGCTTGTTCTAAGCTCAGAGGTGAATAATGTTTCAGTAAGGTTGAAAAAAATCCATTAAGCCATTTATGAGGAGTAGACGTTCCAATAAACGTAGGCGCATTTATTTTTTGATGACCTACTTATTCCAATAAAGTACATTATTATTCTGTTTTCTCCTGTTTTAAATTATGTTGTCTTTTAAAAGAGAATGAGGACATTTTATACTAGATTTTTAGACGGGCTTCAAGCAAGGTTTGTTCACATGCAGTTTTGTGCAGGCAAGCACTCTTGTTTGCTGCACTGAGCTCACAAACAGGACTGTTTATGGGTGAAAAAGCTTTTGGAGTTCAGAACATTGTTCTCTGCAGGAAAACAACAGCTCAGTCCCTTGTGATTCTGGTGGATAGCTGGCACCGCATATGCAAGTCTGACTACACCGTGGAAGGTTAGATAGACAAAATGAGGTCGTCTTTTGAATATAGGTCTTTAGTTGTGCAATGATGCTAAGTCAGTGTGAAGATTCAGATATTGCTTGTGCAAAGTACAGTGAATATACTTCTGCTGTCTCGCAGGCATGGGATACAATTTTTCATCATGCTGTCCTGGACAATGTGCAATAATTTGACAAGTGATAAAGTCTTGTGCAATTGAAAAGGCAGTGCTTTTTTTCTTCTGCTTTTTTTTATTGAACTTCTGCATAGACAATGTAATTAAATTCAACTATGCTTTGTCTCATGTCTACAATGTGCCTTTTAGTACACATGTAATGTTTTGTGTGTTGCATACATTGTGAGGAAGTTCTAATGTTTATGCACGCTGATGTAGCACAACAATATAACAATCTTTACGTACTAAAGTAAAGATATTCTAAGTTTATGCCAATGTAACTGAGAGCAGAATTTGGCCCGGTGTGATTAAATGTACTGATGAACTTTGATGCTAAACTCCATGACCTTTGCACAATTAAAATCTCAACTTTAACATTGCATTAGCCTAGGATTTCATTTAATTATATGTATTTGGTTGAAAGCTTCAAAAATGTTAATATTTTAAGTCTCTTCTCATGTTTGTAATTGAACTTTTTTGTGTGATTGTTTTCTGCAGTAATCAAAAGGACATTAGCATGGACAGGAAATGAATCTGGAACTCTAGAGATTAATATTAATCTGCTAATGTCCTGTCCTGATGTTCTCAGGAATCCTTTCTTCTCTAGCACATTATGGTACTTTAGTAATCAGCAATTAGGGTAAGGTTTTCTCAGGCCTGAACAATGTCCTCGTATGTCTCTCATTTTCTGATTGCTGTGGGAATGGTGGTTCTGCCCCCCATGGAGTCAGAGCAGAACGTAATGTTTCTTCTCTGAGAGCCATACTGCTTAGACAAATGCAGGGCTGGAGGCTTAGCACATTATCAGGACGGAGATTTGAGAGTCAGTTAGGGGAGTTTAACCTCAGGTTATATTGCTGTGTGGGATCTGCTGTGCTTCCATGCTTGGAAATACTTACCTTGATCCTTGTGCTAACTCTGCACAGAGCCGCGGGCCCAGTAGCGGTGCTTTGGGAAGCAAAGACCCAGCTAGCCCTGACCCACAGCAGCACTTCACAGCCTGGGCCATGCTGAAATCTGCATCTGGAGGCACAGTCTCATCCTCTGATTGTGTGCTTCAGGCAAGACTTTTTTGTAGACCCAGTCTTGTAGTGTCCGGCAAAAAGTCAGAGGGACTGTGCAACCTCAGCCCACTTACCACCTCCTGCAAGGGGCCTTGTTGTCCCAGCCCGCAGACACACTGATGCCACTGCAGAAATGATTGTAGCCCTAGGATTTCAGTAAACTTCGCTGACAGTGCTTAAGTTTATATGTGTAGCGTTTAGGCAGGAGATCCTGTAAGGAGATCCACAGTATTTCCTCACTGTTATTTTCTCCACTTGCCACTCGCAAGATGGTCTGAAACATTGCAGCTCTATGGCATGTAGGAAATACAGACCTATCTCCAAGTATCCCACTCTCATTTGCATAACAAAGCTGAACTGATTTTTATTTCTTTTAGCACATGCACAGAATGAGAGGTGAACAGAGAGAATTCATTTTCGGGTTTTCCGAGCGCTGTAGGATTCTGTGGGTTGGTTCAGGGGGAGGGAGGGTTGGTGTGTGTTTTCTTCCTTTTCTGGCATAAGTGCCCCTGGTTTTGCTCCAAAAAATTAATTGATAGTCCATTAAAAACTTACTACATTTGTTCTGACTTCGACTTCTATTTTTAATTTCTATTGTGCAATTCCATCTGAATAAAAAACCCTCTAGAAGGTGCAACATTGAGATGAAATATTGACTTGATTGTAGCAGATCATTCAATTTTTCTCCCTAAACACAATTTCATTGAAATTGTTGTATTTTCAGTGCTTCACTTTTGATAAATCGGCATCTTCCAATGGCCATATGTTCTATTGGAAAAATCTCAAGTCGTCGTAGTTGTATGCACCCAGATGATACTCAGTTTCATGATATGTTCCATCGTATGGTATGTGGTACAGAGAGAGGAAAACAAGAAAGTGATAGTGGAAATGACACTGAGGCCTGTGCTTGCACTTCAGAGTAAGCAGATTGGAGTCCAAGCACCACTGAAAGCTTCAAGTTCAGTAATTTTTGTTTTGGTTTAGGATACAGACTGATTTCCATTTATCTCAAGTTGGGTTGTGTCCTTTATAACTTGTTTATTCCAATGAGAAATGCCTACATAATCTGAATCTTTTACTGGCCAGATACTTATTAGTGGTTTTGCATGATATTCAGGTAATTGAGCTTCCACTCTTCATAGCAGATGAAGTGGATGATAAAGTTGGTTTGAATTCTTAGGAAATACAAATCAAAATACTGTTGAAAACCTCAGCCTTAGTTTTTCTGTGCCACCATTTCCCACCTGTACTTATATCGCTCTAATTTATAAAGGGTACTTTAAAAGTAATTGTTGCAAAAATGGGGAATTGTGGGTTACACAAGTACCTAAAAGGGTGAAGAGAATGAGCCCAGAGTCCAGGGCCATTTGTGGGGGATAGGGGGAGGGAAGAGGGGTGAGAAATCCCGGGTTTATATGGCTGTACAGTTTTTGATATGGCACTAGGGTTAAATGGGGAGAAATTCACTTCAGCTGGGCAGAAAAGCAAAGTATATTATGACTCATGAGTGCAGACAGCTTGCCCTGGTAAGCAAATTTACCTGCCCAAGCTGCTCAAGCTCTATCCCAACTCTACAAACATCTGACATTCTTTTGAAGCAACAACCCCCGAACTGTACCAGTTTATTACCAAACATTTTCAAGAAAACCATCACCACTTATGATTTGTTTTATTACCTTGAGTTTTGACCCATAGCACTTCAAAATCTGTTTCATGAACATTGCAGGCAGCATTGTAGCAGTGGTGGATAGAGGGCTGGGTGGCAGCAACATTTGACATCCCAGTGCCTGGGACTGATTCTAAGTCATACCAATTCTTTTTGCTCTAGCATTGAGGTCAGGTGCATCCTCCATCTGTGCTCCATCTGCTCAGCAAGAATGCTGATCTGGTGTTCTGTACCTAATGCAGTATATCTGTCTTGTTATTAGATAGAAAAAGGACAAAAGGCCTTGAGGACATCCACAATGTATAAGTATTTTTAAAGGCTTGGCTGAAAACATTTAAACTTCAGTGGTCAGCAGGAGGGCTGCGGCAAACAAGGTTTCTTTAAACTCCCTTTAGAGCCCTTCTTTTCTATATTGATCTGGTTTTCCTTTTCCAAAGGATTCCTGGTTCTCAGAAATATGAGCAGAAGTTGCAAGAAAGCTCAATCGAGCCAGAACCTTTATGCTAAGGCTCTCACTGTCTCAGATATTGACTGTCTTAGGGCTGATGGAACTTGGGTCTTCTCCCTTCTTTGAACTGTGTTGTAGGGATCCAGGTCTTTTTCTTGTGACAGCTACATATTGTCATTTTAAAACAACTTTTTATTTTACAGCTGAATTAATTCCCAAGTGCCAAGGGAAAACTGAGGCAGAGAATGACTAAATCATACAATGGAGCGGGTATCAAAGCAGAGAATGAAATCCCACATTTAATGCTGGCTTCTTGAAATCCAAGGCAAAGCTGACTGGTGGGACCAGCTTTTCTGAAGATACCTTGTAGTGGGTTGGTTCTCTTCATCTCTTTCATCTCCAGACTCTTCATCTGTTTTCTGTCCATTTCACCTTTGTCTGAGTACTTACGACTTAAATTCAGGAAGCTGCTTACCTAAGTGTCCAAAATGGTAGGAATTCCTTTGAATATTTGTATTTTCAAAACTGGACTCTAAGTTATTTAAGAACTGTGTTGAACAGGATATTTTTTGTCACTTAGTGTCATAGGCCTAGCAAAATGCATTGTGCATTTTATGTCTAAACAAAGTCTTCAAAAGTTCATTGTATGTATTTAGTAATAAAGAGCTCAGAAATTCCATCAGCACTTTTAAAGTTTGAAGAAGATTCAGAGTCCAAATATGCAACACTTCCCAGAAGAAAATGCCTGTTGCCTTTGTTGTTCCCTCTCAAACTGGCATGGTTAAAGGATTAGTTACTCAGCAGTGTTCTGGGTAAAAGATCAGGCTGGTTTGCATTTTTCTGTAAGGCAGTTCCCCCTTTCCCGTGGCAGAAAAGGACAGTTGTATTTATACTGACAAGAGCTGTAAATCAGAGTTGGAATAGTTGTTGGCACTGGCTCTTAATTATTCCTGGGAGTTGGGATCAGGTATGGCTTGCATTTATACCGCGACTCCAAAAGGCCACAGAGTACTTTCCAAAACCTGAACAATGCACATGTCCATTTTCTGTGGGTGCAGCTATAGCAGGCTGCAGCCCACTGCTCAAGCATCTGTTGAAGGAATGGGCCCATTAAAAGAACACAGCATCGCTGTGGTGTGGCGATGCATTTTAATTGTCTCCTGCTATACTTTTGCATGCTTTTTTAGCCCTGTGGAAAACCAAGTTCTCCTCCAGCTGGTCAGAAGTGTTCACACAAATTTACTCGCCCTGGGATTCGCTATGAGTCACCCTGATTTCAGAGAATTCTGCCCAGGTGGTCTTGTTTCTTAGCAGTTTGTTCTGAACAGGTCTTGCATAGTCTTGGTTTTCTCTAGGGTCCAGAAATGTGGGGAGTTTGGGGTTTAGCAGGTTGCTGGTAGGATGGAGGGCTTAAAAGATCTTCTCTTTCCACTGTTGCTCATCACTGACCTATCAGGCCAGTGGTGCCAGATAGCTGTGGTAAGCTAACTGCTCTCGAGTAGCTGTTCACCATGGGGCTGGTGGAATTTTGTGATAATGCTCCAAAGCCTCACTAGCCCCTAGACCATCCTTCCTTCTCTACTTCTGTTTAAAGAGGTGGTTGTAAGTAAGTGCTTGCACATTCTATTGCAAGCAGTTGTGTTTTCAGAAGCATTTGCAGATTTGAGTCACAGCTTTCCCATATCTGGCAGCAAATACCGATACGAGAATGGAAAAGATATCACTCCCATGATCAAATTATTTTTTTTTTATTTTTACATTGCCCCAGCTGGAAATTACTCATTTTCCTAGCACAGCCTTGGTCTTCTACCCAGAAAGACACTTCTACACAGGCAGAAAAGGTGAACTGAAGCTAGGGCAGTTGTACTTTTGGTTTATCATTATTATTTCATTTATTAAACAAAAGTGTCAATTTCTGGGGGCTTTTTTACTGTAATTTAAGATTTTTAAGATCTGAATATGCAGGACTCTTTTCATATCATTACAATAGGGTGCTGAGCACTCACAACTTTCTTGGGAGCTGGTAAAAACCAAGAGCATTGGGACCTTCTAGAATCAGTCATCTTAGACCTTTTAAACAAAAGCCGTCCTCTACCTGCACAACGTAGAAGGTTTCATACAACTATACAACTGGAAGTGTAAACAAAGGCATATTTCAGTTTCCTGTCTTGCTGATATTTTGCTGTATAGTATAGCTCAAATGTCCATCTTCTTTTGGTATTGAACAAATCCCAGGGGTGCTTAATCTGATGCACAGTGTTTAAAGGTTAGGGCAGTAAATAACGACTTACCAAAGCACGTGTTTCCTGCTGTGGGAGGACCGTGAGAACAGGTTGATTTAGCATGGGTATTTTGTTTCATTGCCACTTTCCCAGTCTGTTTTAAAGGTTTGGTCAGGATCAGTGGCCAGACTCACCTGGTACAACTCCTCCCTTTAGGGATGATGATGAAGGCGTATCACAGGATCATTAAGGTTGGAAAAAACCTCCAAGATCATCAAGTCCAACCTTAATATCAGTTTCTAATTCCTAAGTTAAAGCTATGGGTGCAAAGCAATACTTAAGCTCAAATTAGACCTTCCTCAGTCTGAGCTGATGGCCACGTACTGTTGGGACCTTCCAAAAACCTGTTGATCCAGGCTTTTCTTTTGGGGAAATGAGACCTAACACAGCATGCCCTTTGCATGCGCTTGGCAGCACAAGGCAGTGGTTCTGTGCCACTGGGAGAGACAGGCTCCCTGGAACCCAGATCTTCAGTGCCTCACATGAAGGGACCTTAATCCAAACAAAGAATCTAAAGAGTGCTGCATGTGCCTGTATAAACAGTCTGCAAATCCCATTGTAATGAGAAATTCCTGAGGTGATTTCTGAACTCCCTCGCCCCAGTCGGGTGAATTCTCCCTAGGTTACACCCATGCTCTTCGCGGAAGGCGGTGGAGTAGAGAATGCATCACTGACAGCGCGTTTCTTAGGCCTTGTGGTTGCAGAGTGTGACTGGAAGAAACATCTGCAGATGTCTGGGTTGTACAGGAGTTAACAGAGAGAGTGATTTAGGCCACCAAATGTGGATATTTTATTGTGGCCCTATTGTAACTTTTCATATATTTTATATCTCCTAGTGACTGCACAATCCTGGGACTTGCCTTCTGGCTGTGATTTATTTTTCCTGTTAAGTCATTGTTCATCATTATGAGCTGAGATTATTTTTCTGTGTAAATTTAACAGAGAAGCATTCTTGAACTTGAACACATTTTTAATTTTTAAAAAGCAGCAGAACCCCCTTTGCTCTCCTATGATTATGATACTAAGCAATTATAACTCTTTACCCTTTGGTCTTCACAGCATTGTTCTCAGATTAGTACAGAGAGAGGCTTAAATCAGGACACTGCCCCTGAACCACCTCACGAGCTGTGGGCTTTGAAGGGCTTTTCAAACCTGGATCCAGACACAGTCTTGTCTGAACACTGGAAAGCGAGCACAGAAACGTGCCAGGGAAGCAAGGCTATGCAGTCATGCGATGCAGATGTAATTTTGTTGTTATTGCTAATGCCGAAATCCTAAAGGAACAAAGTTTGGTTGCAGAACCTGTTGAAAGGGAAAGAAAGAGGCCTGCTAGTAGTTGACCTTGGCAGATGTCAGATGAAGGAATGCAAATGACTCTTAGGAAGACTTGGAAGGTCACTTGGGCAGTCCAAGAGAGGGTAAGCAGGCCTTCCTGGCCACCCAAAATTTGGCATGAAGAGAGAAGCAGGTGCACCTCTGAGTAGGTCAGAGGGTGTTCCACTTGGCCTTTGGAGAATTTCAAAGGGACAGGTACAAGGCAGGTCTCACATCTCGATTCTTCACAGAGGGAAGGTCATAGAAGTTGTGTAACTGTTGTTGCGTGGGGTTGGAGTATCAGGATGCTTTTCGGGGGAAAGAAGATGTTTAGTGCTTGAACCATGGAGTCCTTGCTTGACAGGATGAGAACTCCAGTTTTGCCTTTTCAGTTGCTACACAAGAGGCTGAGTAATCCCTTCTCTTACCATTTATGTTTTCTTATACTTGCCTAGAAGAATGCAATGATAGCCTCTTCATTAAAGCAAAACCTGGTATTTCTTACGTGAAAAGAGCTATTCAAAAGATGGAATAGATATACGGGTATTTAATTGTCATTCCCATTTTTCTGTCCATGCTACTTAACACTGTTTTGCTTACCACTCAATTCATCCCTGTCCTGGTTTACAGTCTACATTTTTCTGCTAACCCCAAAAAGCTCCCTAACCTTTGTTACTTCTTGTTTGAGAGTCTCTGTGGATTTGTACTTTACTTCTCACTGACTCACCTCTTTCCCTTTTCTCTCCCTTTGCTATCTACATGTAAGTTCGTAATTTTTACTATGGGTAAAGAAGCCCATAAGGAAGTTTGTATTTGTCCCAGATTTTGAGGTCTACTGAAAGGGGGCAGGGGGAGAAACTAAATTAGAGTGAGTCATCATTCTTGGCTCCTTGAAAGCTGGAACCAACTTCAAAGGGAGTCTCAACTTGGGGGCAATTGCACAGATGAATCCCAAACCTTTTTACGTCCTTCTCTTTCCTCCTCCTCTCTCCTCATGTAGTCCGAACAGATTTGGCAATTTCAGTTAAGCACGTCTGTGCAGATTTTTAAAATCCATTACATAAGTTTGTTAGTTTAAGACTCTCCTCTTCGACATATGAGCCTAAAATGGCTTTGATTTAAAAATGGAACTTGGCAGGGAATTTGTTCATATGGTAAGATATTTTTTTTCTTAGTTTGGTTTCATTTATAATATGTTTTAATCATTTTTGGTGTTTTCAAAACAAATGGTGAAATATGTTTTTTTTCTTCTATTTCTGGCTACCCTCCTCTAAAAGGCCTTACTTCTCCCTGTGTGTTTAATTTGGTGCTTGAAAAAGCCTTTTTAGATAGAGGCTGCAAAATGTAAACTTAACATGCCTGTGAGGAGGGAAAATTCAGACAGATCCTGCTGACCAGAGCTATGGATCTCAGGGATCTTCTCTAATAACAAGCAGAAGGGTCACTAACTCGGTCTCAGAGTATGTACAAATATAGAAAATAAGTGGAATACAAGGAAAACGAAGGAGGGAAACAAGGTGGGACAACACTGTTTCTATATTCATGATCAGTGCATCATGATTATCTGAGCAATTATAATTTTAGGGAAAGTTTTTTCACAGTCTGAGGTGCAGCAAAGCAGATTGCTGCCAAGCAAAACTCTTTCTTCTAGTTCCTAGAACAGGGGGGATCTTCATTCCCTGATTGGCCCAAATATCCCAAATTTTCTGAATTTTTTAACAGATGTTTTCCTGTGTGATCTTCTTAGTACATACAGTAACCCATAGAAGAGATTTTTGCCCTTTTGCAGGTGGTTCATACCATGCATCCTGTTAAAATCTGCACAATGGACTTGGCTCCTAATTTTTCAAGTGATCTTCCCTTCGTGTGCATAGATCCCAACTTTGCTAGGGACGGGAAAGCAGGATACCAGTTAAAGTTGTGTTCAGTCGTGGCACCTCAGAATAAATGCTTTTGAAAGACATGCAAGGCTGACCCCCCAGTCTGACAGTTGCACCCGGCTATGTCGGAGACCCCAGCTTGTGTTTATGCCCAGACTGGCTGAAGCAAAATGCATCTTGCTTTTGCAAAGGATAACAGCAGAGAAGAGCATCATCAACCTGAAGAGCAGCCCCTTTTTTGAAAATGGACAGGCCCTGAAAAAAAAACCTCCTCTACTCATCCTTTGTGGGAAACCCAGCTATCATTGATGACAGTTTAGGATGAGAAGGAGGTAGACTCTGCGTGACTGAAGCAAAGGAAGGGAGGATCCACTATAGAAAACTATGGTAAAGGGGAAAAAATTGCAACTACACTTCATTCTGGTTAAGGCTGACGTATGAGGTAGAGGGAAGAATCTTTCAGGCTCTGAGATGGGCTTTAGAAGATCAGCCAGAAAAAAGCACACACAAAAATAAGAAAGCAGAAGGCGTGGGTGGTTATGGAGATTAGTACTGACATATGGAGCCTATCAGCTTGAAGTTACATGTTTAAATCTGACCTAGGTCAATCATGCCCCAAAGTCATTACTGTCGAACAGCTGTTGGGTGGCCTCTGTGAAATGACTTAGGGGTTTGAGCCCAGTTTCTAGTGGCAGGTGTCCACATTACACAAAACCCATCTGTATTAATTACCTCCCTATATCTGGCAATCTCACCAGAAAGACCGAGTACTAAGGGTTCATCATAGAGATTGAGCTATCCTGTTCTATCTTGGGTGGCCCTTCAAGGAAGGGGCTGAAGAACTTTGGAAAAGTATCATAGGAGAAGACAGCGCGTTCCCTGCTCTGGGGTTCAAGGCAGACCACCAGTTTTCAAACCCCTCGGACCTGCAGATTTCACTGCTGCTGCATTTACTCTTGAAGTCAGCAGAAAGTGTTTCATAACTGGCTGCTTGCACGATGTTGAATATACATCATTTGGTTTCTACTTTCGGATCATAATAATATAAACAGGAAAACTACATTTTGAATTCATTAAGTTCTTCCTCCGCTGTTTATAAAAGATAAAAACTTCTCTCTCCTATTTTTTTTTTCCTAAGGATTGATTGGTGTCATGTACATATTCGTTCACTTCTGTTTATGCAAGATAATAAGAGTATTAACATGGAGGTGGAATAATGGTGTTTATAGTTCCATCACCACTGTTTATATAAGATAAAAACAGTTTAAAAAACAGAAAAAAAGAAAAGTAGTGAGAGAACATTTGCTGTTATGTACATATATTATTTTTTTTCACTTCTATTTGTAAAGAACGTAAAAGGAAAAAAAAGTGTTGCAAGTTGAAGTTACTCTGTTTATAATGTTTCTGTGCTGTTTACGCAAGATAAATTAATTTAGATTTGATGTAATGAGTAGCTTGGAAGAAGAGAATTGGGGTGAAAGAGGAACTGGTGGGGTTAAGTCTGATACTCTTAGTACCTTGTAATCCTTTCCTTTATTAAGAAACATGAAAGATGTGCACTGAATCTTTCTAGTGGGAATATGATACCACCGGTGAGGCTGGGGACACATGGTGCTGCCAGGCCAGCGAATACAGCAGCTACCAGAGGGCTTGGAGGCTTTCTCTGGCAAGAGAGCTTTCGGAACAGAAAGGATACTACAATAGCCTGAAAAGATCTCATGAACGTTAAACCCCTTGGTATCATTGTCCATGGACTTAGTCCAATAATTATGTGCCTGTATGACTCTGTTTTGTTCTGCGGCTTTGAAGTCTAATCCTAATTCCTTCAGGGAGAAAGGCTTGTAAAATGTCTGCATTTCAGAGAGACGGGGAAATACTACCTTTGATGCAAGCCGTACTGTCGGCCCTGCTCAGTCCTTCTGATTCACCCCTGCTCCTACCCTGTGCACGGGCATATTGACAGATGAGGGAAGCTGGCAGATGTGCATATTTCCTTGGGATGAGACTGATGCTCTGTTTCTCACTGTCAACCAGAAAGGCCACTTAACACCTAATAAAAGAACAACTGTGTGGACATTAATGCACATGCAGGCATAAAGTCCAGGAGTATTCGCTTACTTTTCCAAATGAGTTTGCTCCGGCTGCAGTCACACCTTCTGTGTGTTTGCTTTGCACAAACATTCAAGCAGGCAGGCTTGAAAAATCACGTGTTCATACACTTTCAGGTAGGGAACTATCAGCTCGCTTAGGTACTTGCCCTGTAAGTGGTAAGTGCTGTGAGAGATGGCTTTTTGCACATGCTTCTCACCTCCCTTGTGCAGGTGAAGGAATCAGCCCAGGAGTTGGCTTGACCTTCTCCAAGCGGTGATGGACTAGCTTAAGGAAAAAGAGTGAGAGAAAATCAAACTGCATCCCTAACCAGGAAGCTATAGAGTATCAGGAAGTCTAGAATTGCATCAAAAATGCTTCAAGTCTTCTAAAAGAAGTCACCATATTTTATCATTTCATAGTAGCAATTTTTCGCCTCTAATCCTTAGTGTATCTAGTTCACAATGATGTCTTCGTCTCTTCTTCCAAGTTCTAACTTCAGCAGTCTTTACAAAGCAGACCATTTAAACACGTACATAAGTCCATTTCTGTTAAATGGATCGTGAAGTAAAGGTTGAATTTTAATTACATTCTTGAGTCCCATTGCATTCACATCTTTGAATTTAAGCATGGGCTTGAGTACATGGTTTGAGGGCTCAAGGTTTAACATTAATGCTGTCAGGATGCAACAACAATGCTGTACATCAGTTGTGTGACGTGATGTATTGCACTGCTTGATGCCACCTCTGCACTCCTGCTACAAAGGTCAAGTACTTGAAGCAGATTGTGCTTAGTGAGCAGCATTGCCCAGGGTAGATTAAAAAAATAGGCTTTTTTGGAAAAAATTGCACTCTACTGGTGGACCTTCCACAGGCAGGTAAGGGTATGAATTTGCCAGGTAAATGAATCCTTGAAAATTTCTCTATACTAATTGCCAGCCCTTACTTCCCTTAGAGCTGACATGGATGCAAAGAGAAAGGGTAGATCTGTCAGCAAGCTGAGGAGTTTAAAGGAACTTCAATCAGAAAGTTTTGTTTTTCAGATGAATATATATTGTCATGGGTACAAAATGACATTTCCTGACGTGAAGGCCATTCTCATCCCTATCTCAGAGCATTCCAACATACAGTAATATGTGTCTTAATTATGGTGTTTCTGTGTCTAAAAAAGGCTCAGAAATTTCACTTTTCAGAGTTGTATAATCAAGTTGCTCCACCTTGCTATTAGGCATGAATGGCAGTCAGTGCTCCAGGGAAGCCTGAAATTGAAAGAGCAGCAGGTGGGGAGCAGTGGGTCAGGATGGGTATGCATTTAGGAGAGCTGTGTGGGGAGTCCAGAAGTAGAATAGCGGGAAGTGCTGTAAATTGGATTGAACACGTTGCTAGTGGACAGGGTGAAAGATTATACAGCATTTGTCTGTGTGACCGTAATGAGCTTTTTTCCCATAAAAGATTTGGGGAGAAAGTACTGTGTATGAATAGGGTCCCTTTAAGAAGCACTTTTAAAAGAGCTCATTTTCGATTCCAATCATGTATATGCCCCAGCAAGACTGTAGCCAGATGCTTGTAGATCTGAAGAAAACAGCCCAACCCTTTTCTTATCATCTACCGGAGATGACAGACTTTAAAAACTCAATGGCACTTTCGATAACTTCTAACAAGAACTGGGACTTGCCTGGCTCCATTTGTCTGGTCAAGGCTGTATTTCTGCAATTTATCCCATGGAGATTTTCAGCAGAACCTTACACTTAGTGTCTAAATTAATGATATTCCTTCCTTTTTGCCATGACAAAAACCACTCTGTGCTATATACATTATGCTAAAGTTTTTGTCATGGACATAATCTGTAAAAGCTTTTTCAGACTCATCATTTTGACAAGCTGACTCCCATTAGACCCTTCCCAGTGGTCACTTTCGTGTGGTGCACATGGGGGAGGTTGTTTGCTCACATGGTTTTCCCTTCTTTGAAGCTAGAAAACAGTGATCATCTCTCAGGTTATGTGTTATGTCTTATCACTGGCCTGTCCCCAGGAAAATGTATTTTGAGGGAACACAGGTATTTTCTGTATAGCTCTCTAAGTAAATGAGTCTTCTCTGTGGTCTGGTCCTTAACTTTTCTTCAAGGCTCTTTAAGGATGGAGACATGGTCTTAGTTCTTCAAGTGTGCAGGTCGGTCTGTTGACATGTGTCCATTAAAAAGCTCTGAACAACATGAGACATTTCTCAGTATTTTTTACCATTCCACTTGCACTGAAATGGAAATAGTTGAGTGCTTTGAATAAGGAAACTCTCTAGTTTTTCTCCAATACATGGTTTACTCGAACTCTGCCAGTGAAGGTCCACCACAGTCTGGTGGTACCTCTGCCAGATACCTTGCACTATTGGAGGTTTTAAAGGGGTCTGGGCAAACACTGCTCCTTCTGATCCTGCGCTGCTGGCAAGTGCTAGATGCTGGTGATTAAAGCTGGAGCTGATAAATTATAGAGCTTGATAATGAAATAAACGGATGCTTTATTTTAAAATGCATTCTCTCACATCATACTTTCTAAGGAAGTGAGTTATTTTAATATCAGTTTTTTGGAAATAAGGGAACTAAGATTTTGTGGCTAAAGCAGATAGGAGCCTGAAGTGGAATCAGATCCCGTAAAACATGCATTTGTCTTCAGGGAATGCTTTTTATCTGCCTTTGCTATAAATGAACATGGTGTAAAACTACTTCTTTATTTCACTCTCAGTAAAGCCAGTAGAACTTTTCATGCCAACCTCAGTGATGGGCACAGCCACCAGACTTTCTGGGATAAGTGTCAGTGCAGAATAGCATTGCCTACAGCCTGCTTTAGCATAAAACCAAAATCTATCTCAGTAGGCTTCCGAGGGTATTGAAGCATCTCAGATTCATTGATTCATTTATCTGTGCCACAAACAAAAAGTAAATTTTAAAGTGCCTTTTTTTTTTTTTTCCCCCGCAACTGCTAATAACTTTGCCTTCCTCCCTTGTCCAGGGCATTTCCACAGATACTCATATTTCTCAAGCTGACAGCTTTCTGATCGCCCAGACTGAATAGCTGGATATCTCAGCTTCCCATCTTACATGAACTTTATCTCCCTCATTTAAAACAGCAAAAGCACTGTCTACATGAGCAGACCATTATCCTTGTTGGGTTGTTAAAGTTACTGTAATGCTGACTTTATTTTCTTGTAACAGTTCTGAACAAAATGTTTCCTTTGAAAGGTCTCAGACCTCTATCCTCCCAACTCCTAATCACAGTAATATCCAACCTCAAGGAGTCATTAGTGAAGACTCAAACAATATTCTGTAGCAAGTCAGCTATGAAGAAATTGGCAGAGTTTATCTCTCTGATTCACATTCATGTGAAAATAATGGGTTGCAAAATAAAGGTGGCATTGCCCTCATCCTATACAGTATGCGTTGGACCTGAGTCTTTCCTCCCCTACCAACACTCCCAAAATAACCCTGAATATAACTCTGCAATCACTTATGAGATGGGGTCCATCTATAGAAGTGACATGTTCTTAGACTATAAAGCCAGTTCGTTGTGCTGCCTCTTAAACCGACTCACCTATAAACCTTTTTGGTCATGGTAAGATGTTGCATTTTTAGATAACTGGGAAAATGGTATAATTATTATATTCAAATCCAACCCTTAAAGAGGGGTTTACATTTCTGAATTGAATGGATGCAGTGAACTGTGTAAACTGAGTTTGGATGAGTTCTTGGAGTTGTTTGGTTTTGGTTTTGTCATTGTGAAATGGACACTTAGCTTTGCAGGAAAGCTGATAAGTAGCATAAACTATGTCTCACCACTAAGAGACTTTGTAAAATCTTTGTGTCTGCTGTTTGGTTTGGCTTCAGCAATCAAAGGGATTTTCTTCACAGAAAGGAGCATGCAGGTGGCTTTTCAGGTTTCTGTGAGGATTTTTCTTCTCATTTGATGTGATACAGTCTCTAAACTGGGCATCAAAAGATGTGAGTTCATTTCATAGTTCTGCCTTAGTATCGATCAGCTTCAAGATCAGTTTAGCTTTCTCTTTCCTTTTATCATTCCATAAATGGGGAATAAGGAGAAGTACCCCTATAAAGCAAAAGGTAATGTTCAGCTCGTTGGGGATTTGTTTGGGTTTTTTACAAATAAAGCTCCTGAGACTATGTGTATTGAACTCCACAATTCTAAGGCATGCTAGTTGCTCTCTGGATGAGCTGTATAGATGTGGATAAGCTGTGCTGTGCTAGGGAAAACTGGGAAGTTTGGAAAATCCAAGAAATAATTCAGACTTTCATGAAACATATCCCACAATTCAGTTATAAGTATTAATTCCACTTGTTGACTGGGTCAGAAAATAAAATTACCAGGTTGAGATAGCCCGAGATGTTTTGGTTGTTCAGGAGAGGAAGTTCAGGACTGGGACAGGAGTGTCACTTCTAAGCTGAGTCCTACTAGAGAAGGTGCTAGGTACTTAGAGTATGACTTCTTTTACCTTTTCCCTTCAATTACATCTTGCAGTGTAATTTGATGCAGTTGACTACTATGTCTTGTCCTCTGTATTATCAAATGGATACTCCAGTTACGATAGAAGATTGGTGAAAAATTCCATCTAAGCTACTCTGCTGTTGCAAGACTTAAACTCTGTTCCTGCAGCATCACCTTGGTGGTGAGGGTGGGGGAGGGAGGCATATCAAAGTTAAACTGATATAACAAGGATTCAAGAGGGAAGGTGGTTTGGATATACGGGCATAAAACCTAGAATTAGGAACAGGTTCCTATAAAACAACATCATGTTTGGTGATAAGAGGGATCAGATTCATTGGTAAGAGACTGCATTCTTGACACTTCAGCCACTCATTCCCAGATAAAAGAGCAGTGAAAAGTTTAGTTGCTCTGAAACTCAGTTTTCAGGGCACGCCTCACAGAAGTAACAACATGCTACAGAATATGCTGTTCTCATACCAAATATGAAATGGAGAGTATTGTTCCCAGAAGCCAGTTTAGTGGAGCTTTATAAGGTAGTTTTGATTTATTTTAACAGGCGTAAAGTGAGAAGAAACAGGTGGAAGATAAATTCCAAAGTATTGATTATGGCCTTGTAGGAAAAAAACAGTTGGTTCTCCTTCTGGAAAACTCGGAAGAAGCACATACTTAACCTGTCTTTGTAGATGCCGAGGGCTTAACACTGCATACAGCTGCATGACCCTGGTGACTTCCCTGTGTCTGCAGGGGTTTAAAGGCAAGCAAAATCCTCCTGTAATGCTTTTTGTCTTGTTCCAAGTATTGTGTACTCTCACAAGAACACAGCTCATTTTTGAAGCAGTACAAATTTTTAAAAATGGAGCACAATCCACATGCTCTCTTACCTTTCAAGGATTTGCTGCTCTTGTCTATGGTATCTGTCAGGTTAAGATTTTCGTATAGGTCTTCATAAAGTCAGGTTGTGATTTCTTTATGGACAAGCGGTCAAGACAACATCCTGACAGTTTCTTTAAATGATTGTGGCAAGGGATCTGACATGCTCACACTTTTCCATAATGATCTTGCTGCCACTTTGCTCCGGATTTAATAAACACCCTCACAGTCAAGTCCTAAACCATGCAGCTCACACCAAAGAGATCAAGCTGGATTTTTAAAGTCCAGTGTAACCTCAGCCTGGGGCTTGCCAGAACTCTGCTCATAACCTCTGCCCCCCAAGCAGCCGTGGATGATGCAGACCCCAACATCCCTGCACAGCCCTCCAGTCCCCTTGCAGCTCAGGCTTGGCAGAGTTCCCCACTCCAGCCCAACCTGTTCTCCAGGCATTGCAGTACTCGTACACTCAGCCAGTGCCCTTTAGTTCTGCTCTGCAGTGCCATCAGGGGAAAATGATATATCAGAGTACTTACATCCCAAATTGAATGTTAGTCAGATGTTAAAATGAAAGAAATATTATGGAGAGTCAGCATGTCTCACTGTGGAAATAAATTACGTACAGTGGAGTGTCATGGCTCTTGGGACCATAGTGATCCAAAGACACCATTTAGAGAAGTGAGCACAACACCACTAGCTTTATCAGATAATGACGGAGGAAAATTATTACCCAGAAAGCAAATAATAATTAGCAATATAAAGCTCCCAATCAGTAACTTTTTTGGGGTCACTTCCTCACATTAGTAGCCTATTTGTATGCATTACTAGAATTTATAGCAATTATCTCCTTATTAATAGTAACTTCACTAATTGCTAGTATTAATAAAGATGCATTTAGTTCCTAGTACCTTGCTTTCTCAGTTTAACATTTTGGTTAGTCAAGTGTTATCTGCCTAAATAATTTAGTATTATTTGATTGTATTTTCTCATGCTGTGCAGTCCATTTTTGGAACTGCAGAATTCAAGACAGGTACTTGAGAGGGTGTAGGGAACATGGAACATGCGCTAGGACTGCAAACCTCCGAGCAGGGAAGCAGAAGATGCTTCATTGCTTATCCACCTTGCAATAAGGAGAGCGTGACTTGATGTGGCTATGGTGTAACACAACAGATCCAACTTGTTAGCTGCCACTTCCACCACACTCCCTCAGAACAGAAAATTCACTTACAGGTATAATCAGAGCCAAGATGTAATTTTTAAGGTCTGATTCTGAAAGGCAGCCAGAACCTTTGGGTATATATCCTTGTATATTTAGGTAGATATGTTTTCTGTTTTCGTCTATTTAAGGTTTCAAAGCTGAGTTCTAAGTGCCAAGAGTAACCAACACAAAATATTTTATAAAATGGAAATGCCCAAATTGCTTCTGGACCACAGAGATGACTCATCTGGTCAACAGCTGACTTCTTTTCTCTCTTTTCCAAGACTGAACAGGGAGCAGGCAGTGTGCTGGGTGGGAACAACCCAGTCTCAATGCAACCACCATTTTTCCAGTGCTATCTTTGCTCCTTCACGGTCTCTTGATGGGAGCACACGCAGCCCCACAACGAGGGAGAAGGGCATCAGGAGTCTTAGAAAGATTACAGACAGGAGCAGGCAGCAGCTGCCACCAGAGCAATGAAGCTGGCCGACAGCACAAGCCCCTTGGGCAGTCAGAAGTGGGTGCTGTGAGTTATTTTGGCAGTGGCCACCCTTTCCCAGGTATTCTGTTTCCCAGAATTAGTCCCCTAGCCATGACCTCCTCGCCCATGCAGCGCTCCAGGGTGGCAGTGGGCAGCAGGAACAGGGCAGTGCTGTGGCACTGGGAGGTGGTGCTGGACAGCCTCCTTCTGCCAGTGGGCTGAGCCGTGTGAGGCTGCGCTGGCCAAGCACCTGCCAACAAAATGCCCTGGTTTCACTTATGGTAACAAATCCCTCAAAGATGTAGTCAGTGGTTAGAGTTACAGAAAGATAAAAATAGTACTATTCCGGGCCATCTTTTAAGTCAAGATGCACGCTCAAACTTCTGCATTATAAAACAAGAATATATTTAACCTTTCTTCTTCCTCACGTTTTGCAAGTTTTGCCCTCACCCTGAGCCCGTTAAAGCAACTGCTGCCGAAGCTGTAACGTGCTGTTGCTTCCAGAGACCTCTCCTGCTCTTCTTTTAAAGCTGTTTTCCTCAGAGGTGCTTTGTATAGAGACTTTTCTTGACTGAAGTTCTTCTTGGGGAGCAAGAGACCTCCAATGGATGTTAATTAGAGTTCAGTTTGCAGATGCAAGAGATTACTGTTCTTATTTCATCTGTCTCATTGTTTCACTGAGAACAGCTGTTAGGACTTACTTTGGGCTGAGTTACCTGTGGAATGAGTCAGCTTGATGTCTCTATGAATTAGCTTATATATACATGAAAGTCCACACTTGGATTGGATTAATTTCTTTTGTCTTATCAAAACATAATGTTATCCAGCCTTCCTGGCAAGCGGAGTGTGCTGAAAAATGTATTCCATCAAGATTTTTCTTTTGTATTTTCTAGTTTTGGGTCCATGAAGTTTTCTGGTTTGTGAAAGCATTTTTGTGTGTGTGCATGTGTAATGCATGTTCAAAGTCTACTTTCCCTGGTACATATTTCTCAGTGTGAAAAAGACAAGGCTAAAATTTTAACCATTCTTAATTACAAAAAAAACCCTTAAAAGTCTCCTTTCACTACACTTTGCAGGCCAAATTGAACAATTATATTAAATACACTAGTGACATTACATACACTAGTGAAAGAAAATACAAGCTTGAGCTGTGTCATAATTCCTTTACAGTATGTGCTAAGGTTAACAGCAAGGCATTGTGTCTTTAAATTTGAGACAGGAAACAAACAGTTACTTTTTCTATTATCTTTGGTGGACTATAGCCTCTAAACAAACTCTGTCTTTTGGAAATGAGTGATGGAAATATTAACAATAAATTTTGATTCGAAATTGTTGTCAAGTCATCACTGCATTCTTTACAGAACCACTATTTGGCTGTTTATTTCATTAAAAAGAGCATGTGCACCTGTAGTTGAGTCAATTTCTTTTCAAATTCTTTCATGATACATAATGAAAATACATGTGTGTGTGCCAATGTATACAAACACATGTTAATTCTAATGTACATAGAAAAACACCTTGTCATTTCCTAAAGATCAGTTCATTTTGGTTCTCCGGTATTGCAGACTAAGGGTTTATACATGGCCATGTAACTGGCTCTCAAGCTGTATTTGCAGTGTTCTCTCCCATATGAGCTTTTTCCTTCCCACAGTAAGCTGTCAGTTGTAAAACTGTCTCCTCAGTTCATCCCTTTCCAGGCACTAGCTCAACTGAGTGATGTTCACTTCCTGTCTTATTTAATAGAGTAGCCAGCCCTTCTCCTCAGTCTTGTATGAATGAATGAGTCCACGAGGACAAGGGCTGGGCTGTGGAGCTTCCTCTTTTGATAGGCACACAGAGGTGAAGATGCAGAGGAAGAAAAGGAATGTGCCCTCTTAGCCCTTTGCAAAGACTTGCTTGCTTTCAAAGGGAGCGGGATTGGGCCTCTGCGTGGGTCAAGATCTGCTGAACTGCTTTGTCTCTGATGGGCCTTTTGGACCATTTCTGTGCTGTGACACACTGCTTGAGCCAGTGCCATTATCAGTCCCCAAGCAGACACCATTGTGCAGTGAAGCCTGTTAATACAGATCACTGAAATTCCAGATATTTTGGCTGCTAAAGGAGGTGGTCACTTCAAGTACCATGACCACAGGGGGGAAAAAAGGGAGAGCTTGAAGGTAATTTTCCTCTCTACATTGCCATGTTGCTTTTCCTGATGTGGCCCTTTACCTCGCGTGTGACATCTGTGGCTAAGGTGTTGTCATATTTCTGGTATGCTCACATAACATTTGACTGCCTTCCTCTGCATTCTTGTAATTAGCTCCTAATATTAAAGCAGTTTCCATCTCTGGATTCCTCAGCAAGCTGATTGAAAGGCGATTTAATTGCACAGCATTGCCAAGAAACATGTTAGGTGATTGCTGGCTGTGGTAACAAGTAATGTGAAGGTAATAGAAGATATCACAGGGACTAAGATTTTGCTGGCCATTAGCAGAGGTGACTTCAAAAAGCAGATGATAATTAGTATAGATTTCACTGAACCAAGTTTCCATCTGCTGCTAGTCGCTGGATTTTGAGCTGCTCTCCTATTAAAGATTTGCATGTACGTTCCTGGATTCTCGGTGGAAGGGACACTTAGGGGGAAAGGGTATAAATCAACAAATAATTGTGTAACCTGCAGAAATATAAATCTATGTAGATTAATCCGTGTTTCCTAAATTGCATACTAGATTGTAATTCAATCAAAGGGTAGGGGTCTTGTGACGTTTATGAACATTTATGGATGGTATAAGCACTCAGATTAAATGTCAAACCTGGTATTCAGTTTAGAATCAGGTATTATTGTTATTCATTAATATATAAAAACAACAATTATATCCACTAAAATCCTCAATTTAATTCTGCTGTAATCTGTCTCTGCTGTGTCAGAGATGCAGTGCAGCCTCTTTGCCCCCTCAGATCATTTAAAGGGCTCCACTGAATTTCAGCTGAGTCTGCTCCTTCCCCCCAGGATGGGGCTGGCTCCATTTGGCCCCCTTGGAACTGAGGAATTCTCTAGTAAATTATTTTCTTTATCTTCCACTGGGATTAAATTTTAGTTTTGATACTGAGCAGGTGCAGTGCACCCAGAGGGGGAGGAGAGACAAGACTGCATCTTAGATCCAATTCACCAAGTGTATTACGCATGATAAAGCTGTGGCCCTCATTGGTTCCGTATCAGTAAAGGGTGAAAATGCTTGGAGGCAAGAACACTCATTTTAGGATTATCTGAATTTGCTGTCAGCCCTTCAAGCCTGCTTCTTCCCAGTCTGGGGCTAAAGGACTAACATTGCTCACCTCGGTGTAGTGGATTACATCAGAAAGATCCTAAATCACTTTGCAAAAATGGAGCAGAATCGCTGTCCCAATTTACTGCTAAGAAGACACTTGAAGCAGGTTAAGTCAAGCCAGTTAGTGAATAAAGTGTAAGAAGCAACTGAATACCAATTGCAAAAATGACTTCGGCACCTAAGATGTTAGTTTTGTTGAAAGGAAGCAATGCTTAAGCTAAGAAAGGTAATATATTTCAGCATGTTTTACAGCCAAAATTTTACTGACTTCCAGTGGACTTCAACATGAATGCCTCAGTCACTTTTGAAAATTGTAGTTAGCTTCATAAATCTATTATCTGCTTATATAATGTAACTCATACTACTGGTTTTCACCATCTTAACTCCCCATAAATACAAATTCTTCAGTGTTTAGGAACCTTATTCTCATTAAACTCAGGGAGCTCTAGATTCCTAAATAGCCTTAACATTTAGGCCTTGCTTGTCTCTTAGTCTTTGTGATTTAAATGGAATTTATTCATTTAGCAAAGAAAGAGAAAGGGAGCAGAATCTGACCACAGTGAAGCAAGGACAGATTTAAGATTAGCCCTTGGCTATTCTGTCCAATGGCCAAAACATCTTCCAAGTAATAGCGATTAATTAACACTAGGAATTCAATATAAAAAAAAAGATCAGTGGATTCCATTTGTCCATTCCACCAAACAGAGCCGTACTGGGTTGAAAACAACATAAACAGAGACAGGTAACTATTCTGTTTATAACATAGAGACCTGGGGAAAACGGTCAGCTTTCTTCGACTTCATTTTCTTATGTTGTTATATAATCCTGTATCTTGAGGAAATCTAGTGTGTTAATCTAATGTAATTAGGTTAAATGTCTCTAGTGACCAACAGCACCATATGATAAAAAGTTTCACCCCAGCATTTTAATGGTTCAGGTTCTGCTCATGGTTTCAATTAAGTCAGCATGATTGTACAGGGCAGTGAGAACAGGATTTGGCCCATTTCTCTCCCGCATACGTGTTCTGCAGTTATCTAACCTGGAATGAATCATAGCTTCCTCAGACACATCTTTTTTTTCCAGTACTTTACAGGGAAAGTTTTGTTTTCATATATTTTCTTTTGAACGAAACTGGTAATCAAGTGTCCAGACCAACTGCAGTCATTTAAAAAAATAAGGTGTTTCAGTACTGGTGATTTTGCTGGATTCTAGTTTGCAGCTTCTAGTATATTGTGCCTGTCTAAAATTACACTACAGTTTTAATTAGGCAGGACAATCTTGTTCACTTCTTAGAGCAAATTTGATGGTAACGTTGGTGTAAGTCATTACTCTGCACCTCCAGAATCTCAGGCCATAATTTGTAGAATTCTTTGGCATCCATGTTGTCAAAATTGCTTGAGGCTTTCCCTTGAGACCTTGTTTTATGTTGCTTATAACAGAGCCAAACTCTAACCTCAGCCTAAAATTTTCCATCCTGTGTTTTTTTTTTTCCCATACTGGATGCCTCCCTTTTTTTTTTNTTTTTTTTTTTTTTCCTTTAAACTCTGGGACTCCAAGGCACATTCTTTGGCTCAGACCTCTTATCTCAGGTTCTTCCCTGGTTTGCAGTTCATTGTCCCATCTGCCCAAAACTCTGAAAGAAGTACTACCCAACTACGAGCCCCTAACAGTCCTTTACTATCATCTATTACAGCTAAGTCCATAGACTTCCATGGTTGAGTCTTCAGGTGAAATGTAAAAGGAAGATAAAGGGGTATGTGCTTAGGAAAGAAGGTTTTTCTCCACCAGGAAAGCTTCCCTGTTACAGTTCATTAGAATAATGGATTCTTGAAAGCAAAATAGTGACCTTCTCTCCACCAGCTTGATCTTAGCCTTCCTTTCGTTTTATGTCATTGCAGCTTTTTAGTCTGGGCAGAATCCATCCTGTCTTCTGTCTCATGCAAATCTTCTGTATCTGTGGGAGCAGTCAGGTCCTTTAAATAGAAATTTGCTGTTAAAAGGGCCTCTCAGGGTGGCCTGTCCAAAGGATGCTATAAGCATCTTGGTTCCTGCCCTGCAGTTTTTCTGATTGTCTCTGCTCTTCGCTGTATTTCCTCCACGTCCCTTGCAAGCCAACCACTAGATGTGTACACATGCTTTCTCTCACACTCTCCTCTACCAGGACCGTAATTCCCACTAATAGCTGCAACTCTGAACAGATTTTCTGCCTGCCTTCCCTCTCTCTCTCCTGTGACAGCTCCTCTCTTTTCCTTCACTCTCTCAACTCAGGTTTATATTTCTCTGAGTTTTTTAAATTGCTTTGAGAAATTATAGAGAATCTCTCCCTGTAAGTAGACAGGAAAGAGAAGCTGAAGGCCATGTCTTAAGTGCTGGAATACACCACATGGATCCCGTGGTCATTTTCCACTGTGCTCCTGGTCCCCTGATAACAATCTTCTGGAGAACACTATCTGGCCTGACTACCCAAATTTTTTTCAGCTTGGCGAAGGGAAGGGGAGACAGGGCTGATTTGTAGCTTTGAACATTTGGGGAGCATCTGCCTTTGTTTTCTGTGTCCAACAGGAGTGTGTCTTCTTGTTACAATTCAGAGCATCAGGCTTTGATTAATTTTGTTTATTGCTTCATCCCAGGTTAATATGTTTTGGAAATAAATGTGGAAATAAATATGTTGGCAATAAAGCTTAGATGCTCCATAGTAGACCTGTAGTCTACCAGAAGTTTGCAAACCTTTAGCCATTCCACTTTCATGCAGTCATTTTTTTCTTAGGGGTCTCAGGATAACAAATCAATCAAGTCCAAGAGATACTGTGCTGACAGAAGGAACTAAGACAACACAATTTTTCTGTGCAGCTATCAGCTGTAATGTAAGCATTCTCAGCCCTAATAATAAGCCTAACCCCTCTTCTGTGAAGGTCAGGATCAAGAAGGCGAGTTCTGTTTCAGAGTCCTGTATCATCTGGCATGACTGCTAAGAAGGATGCCATTCAAATCTGGCAGTGTTTTTGTGATAAGAGCATTTGTCCATAGGAGCCACAAGCCTATTTCACGGAGACTGTTGAACAGCCACCAGAGGATATTTAGTCTCTGCTGGCTTGGAATTATCCCAGGACTGAAAGACTCCTCAGCCATTACCAGTTTTCTCAGCTACATAGTTCTGGGGTCAGATAGTTTCAAAACTTTGACGATCTATGTTGTTACTGAATTTAAAACAATTTTTTTCCTCTTCTGTGGGAATTGCCACCATCTGTAAGTCTCCTTGGTCCGTGTTTTATATTGTTACATTGGTATTATTCAGTGTGTTTATTATCAATTTGATTTCCATTTTTCTTTCTCTCTTTTCTTCTCAGATCACTCACAATCAGTTTGTGGCCTTTCTCTGAAGGAACCTTTCCTTGTCTCTTGTGTAAGTATTTATAACATTTTATACTTTTCATTGGTATGAGTTGTGCATTTTCTTCAAGTTCCATCAAAGTCAGCCTGGGGCCTCTGTTACTTCCCATGGCCACAGGACTCAGTAGTGAATTTTTATTCAAATGCAGTCCAATATTTTAAAGCACCATCACCTTATGGGACCCAAGATTTTAGTTCAGTGACATTGTGTGATAGATTGATCTGGAATTTGTATGTGCATTTCTAGATGACAGTATGGAAGATTTCTGTTTATGTGTGGGGATATACATGTTCTGACGGACATTATGCTGTTGTGCTCTAATTCAGAATAAAATATAAAGTATTCCATGCTGTGCAAATGCAAAACAAGTACAGAAAACAGTCAACTAGCATTGGAACCTGTCCTTGCTGAAGTTTGACCCTGTGGTGTGGGACCCTTCCTTACTCAGTCCTGGCTGCTCTCTGACCTGCTTTTCTTACCTGATTAGATTAAAGGGGCTGTATTCTCACTGACATCCAACAGTATCAGGATTAAAAATCTGTAACTGGTTTCTTTGGAGGATGTTATGCAGGGTTCTTTTCTCACGTTGTTGCATTCACTTGAGTTTGGTGGCTGCTGTGTAGGTTGGTGATTTGCTGACCTTTTTAACTGAAGAAAATACTGTTTATCCAGATAATTGTGTTTTCAAGACCCAGAACAGGAAGAATTAATGTTTTCATGGTTTAAGTTTTGGTTTTTTCCTTTTTGGGGGGAATAAGGGATGGAGCCTTTGGGAGTGTTTGTTTGTTATCATTTGAGTTTTAATTTTGTCAGGTTCTGACACATGATGGTTTTGCGCATTTGGAACAAAAACTCACATTTTTCTGAGATTCCTTCATACATATTGGCAGTGAAATCTAGTGCTTTTGAAACAATGACTCTTCTTGTTGAAATATAAAGGGAAATATAGCACTACCACTTCATAATATTTACTATAGTTAAGTAAAGACAGACCAAAGTTTTCCAAATGTCCACCGGTATTTTAAGCCACTGTTTTGGGATGTCCAAGCTGAAGCTATTTAGTGAATGCCAAAAATAATGAGGGCTTTTAAATTTAGGTTTAGAACTCCACGTCCAAATATACCTGGACTTTGTGTTACTTTAGATCTCCACTTTGCAATTTAAATTCCTATCTCCTACCTGTTCAGAGAGAAAAGTAGATGACTGTTAAAGTGCTGCCTGGAATTTAAAAAAAAAACCGGCACTGTAAGAAAAATAGCTCCTTCATATTTGGGAAACGAATTAAACCTGCAAATCTGTAAATTTATGTTCGAGTTGTGTTTTGATTGTTGGAGTTTCTTTGAAGGCATGCTAAAGTGCAAATGGGTGTTCATAATTTTTTCAATATGCTTGCTGAAACAGTGAAAAAGCTTTCTTTTCCTGATACTAGACCTAAAATATGTGGCTTTAACATTTAAGTTTGACCCACTACTTTTGCAGTGCAGAAAGAAATGGCACGGTGCCTTCTCCCCCACCCTGTGGGCAGAAAGATGAGATTTGCTCCAGTGGCTGCAAAAGGTGGTATGACAATGCCAGCTCCCAAGGAGATGGATCTGAGCTGACCTATCATGCCTATGGTGTCCCCGTATTTCTTTCCCTTCTCCTTTGCCTTTCATTATAAGGTGTCCCAAATCTGTAATTTACAACATGCTGTTCCAGTTTTGCTCTGATATATTTGCTACAAATAAGTAGGAGCCTATGCGTGTCCATAGCTGCCCGTGGCGGTGTCAGGCCTGCGAGATGAGGGGAGCAGAGGCGCCCACAGAATGCAACATGGCTTATGTCTAATGTGACATTTATTTGACTCAGAAAGGCAATTGATTAAAGGCCCATCGGACCTTTGCCATCATGTATTATGTATTTATCCAGCAGGGGCAGTTTATAACGGCCCCTGACAAATCCTATTACTTTTGTTGCAGAACTTCATAATATCAATAAAAAGCATTAATGATACTCGGGGATGGGAAGCGTTAACACCGCTTGTGTTAGCACTTCCCGCAGCAGTGGGAAAACCACTTATGTCTGTGGCAGACACCGTGTGCCTTCAACATTCAAAGGCACCAGTTTAACGTTGTTCTACCTCTGCAGGGCAAGGCAGTTTAGGTGGAAGCAGCAAGATGGCTTCATGATAGGTAGGTATGTGGAAACCTGAAGCTGAAATCCCTCTTCAACAGTGCTTTGCTGTGTGACTGTGCATTAGTCGTTTTGAATCTGTCTGCCTTTGTTTCTTGACGTGTAGGATTAGAATCACATGCTCTCTTGCTTCTGTAAGTCAGGCTTATTCCGCAGCCAAGAGGGGCTTCTTGGTGCTCCTCCATTCCTAAATTAGCAAGCTCCATAGGAGCCCTACTATGTTTCAGGCATATCTTGTTCTGTACTGGCTCTCCCCTTTCTCTCTGGAAGGCAGGTCCTCCAGGCCATTCATAGTCTGGGTTCTTTTGGGTAACAGAAAAAGTGTAAATGGGACGTTTTTACATTAGAAGCTGTTAGTGGTACCTGTTGAGCAAGTTTCTGATCTAGAGGTAACTGATCTGTTCTGCCCTCTGTCTCAGTGTCCAGTGCTGGGCTCTCTTTTCTTATCCCTACCCACAAGTTGCTGATGATTCAGTCTTCTTCCTCCTCCCAGATGTTACACACACATCCACCTAATTATATGGCATCAGGGTTTTGAAGGCGGAAGGATTTCATAGATCTCTCCCCCAAACTATGTTCCCACTTAGGAGGAATACAGTTAATCTCTGCTCCACTTGAATGTCCTCAGGACTTTGAGAGACACGGGTGTATTCTTTGTCAAAATCATTCTTTTCATGAATGAAGTCTTCCAACCAGTCTGGAGCCTTTCAGTCGTAATGTCAACAGCCTGTAGCAGTGTCAGCATTACTAAGGTGCTTTACAGTAGGAGAGATAGCTACACTAGGATAAACAGCCACAGCAGGACACTTCTTTTACTTTCAGAGCACTGTCTGTTCAGATGGAACCCATACAATATGGAAAAGTTGTCCACTGTTAGCCTTGGTAAGTGCAAATCAGAAGGACACCGAAGTCATCCACGTACAAGGAAGTTGCAGGACATGTTAACCTAATTCCATGGATATCTGCCCATTCTGTTTAAATAGTTTTCTGATGAAACCAGGTTGTACTGAGCTCCAGCATCTTTCCTATCAGATTGAGCACTGATTCTAATCCTTGTTATTTGACATCCTAGTTTAAAAAAGGAAAAAAAAAAAAAAAAAAGAAAGAAAAGAAAAGAAGGGGAAAAGTGCAAAAAAGTGCCATTTATTCCCCAGCTTCATGAAGACGTATTTGGTCAAGTAATGATGACCTAAGGGAAGCTGAGAGGCATGTTACTGATCTCATCATAGTTATGAGAACCATCCATCATATGGTCAGTGATTTATATGTCAGAAGACACCCAGCAGTATTCCAGCCTGCCAGTAGCCAGTTTCTGAGAATACTTACTCACTTTATCAGAAGTGATGATGCTCAAGTAGTCTTTGATATCTGTGTATATGTCCCTGCTTTGGTACTTGTTCACCACCAAACTGTTGTCTGTTACCACTCTGAACCATTATCATGAAATAGCAACTAATTAGCACCCTCTGAATCCCTTTATCTGGTTCTGTGCTTAGAGATGTTTTGCAGATGAGGAACAACAGTGATTGCTACATCAGGAACAGGGAGGAGGCATCTTTTCTTTTCTCAGGTTTCTTAAGAAGCTCTCCCTTACTTGAAAAGAGGATAATAACCTCCAGGTCAAGCTTATTCATGAATCAGAAATGAACATTTGCAAAATGCCAAAAAAGTCTACATGTAATAAGCCTTATGTTTACAACAGCTTTCAAGAGTTAGCATTCTTCAAGTATTATCATAATTAATGTAATAAATAGACATGCAAATTATCCAAAAGAATCAGTTGATCTGCTTCTGAAAATAAGGAGGTTTAGGAAGGGAATGGTCACCTAAACAGCAATCTGAGACAGGAAGGGAATATTTTTTCCCCAGCTATTATGTGTCTCCTGAAGGAAGGGAATGTTCCAAAAAAGAAAACAACATAGGCAGAGGCAAATGAAAGAAATGGTGAAACAGCCTCAAAATGGCAGCAGAGCTGAAATTCTACTCTGATGTGTTTATAGAAATGAAACCATATAACTGAGAGTACACCTTGCGTTTAATGTTCTTGAGCAAGTGCCACAATTTTCAGCTTTATTCTTTATCTGAAGACATAGCCATCAAATAGACTTAAGCAGTAGATGTGTGTGGATTAAAAACCCCTCATTATTTAAAACAAATCTGACAAAGTTCATGGGTTTGTTTTAAAACTTCTGTCATAAAAATAGATCCAATATCTAGAAAACCCGAGATGTAGCCAGATTTACAAAAAGGGGGGGAATTTGGCCCCAGTTTCTCATTCAAGCGTTAGTTTAAGTGCTGACATTCAAACTGTTTAGCCAGTAATAAAGGCTGCACATAGCTGTGAAGTTGATGTGTGGATTACAATAGAGGCATGTGTGCAACCTGCTTTCTAATTGCAATACCTACAATATAACCACTGGCGCTGGATGAGATTGAACTTAAGATTGGCCAGCATGACAACTGAAAATGTCACACCTTTCTGCTGTTACGCATACTTGCAATCTCTTTGTTCTGAGTTTTCATTTAGTTAGTGTCATATAATGGACTGTTAGCTTGTTTTGAAATATTACAGAGTACGACAGAAAAAAAAAGGACTTTTATTAGACAGTTGTAGGAGCATAATACTTTAGATTTGACTAGAAAAGGACACAGAAAATGGAGTTTTTCAATGCACTTTTACCCCACACTGGCATAATTTAATATATTTGGATGGAAAAGACCACCTTTCCAAAGAAGCAGCAGCATTTCCTACAGTAGTTTGAACACCAACCATCAAAATATTAAGACAGACCAGTTTTTTAGGTTGAAATCACTGTGCAAAATGGTAACGGCTACAGAGTGTGGCACAGTTTCTCAGAATATTCTCTTTGTAGTTATGGTAAATTATCTTCCAACTTTGGCAAGCACATTGCTATTCTACAGCTGTATCACCAAATGTCTTTTTCTTTTCTGAGCTTTATTGTGAGTCCTTCTCCTAGTGCAGAAATCCTCTTTGATGCACCCTCCTTTAGCATCATGTTGTGTATCTGCCTTCATCAAATGTATACACCAGACAAAAGGTAAAAATGGTACCAAGAAGAAATTGTGCTGAAAGAGTGATTATTACAAAACACAACATCCAGAAATAGGAGGTTTCCCCGAAGTTACCTTTTGTTCAAGACATCGTAGATTTGTCTGTTGAAACTGGCACCAAGATACGAATACTCGGGGAGGTCTAAATGCCTGCCCACGTGTCCGTGTTCATGCTGAATGTCCTATGTGTGAGACAACACAATCAAAATTGAGCTTGTAAGATTACCTCCTCCATCTCCTTTTCCTCTCCACCACTCCCACTTAAAAAAGAAGCAAATCATCTGCCATGTAGTTCATGCGTGTGCATGAACATGTGCACGTGTCAAAACACGTGATTATTCCTCAGGCTGTGCTTCATGAAGGCTGTTTTACCTCTTAGAGGGAATGGGAACACTTAGGCATAAAAGATCACAGTGTATTAAGAAATAATGATTCTTTCCTCTGAAGTTCTTGTTCACTGCTGAAGCTTTCCATCATTTTGGATAATATCATGCTGCATATGGTTCACAAATTCGGCCCCCCAGGTAATATTTTGATTTCATATGTTTGCATGCCCAAAATACTAGATTTTGCACAGCACTGAAAGCAAATGCTTTTGGGTTTGAATAGATCTTGCTCTGTCCCATTCCATCGTACTGAATTTTAAGTTTAACAGAATAGCTGTATCAGTTTTCTGAATGCTGTTTTCTAATGTTTTAGCTTCTTATGCATACTCTAAACAGCTTGATTTTTCAGGGACAAAATTGAAATCCCAACTTCAAATAGCATGCAATTTAGAACTATTTGTGCTTCACCCAATCACCAAAGTAAGGATCAGTTGCAACTCTTGGATCTGGGTGTGTATTTAAATTTCATATTTGTCCATATTCACTTATCCTGGATGTCTGTAAAGGGATTAATTGCTTTTCACTTTTTGCAGTAAATCCACTTTTACATAAAAGACAAAAAATGATGTGTAACATTCTGGATGTTCTGCAATACGCACTGAAGGTTGTGAAGGAGAACTACTATGTGTGATCAGCATGTAACCAACTTTGAAGAATGGTTTTCAGACACTATTTTTTTCAATTTTTGCATTTAAAAAAATCTTTTAAATTTTTAGGTTTAGGGCACATTTCTTGTGTGAATGATTGTGCATGCTTCACGTAGTTCAGTCATGACATTAAATACTTAAATTCAGAAGGCTAAAACAAAAATGGAGCTTCTCTTCCAGTGAACTTTAATAGAAAGGTGACAATTTTAAGTCATTGTAATACCTGCAGACTGAGACATGCCTCAGGGAAGATTGTCAAAAATCCTATTTTTTCTTAACTTGTTGAAGATAGTTTGGCAGATATTTTATTGTAGAACCTGCAAATTAATCTCACATTGATACTTTCCACTGTGACTTCTGTGGCAATGTCTTCATCTTCCATCCTGGCTTGCCCCACTCTGCTAGTGGGCAGCCCAGTTTTTCCTATTGCAGAAATTCACAAAGCATCATAGCCTGACTAGATCAAGAAAAGTTTGGAGTGTGTTCAGGGAGAAGCAAGGCTTTTGTAAGTGCTTCTGTTCACCAAATATTTCTCCTCCACATCTTATTCCAGCAGCGTTTTCTTGGGAGGCAGGGTCCAGCATTCAAAGGCATTCAGCAAGCAGATTTTGTAGATGAATGGGCATCCTGTTCTGGGAATAAGAATATTTTAAAAGCACGAAACTGAACTAGATATTTAATTAAACTGTACAAATAAACTGCCGGGAGAGTTGTAGCATCTCTGTACTTCCCAAAGAACAGAACCATAGAAATAACACTGAAACATTACAGGTGAATGACTACTAAATATTGTTCATGAGCAATTTTTTGATGTTGATTGACCCTTTTACAGCTGCTAAGCATGCCCCCACTTTTTCCTAATCTATGCCCCCTCCCTTTGAGGGGCCTTGTAAAGAAATGTTACCTGCTCCACCCAAATCTTATTAGATAGAAAAAGCTACTTTATTTAACTAAACAATTGTGGTGATACAGCTTCCACCTTGCCCAGTAACTCTTCACCACTGCTCGATCTCCCCTTCAGGCAAGCAGTTGCTCACCTTACAGTCCTTTTGCAAATCTTGATTTAAACTCATAATTTCCCTTGTGATACTGTATCAAATGCTCTACTGATAAATTAAATTTACTGCATTTCCTTTGTCTGGATAATCAGTTATCTTATCGAAGAAAGTTATCAGGTTAGTCTACTGCAAACTACCTTTGGCAAACTCATGTTTTGTTTCATCCCATTTTCCATTTACCTACATGTCTTTTCCATTATTTTTTCCTTCAACATTTACTGCACTCATGCTACTGAAGCTCCTGATGTTACATCAACATCAAACAGGTGTAAGTGAGATCAGAATCACTTTCAATATGCTGTAGTACAGCCTTGCAAAACCTATTCATTCTCATAACTGCAAAAAGCTATGTTCTCATCTGGCAGACAAGTAAACCATCATTTTTTATTTTTCATTGTCATTATAGCAAAGGGCAGGTGAGCTGATTTTGAGCCTTGGCTGGTGAATATTTGTGATGATGTGCAAAAGGGTTTCTAGAGATAGAATCAGAGACATCTACCTGCACATTAGAGTGCTTGGGCACTTGCATTAGAAAAACCTTAATGTATGTATCAGTAATGAAAATCTTAATTAAGAACGCTGCATCATTGTCCATGAACACTCTTTCTTTCTCTGTGTGTGAAGCTCTTTGTGTATTGCAGCCTCTACCTGGTCCAGACAGAGCCCTCAAAGAGTGTGTCTGGCAGATCTTCTCTTGATTATTAACAGCTAGCAAATAGCAAACTCTTACTCTTCTTTTGTCTCAGCACTGAAACTCAGAATAGTAGACCATACAGCATAACTTAAGAGTTTGTTTGGACTTTTTCCATGGCTTTTTCCACTTCGTTTTTATATTGGTGGGTTTCAAAATCCAGTAGCAGTGATTAGAACTGAGTGATGTAGCTTAGAGTTGCTAAAATGTGCGTAGACACCTATTTACCCAACAGTATGTCTTTTCCTTTAGGAGCAATACACTTGCCTGGACTATGTTCTGTATGCACACAAAAGTACACTAATGGACGTGATGATTGAGATTTTAATCTACCTGAACTCAGGAAATTTAGAGCTAAGCTTCCTAGAGCAACCTTGCCTCTGCCCCTTGCTTACAATAGGGTCTCTTACTGATCCCTGGCTGTGGCCTTTCCAAGGCAGACAGCACAGAGAGAAGACAGGGCAATGGAGAGGAACTGCTTGAGGTTTTTTCCCTGTCATTGTTTTCCAGTGACATTTGTTTGTTGAGCACCGATTGTATGTTTGATGTGGTTTGAAACACATTCAGAAAACCTCTCCAAGCAGTGGGCATACAACTGATTTATTGGTGTACTGATAGAAGCACAAATAATGTAAGGTAAGGAAGGGTGTGTGCATGCACACACACATTTGCCAGAGTTGTATCTTTTGCTTCCAGGTGAGTCAGGCTGTCTTCCCGGATTCGCTGTCACGTCACTGACATTTCTGTGGACTCACACCTGCATGGTAGGAGGATATGTCCCAGGAAAGGCAGGAGCAGGAGATACTGCTATTTACTTTGAATAAGAAGCAGCTATGGAGTCTCTTGTTGTCTGTACAAATCAACACAGTTGAGCCCCATATAAAAACCTACATATGCAATGACTTTATTTCTTCATCTTTAGAAAGAATTCCTCCAGTCTGACAGAAGAGTTCATGCTGAGGCCAGTGGTTCATGCAGGGCACAAAAGCTGCATATGCCTTTATATTGTCATATTAAAAAATAGTTCTGAGAGTGAAACCATGTAATCCAATAATCCCTCAGACTACAGCTGCTGTTTCAGCCATCATTAATATTCTCAAAATCAACACTTACTTCGCTAAGACATCGGAACCTGAAATATTCCAGATTAAATGAAGTGGGATTGAAACATTATTTAGTGTCTGGAGCATCTCTCTTGGGAAAGGCTGGGGGAGCTGGACCTGTTCAGCCTCGAGAAGAGGTGGCTGAGAGGGGATCTCACCAATGTCTATCGGTGTCTGGAGGGAGGGTGTCTGGAGGGAGGATGCAGACTCTGCTTTGTGGTGCTAAAGCAATAGGACAAGAAGCAGAAACTGATGCACAGGAAGTTCCACCTGAATATGGGGAAGATCTTCTTTACTGTGCAGTGACCAAGCACTGGAACACGTTGCCCAGAGAGGTTGTGGAGTCTCCCTCAGTGGAGATACTCAAGAACTGTCAGGACCCAATCCTGTGCCATGTGCTCTGGGATGGCCCTGCTTGAGCAGGGAGGTTGGACCAGATGATCCACTGTGGTCCCTTCCAACCCACCCAGTCTGTGAATCTGTGATATGGCTGATTCTTTGCTGCTTGGTATCAGGTCAATACATTTCTGTCTAGGCAGAATATAAGTGAGGAATCATCTCCAGTCTGATTTGATGCCGTTCTATACCAAAATGCAAATATGCAACAATTAAAACTGTCCTCAAGTCCTCTTGCTACAGCTCAGTCACAGATTGCAAGAATAGTATCTTGTTTTTATCCTCTTTTTTTACTGGTCATTTACACAATTGACTGTCTACAGTTAGAAAAGTGTAGCTCGGTGTCTGGAAGAATATTTAAGAAAATAAAGATATTTTAATACGGTAAAAAACTTGTTATTTCAAAACCAAATGGCTTCAAACATGTCAGTGCTGCTACTTCTCTTTCAGGACTATGTACGTGTCAAGTTTGATGTTTTAAAACAAAGCTGTGTTATAATTATACAAGCATGTTTGAGAAAAAAAGGCTTATGGAAAACTTAACAGCTGGAAACTGTTTTTTACATACTTGGATGACTCAAAAGCAGCTGAATGGGTTTTTGCAAAACTTTACCAAAAATGACATTTCTGGATTGAGAAAAGGCATGAGAAATAGCAGCTGAAAAGGTAACAGTTTCACAAAGGTATGAGCAAATATAGACAGAGATTATTTAATTCATCAACTTCCACTGTACAGTCGTTAATGTAATGCTATAAAAATAAAAGGATTCGTATTTATATAGTTTTCCAAGGATTTCAAAGATCTGTACTAGACTTTAAGGAACTAAGCTTTGTAGCTGAGCGCTAATCAAATATTAATATTTATATTTCATTGGAATACCACGTATTCAAACAGGAAAACAAAGACATAGAGTAAGAGAGAGGGTTTGCCAGAGTCTGCACAGAAAGAGAAGACCACATTTAGCACCCGTGCCTTCAGATTGCTCAGCTTGGCAGTGTGGGAGCGCACTTGGCATCAGGGAGCTCCTGGCTTATCTCTCCCTCTGACTCCTGCTTCAGGCACACCCAGCTTGTAGGTGAAGAGCCTCTCTCACACGCATGGGCTGGGCTCAGGTACCTGGCTCCCTTCTTTCTGTCTCCACACTTCATTCCCAAAGGCAAAGTCTGCCAAATTCTGGCTACTGTGATCGTGAAGCTTGGCTGTATTCAAATATCAGTTCAAGCGTGCATACACTCCTCCTTCTCCCCCTGTGCTCTCAAGGACTGTCAAGATGAGAGAGCTGTCACCAGAAACCTCTTCTGGGGTCTTTTCCAGTGCATGGTCCAGTCTATAACTCTCTAACAATCCCTTTACTGTTTGAAACCTCCTGAATAAACATGATTTTACTGCTGCTTAGTTTGGATGTTGAACGGTATTGGAGGAAACTGCTCTACTTTCATACTGAATTTTTTTTCAGGGTGGTGTGTGTGAAAAATAACACAAATAGGAGTGGTTTTGGATGGCCACACTGAGCAGTCAGTACGAAGGAAAGTACAGTATGGTGAAGGGAAATCTGTTTGTAGTAAAAGCAATATGAGCTTGTGGTTTGCTAACAGGACTGAGAACATGAATTTTGCGCTTTAACCCCAGCTGTAAAACTCCCTGCTGATGGTGGGGAAATCACTTGCTGTCCTGTTGTTGCACCTCAGTTTCATCTTCATGGTGTCAACCATGACCCAGCTCACCAGAATACCGTTCTTCTTGAAGTTCAGATGTTAGCAGAGGTTTTGTAGAGATGCTTTTCTAACCTAATAAGCCCACTCCTTGTCAGTGTTCAGTCATTGTCTTACTTTCCCAATTAAACAGGCTTTTATGATGTTCACTTTTTTAACTTGGCAGAATCTCCAATTCTGGGAGCAAAGATTCAGTACTGCCTTGTGCATTATGCAGATTTCCAGTAGCAACCTCAGATTAAGAATTTGGTATTGATATTTTCAGTGGGACATAATTTCATTTTCTCAACACAGTTGGTCTCAGCTCCTTGAGAAATGGTAATCATGAAACATTGAAATCTTTGCAGGCACATTTGCAGTAGCCCTGGATTTGGTTAGATTTAATCTCTGCACCTAAACTAGGGATTTACGTAAAGAAAAACTTGAATTTAGCCAGGTAGGAGCACCTAACTCCACAGACTCCCTTGGCAAAAGCAGGTGTCATCAGTCTTTTCTCAGCTTTTCAAAAGTTTTGGCTGCGTGCCTAAATATTGACCATTTTGCTCACGAAGGGCCTCAGTTTTGTTTTCCCTTTATCATTTCCACTTTGAGCTGTCTAGTGTTGCAGTGGTTCTCGCAAGAAGCTTTCCTTGTACTCCTGCCAAAACCAGAATCACAGCCTAAGCCAGCCTTTAACTGGGCATTAGAAGGAAATTGCACTCTTCTCATTTTGCTAGCAGTATCACTTCCTTAGCTTCACAAATAATTATCTGATAGAAAATTTCTCCATTATTATGTTGAAGTATTTTACGAATCTTGCACCTAAAAAAATTCAAACGCTGAGCAGTGTTGTTATGCATATCTCTCCTTGTATGTGAATATCCTATGCACCAGGAAGTGCCAGGTTCATAGATCTTTTTGTCAGAACTCATCAGTTCTTGCTTTCTGAGTCATCTTTCAGATTGTATGAATTTTAAGTATTTGTTGGCTAGAGGATGATATGCTGAGATGACTGGATAGAGAAAAGAGGAGAAGAGCTACCAAAAGGCAGAAGTCAGCAAGTTGGGTAGTCTGTTGAAGATAAATCCTTTCTCAGAGAAGAAGTTACATCCTGAAATGCTCAGGTCAGTTTGATGTAACAGAGTTGCAGGCTGACAAATTCTCTGCTCTTCTGCTAACTATTATGAACAGAACTTAGAAAAAAAACCCAAACCAAAACCAACAAGCAGAAGATTTATTACAATTGCATTTCAACTGTGATTGAAGTAGGAGAAACAAATCTAGTAAACAGCCTTAGAAAGTATTTCCCATTATAGTCCATACAAGAACTGGCATAATTTAAATAGCATGGGTGCATATGGGATGCATTTAGCGTCCCATAAAGCAGCAAAAGCTTTACAGCATCCTCTTTGCTCCCACTCCACCAGGTTTTTGTTCTTCAGCTCAGCTGCCTTTGCAGGACTGCATCTTAAGGTGTTGCCAGTTTTGACTGAAAGCTTTCTGACTTTGTCACTGAAAAAGAAGTATGGAGAAAACACAGAAGTTTCATTTCTCTTGCCTAATTGAAACAGCAAAATTGGTTTGGCTGTTTTGGTGTGAGAGGCAGAGCAGAAAGTACAGCCCCTCTATTTAAAATAACATGACTATTTTATGGCCCACTTTGCACATGTGAGCCAGGGAGGTAGGCAAGATGGGTTGTGAGAGGAAGAGACTGCAAGGAGAAGCATTGCAATCTCTTGCACATCCTAAGCAACAGTGTGACCCTTTGATACTATACATGCACAAAGTTTTGTTGAGCTGGCACAGGAAGGTTGTGCTACCCGTGTTTGCGTGGTCCACCTGCATGTACTTGCTATTTGTGAGTTTCTGAACCTTCCCTTCAGCCCATTTACAGTTTGCCCAGGGATTTAGCAGAGTTTTGCAATCTCACAGAAGTCTGGCTCCTCAGATGTAACATTAAATGGAATTGGTTTGTATTGCAACAGGATTGGTGGGAGGATCAAAGGCTTGGTGTAAAATAAAAGGAGGTTTTTGGTTTCTGTGTGCTGAAAAGTTTCTATTTCCCCTTTTTTTTTTTATTAGTGTATGTTAAGCAATTGAATTCTCCAACAGTAAGCAAAAAACTCCACCAAAGCAGTTATTAAAGAAAGTCTCTTCAGTTACTGTGACAAGGGCTCCATGTTATTTTTATGAAAGGTCTCGGAAACTGTGTTCTTTTAAGGCTGATCAAAATTTTGTTTTAAAATCAGAGAGATGCACCTAGACAACACAATATATCTGATAATTCTAGCTTACTCTGAAGAGCCTGGGGTCAGATAGAAGTTTGCCAGATTGTCTCTCAGGCCAGGAAGTAGTTCTGGTTTACAAATTTAAAAGCCAAATTCTTTTTTAGTAGTTCTTAAATGTCAAAACAACCCTCTGACCTTGAAGATTACTTTCTCTGTATACTTTTGGGGCTTTTAAGTGAAAAACAGGCCTTTTTCCTAGTGAAATATGGTAGCCTGTTAGTCATCAAATCTGAGAATTTAGAGAAGGGAGGGTGACATGAGCTCATCTTTTCTTTCCCTTTGCCAGCGCAAGAATGGGCTTCATTCATATCAATGGCAGCTGGAGGGGAAAAGACGTGCTAACCTTTAACTGTGCTTCCAGTTTATTTCCATAATGTACACTGTGGCTTCTCCAATGACAAGTCCTCTGTCTGCAGCCTTTCAGACCTCATAACAATAATAAGAGGGAGGACAAGTTTCTCTGCTCTGTATCAGAAGTTACCTCCAGTGCCTTGATTGCGCTTTGTCCCCACCTAAGCACTGCAGGAAGGTAAAGGCCATATTTAGTGCAGCTGGCCAATTGCACACTTCTGTAACCCAAACTGAGCATTCCTGACCCTTAATAATATGATTGGTTGAACTTAAATATGACATTTGAGCAGCCCATTTAGTTTATGTATCTCCAGTATTCTCCTTTTCTGGAAAGTAATTTTGTCACTTCTGAAAGTTTTATGAAAACTGAAAATATGCCCTTCCTTCATCCCTTTGCCATCCACCTTTTCTTACTCTTGCATTTCCTTTTGGAAAGCAGGTATCTGTGTGGTGCCCCTGTTTCCAGCAGAGCAGAAGCAGCCTGCCCTTCTCACTGTGGATGAGAAATGGCATGGGAGGGAGCAGCCTGAAGCCCTTCTCTCTCCCCGGAAAGTGGAGCATAACTCATCCTCATGGCTCCCACAAGCTGCTGCTCTGTGCAAAACTGACTTCAGATTTTTTTGGTTCTGATCTGATGAACCCCAAAACTTCTTATGGTGTGAGCCCTGGGCCTCTTCTGCCCCAATTATCCATAGTATCTAGTGTTAAGACATTCTCCAAGACTTTCTGCCCAAGGATTTGCAAGTACTTAGTGATTGTTAATGACTCAGCTTTCCCTGGATTTCTGTGAAGTGGGGAGGTCATATTTTCAGCACTTAGCTGTAGGGGAAACTGAGGCATGGGATGAATCTGTATTTAAAAGACTACCTAAGCACATAGTTCTTCGAGTTTAAGGGTCATTTCAAGAGATTTTCTGAGAAGTCATTTGAAGTATCTGCCTCAAGTTGTCTGCTGAAAAGTATCTTATAAACAACTGCATGGTGTTCATAGCAATCAATTACTTAGGTACTGCTGTTACGTAGAGATGGAGAAACCAAGGCATAGCATTTGCTTAAGGTCAAGCAACCTGAGAGCTTATGCTCACAGAGGTAAGCAGCTTTCTTTTCTTAGTCTTTTGTGGCTACATTCCTTCCTTTCTCCATGTAGCTGACCATTTAAAAGATTGAACAAGGCTTTTTGGAGAAGAGATTAAATTTGGAGTTGTTGGCTGAAGTGTTCCAAGGTGATGGTTATTCAGCCAGTTTACAATGTAGTATTATAAATTATTAAGTATATTGAAACGTTATAAAGTAATATCTTCTCAATGATGTGCCAACTTAGTGTAGAACAAACACCTACTACTGATCTGTAGTTAAATTATTCAATCTAGAGCTAATCTACTGTTCAAACCAGTTTCGAAAATGGAATAGTTCTAAAGCTGAAAATAATTAATTGTTCAAACCCAAAGGGCTAAATCCAGCAGTGACCTAAATGATAGGAGAGAGTTACACATCGGACATCAATGTGTGGGAAAGTAAGTAACAAAATAATATATGTTGCCCTGGTTCTCTCTTATACTGGCCAGTATCACACACTTCTGTTGGTAGGGTTTCTTGCTGGTGCTGGCTTTGTCCCCTAATTCCTCCCTCCAGCATTTGAGTTCCAGCACTTTTATGATTATTTCACAGGGAAAGTTGGTAGAGGTTTATGTTTTCTTTGCCCCGCATCTGTGTACACCCATTCTGTGACCTGGCACGGGGCGTGGGCCCTGGCTGGTCCTGTGGAAGACTTTGGCTCGGCAGGGCTGACCCCGCATCTGGCAAGGGGAGCTGCCTGCCAGAGCACTCCTGGTGGCCTCACTGGAATTGCTACTGATTCACCCTGATGTGAAGATGAGCAGGTCTCAGGCCAGGAGCCCTCAGTGATGAGGTGTTTCCAGCATCCCATTTCAGGAAAAGTACCAAGCTCCTTTGATGAGGAAGAAAAAAAGAAGTTGTTTTTTTTCTCTCTATCTCCAAACACCTCCACAGAACAACATGGGGGAAAGGACAGTAGCAAATATTCAATGGGAAATTTTCTCTTCATTTTTTCCTTCTTGGAGAAAAAATTCCCCACACAAATCAAAATAAGATGGAGCCCTGGAGCCCCACCTGCTGACTTGAGGGAAGAGAGAGAGGGAAGGGAAGATGCCTGGTCGTGTGCCAAGCATTCAGCACTGGGCTTGTAGCACTGTGATGTGGCACTTGAAGCTCTAGGGGCCTGGAGCCAGCGTTACAAATGCAACAAGAACTCTCATGAAAACGAGCCTCTTAACAGCGTGTGGAGCTGGTCTGTGATGGCCTCAGGAAATCCCCCTGGCTAGACAGGGCCTTTTTATCCACTACATTGCTCTGACTCAAAGAGAAATCTCACGTAACTTCCTCGACCAGAAACTGAGCATGCATATAGTCTGCGGCATGGGGCTTTGGAATTTCCGTATTTTCAGGTAGTCATTCCCCTCCTCCTGCTCTGAAGAAGTCTGCCCTGCCTTTCTTTGTTGTCTCATCACACGTAGGGCCCAGTGCTGCAAGCACGTGGTGCATCCTCAGCCATCAGGTTTCGTGCTGTCCTTCCTTTGTGGTCAGACCCTCAACTGATGGACACTGGCCTAGGGCCACTGATTGGAGTTAGGGTTTTCACTCCTTGGACACTTGGCCCTTCAAAGCCCAGAGAACTACTTTTAATAGCACCACAACTGGCACTACTTGTTTTCAGGCTCAGGACCATCTACGAGCAAATGCTTGCGTATTAATTACAACAAAGAGCAAATCTACTTGACATTTGATTTTGTTTTTCTTGTTTCCTTGCAAGCTTGAAAATGAGCTGCTTTTGCCAAAGGAAAAAAAAATCAAAATGCATTTCACGCCTTTTTTTTTTTTTAACTTGAAATAGGCCCCTTGAAAAAACTGACATGTTAAACACCAGCAAGAAAATGATTATTTGGACATATGGCTCCTCTTCCTGAACTTTGCAGAGAGGTTAGATAACGCTCTTTCACATCTTAAAAGACTAGACTGCTGCTACATTACTAACATATTCTTATGTAATAATCTGGCCCTGATGATACTTTATCCAGTCCCAGTAATGTACGACTCATTTATGGTTCGGTCAGTTATGAGGGATTTGGTTTTTTCACAGATTATCTTCTAATTTGTTGAGTTTTTTGTTACACTGTCCAGAAGCAGAATATAGAACAGAACAGAATAGAATAGACTAGAATAGACTAGACTAGACTAGAATAGAATAGAATAGAATAGAATAGAATCATGCACAAAAACATATTGTGTCTCTGTCTTTCAGGAGGGTTTTGCATTGTATAGATTGTTTCTATTAAACACTGCATGATTAATACAAAAGTAAAACCAAATTTTAAAACGTCACTCTAAACTGAGACAAACTCATCTGAACTCATCCATTTACTTTTCAGATAAGGCTGTTTCATAAAGTGAAAAAATTAAAGAATTAAAGAAGTAAGAATTAAAGTTGTCAAACCATCTGAGATGGTGAAATACCACAGGAAGATCATCATTGCCCTTGACATAGCTGATGTTAGCAGTGGTGTGAAGTCTGCAGGTACTTGCAGAATGCAGAGTCCTATAGGTGAGCTGGCCAGAAAACAGCAATGTCCCCCAGTGAAACTATTTGCAGTTTTGGAGTATGAGAATGAAACTTTTTAGAAACTCTTTCCTAAATAAGCTAGCTTTTAAAAGACTAAGACCAGGATTCCTCCAGTGGGTGAGGAAGCATGGGAGCCTCTTCACTTTGAACTAGAGTGTCTATTCTCAACCCAAGAAACTTCCTTGATAATATTTTCCTTGCAAATTATGTGTACCACAATTTGTTTCATGTTCAGTGACAGAGCTCTGCAATGGAAAATTTAATTCACAGAATCCTGGAATAATAAAATCAGAAAGAACCTCCTTAAGTCATCTGGGTCCAACCCTCACCCTGCTCAAAGTAGAGTCAGGGAGGACGAGGTTACTTTTTTAACCAGCTAGTTCATGGATGCGTGCATGTATAAATCTTCCTTTATACCAATTTTAGAAATACTTATATACTACCGTGCATTTTTTCAATAAGTGTTTCTGAAACTTGAGATTTTTAAAATAATTTTAGGTTCTCTCACTGAACAGCCACTATACCCAACTCTTGCTGAGCCGGGTTCCTTCCTTTAATTGCAAGACCACTTTGTTTAGTGATAATGAGTTGTAGGGGCATAAATATCTCACCTAAGTAATAAAATAATGCTGTAACCAAGGAGTAGCATTGACTGTTCTTAGACTGAACCCTGTTCCTGCATGGGGGGGAACCCCAGTTCTGCTACCCTGCATTAATTGCTGCTGTTTGTTGCACATGGGATGTTCTACTAGATGGAGCAGTGGTCTAATCTGATGTGGCAGCTCCCTCATTTTTATCTTGTAAGTGCTTTACTTACATGAATTAATTCTGAAAACACTCTTGTGACGTTAGTCATTGTTATGATTCCCATTTTAGGGACCCTGTGTCTTATCCTTAATTATACTAATTCTTCCTTATGCTGGTGAGGTTCCGGATCTGTGAAAGGGTCTCCCAACTCAGGGAGATGGATTGCAGAAATGTCAATGGCAAAATGAGAGTTCATTGCCCTCTAGCAATTCTCTGTTTCTCTGAGGTTGGAGAGAAATATTGGAAGACAAGTATAAAAGTGTCTCTGTTGAATTGTACTAAGGACTACACAGGAGCTGCATAGCTCAGACCTGTGAGAGGTGGTGTATTAGCCAAAAATAAATTACTGCGATTGTTGACACTTCTTTCGGTGTGGCCACAGTCTCATCAAAAGAAAGGGAAAGCCACCTCTGCTGGCCCTTCTTTTTCTTTTATCAGGATACAGAATCAGAGAATTGACATCCTACCTCCCCCCCAAAAAAAACCCCCAAAACCAAAACAATAACCCCAGAAGAAGAGGCAGTGAGCTTGAGGGAGGGAGAAAGAGACTGAGGTTTCCCCAGGAATGAATAGCAAGCCATTTTAAAACTAGTCATTATGTGCTGTAACCAGAAGGACCTTCTGTCTTTCTGTAAGATAAAACTACCAGTGAGATGTATTGCAAGATAATTAGGAGCAAACAGGCAGGAAAAATGAGTGATGTGCTACTCTTCATTTCCTGAGCCGGTCTTGTTCCAGTCACTGTGCAAGCTGCAGCTCTGTCTGTGGAGAGAGAGTGGAGGTGGAAATCAACCCTATCAGTGTCTTCTTCCCTCATGGCTTCACCCAGCTGAAGGACGTGATGGGCGATTGTATCTGCTGCAGAAAAGAGCCAGAAATCTACACCCTCCTCTGAGTTTGTGGCTTCCCACTCTATTTGTATCCAAGTCTAAGAGACGGTGTGTGCAGATAGAGACCCTTTTGCAGCTGTCCCTGGACAAAACTAGTGGTTGGACAGAGAAAACAAAAGCCCTCAGTGGGGTTATTTTGGTGGCAATCTCATGTTTTTGGCATGGCTGTGGCTGTACAGCTCCCCAGACTGCAGGCAATGTTGTTGTTCTTACAAAGGTTTTGTCTAGAATGAGGAATATGAGAATAATTACAATTTTTCCTCACCGTTGAGCCTATGGAAAAGCCTCCTGAAACAAGACATCTTTAGATAAGAAAGGCTGGAAGCAGAGGCACAATACCTGTCACCTCCAAATGCAGGAAATAAGATTTATGAATATGTGACAGCACCAAAGTTAGCAAGAGGGATATGTAGCATGTTTCCCGTCAGCATTTAGAACAGAAGTGGGGCAGACGTCCGCTTTAAAGTTCTTCAAATCAGAATTATAATTGTCTACCCATGAAGGTATGAGAGAAAATTAAACCTCCTGACATCCTGAGATGCTTATGCTTCTTTCAAAAATCATAGAGTAAAATATAATAGAACAGAGCAGAATAGGCTGAATATAACACACAATGCAGTTTAAATAATTTTAATTTAGAGCAGAGATGCAATTGGTATCGTGATAGAGTATGGATCATGATAGAGGGTAGAGAGTTAAATGTCTGCAGTGTTTAAAAGTCTTCGGGGGCCTTCATGATAAACTTCCTTATAAATGTACAGAAAACATGTTACCTGCAAAAATCACATCCTCATTTATCTGCTTTTTAACCAGTGATCAGATTTCCTTAATTTTTTGTAAAAACACACTTTCAAAATGTTACTTTTTAACCCAGTGCAGCTGAGGAGGAAGAAAGGCAGGAGTCCTACTCGTCTCATGTCTTCTCAACCAGATGTTTTATGGAGTTCCCCTAGGTTGCACTGTTGCTTTTCCAGTGAAGGCAAGCGGATTGCACTGGTGCCCAGGAGGGCATGGCTCCCTTTTCAGCAGATCTTACTGTGGTGGTAGTGCACTATAACAAAAGAACAAACATGTCTCTCACAAACCAGTTTGCAGTATTTTTCCTTTTTTTTTTTTTTTTTTTTTTTAAGAGAGGCTCTCCCACAATATAGGCCATTATATTTGGATTGTCTAAGAGAGTAAAAATATGGAGACCATTTGATGTTTCCCTTTACATTTCCCTATTGTCAACAAATCTCTGAAAGGAATTGCCTTGGGAACTGGGAACTGCACATTGTAGGTAAAAGGTGCTTTAGGAACCAGTCCTGGACATTCGATATAGTTTGGGGCAGGAGGAGGGGGGGGCAAGTGAGGGGTGGAGAGGGCTGATTGTGGCAATGAGTGCAATAAGGAATAAGCTTGTTTGTTTTGCCCCAGAAAATCAAAAGGCATATATGACAGAAAAGAACTCAGTGCAAGGCATGATACCTTTCTCCCTTTAGCGTGCAAAGGTACCAGCTGAGCACAGTGGTGCAAGTTAGGAATGATGCTTTCCTGAAAGATAAGCAAGGAGCCAATTTCTGTAATAAGTGGACTTCCCAGTCTCTTTCTCTAATTTCTTATGTACTGAATAATAACCGTGTATTCACCCTCTCCAACATGCTGTGCTGGTTTACATCTCTGAACAAAAAGCACAAACTCACAGCTGTTTATGAAGACAAGCCAATAAATCTAGAGGAATATATTTATACAACTCATCCTGAGATTACATAGTTAAATTCCATTTTTTCAAGCAGACAGAGCTCCTTCTTTCCAAAGGAACCAAATTCCTCTCTGTGCCACCCAGATCTGTTGATTTTCCATTAGTGTCAGCTCTTGTCAGCTGTACTGAGTGCTACAAGTTGCATTGCAGAATACTTTATATACATTAAAGGAGTAAGTATTCTGCCATTCCCATGTCCTGCTTTTGGCTTGGCGTTAAGTGATGCATGTAGAAGTCAGAAAGTGAGGAGCAGTTCTGGTGGCTTTTCCTTTCGTACGTCCTGCCATTTGCGGATGGCAAATCCAGGTGCAGTTCTCATAAAGATCTCTTCCAATTCTTTAGCAACGTTTTCTTCCTGTGGAAAGGGTGTCATACACAAGTCTGAAAACTTGTTGCAGCAGTGATTGTCTTTTCCATAGCAAACAGCAAACAGCAAAATTTGTTCAACTGATCAGACAGACTGAGCTTTCAATTATCACTTCTTTGGCTAAATCTCCCTGATACACACAATAATTTATAAGAAGGAAGAGCAAGCAAGAGGGCACCATGCAAAGTGAGAGATCATCATCATCTGAGTTAAAATCTGTTGAAAAATCTCAGGAGGGGAAGCTGATGTACATTTTCTGGAGCTCCTTATGGCCTTTTGCATTTATTTAGACTCCAAGTCAGCTCTTGGATGATATTCAGGTAGAAAGCAGGAGGTCCTTGACTTCTGTAGCTTCCAGTAGAAGGGGACCAGCTGAGAGCAGGACTTAACAGTACCGTTTTCTACATTAAGCGCTGTAGGAGATCTGGGGATCTCCGTATCAAGAACACATGCTAATAAAATATGTGCCACATAGTAAAAACTCACCTGGGTGAAATGCTGCTCCTTCTGATATCAATGGAAATTTCCTTTTGACCAGGGGTTGCTATGGCAGCAAGCAGTGGAAATGAGAACAAGGACATTTTGATATGTCTACACTGTGGATTGCAAATTATGATACCCGAGTTAGTTTTAAACAGTCTTGCAAGGAGTGGTCTAGTTAAGGCAGCCTGAAACACCACGTGGCCTAATTTACCATGCTAAGCAGTTTGCTTTCCTCTGTGCTCAGGGTCTGTTCATGCCTGGGATAGAGCAGAGGGGAAGAGGTATTTGAGGGAATGCCTCTTTTAGGGCAATGGGATGAGGAACAGACTGTAACAAGGAGTAGCATAGGGAGGGAGAAATAACATGAGAGAAAGTAAGCTACGAAACAGGAGGAACAGCAGTCCACGGAGTCAACTGAATGGAAGCAAATCCAACAGCAACAGAAACAGAAGATGGACGGGTTTGGGGAGCCAGGGTCCAAACGGTCTCTTCCCATGGCAGTGTGCTTTGCTCCCCTCCTTGAAAGTCAGCTTGGGGCTCCTATCTCTCAGCAATTTCCTCGTCAGGAACACACTGTCAAATCACTGAATGAAGTATCCTCACAGTCTTCCAGTGGCTGATCCCCTCATAAGCGCCGTTTTACTCGAGCTGCTGCTGGCGCTGCTGGCTGAAGTGGTGGAGTCCTGTATTACAGCTCCACAGGTGCTAACCCACCTCAGCCTCGGCAGCAACGTGGAACAGCTTTTAAGTTGACTTCTAAAGAAAACCCTGAGAAATTACACTGAAAATGCATCACTGTAATGTCAATGTTACTAAGTCAAACACTTAAAAGTTAGGAAATGCCACTGCTAATGTTGTCTGTGCAACCTTAGGGAGGGCCCCATGTACCCTTACCGTACCTTGTAATTACTTGACTGCACACTGTTTCTTCACTGAATCCCTGCATAAGGTGATCAGGTCCTCTGCATATTTTATTAGAAATGTAGCCCAGAGCTGTTTTGCACTCTGCTGGATTATTACTTTGGTACTGACCCAGGGAAGAGACTTCTCTGTGTCACTGTGCTCTACAGATCTCATCTGAAAAGGAGTTGAGGCCTTTGATGGTACTATATTTCTCTGAAATCTCCTTTTCTCTTCTTTGGGGCATCTTACCTTCCACAGTATTTCAAATGCGAGCAATTCATATTTTGGAGATGTTGAGGAGAGAACTCATAAATAACCTCATTAAGTCCAAAGTCCCATTTGACTCTGCAATGCATCCCTCTCCTATTGACTGTTAAGTTCTTCTGTAAACTGTGGTGAGTCAATAGGCCCCAGTGGGGCTGGTAGGCAGATGGGACACAGCCATCCAGACAGTAACATTTTAAAAGGTGGAAAAGAGCAGGAACCCACCTTTTACCATAGCAGAAGTTGATCGACGAAATGAATAATATTGACATCTCTCATCAGCTCTCCATTAAAAGCAAAACACATAAAAACTGGTGCCAGATTTGCCTGGAGACGTATGTCAAAAAGATGATGAAATTAATACAGAGAAGTTGATAGAACTTCTCTCTTTTCTTTCTTCCTTCCTTAAGCATTTGTACCCAAAATAGAGAGTGAGGGGAGAATCCCAGCACTCCCTCTAGAAGACCAGCAGTCAGCTGCATTGTGAGTCCCTTCCCTACTTTCTTCCCATGCTTTTGAGTGGCACTTACGGGTTAGTCATGCCCATTTAAAAGTTTATATACAGCAGATGTTCACAGAGCTGATCAGGAATTATGGATTTGCTGTTGTAGCTGCAGCCCCCTATGACATACAAAATGTATTTAAAACACAGAGAATGTACCTGCCTTGCACAATAAATTCAAACACCTCCCTTGGTGCTGTTTGCTCAGGAGGGGACATCTGAGTCCCTGATGAGGGGACATTCAGTGTCCTGAAACCCAAAGCAGGTCCTTTGCATCTGACAAGGGAAAGTTCTGGCAGGGCAGGGCAGGGGGGTGACGTCTGGGGGCTAAACATGCTGACAGCTCCCTCTCAGAGCAGGGTGTTATCTGCTGCCCTTCTTCTCAGGGGGAGAGGCCGACTGCCCCACACCTTTTTAGAAGCAGACTTTGCACAAGTGTCATAAATCTCTGCCTTGCCTGCTACACAGCACTGCCACTGCACTGGGTATCACCAGGAACCATCCATTTGAACTGTACTTCATTTTGCAACCCAGGGTAGAAGAAACAGATTACTTTTTTGGGGGGATAATTTCTCCACCTCCTTGGTGCCCGAGACTTGTCTTACCCCACTACCCGGCACTGCCTTTTCACATCTCCGTCTGTACCCTGCCAGTGCTCGATTTGTCTGTGTTTGTGCAGACATGCATGGCAAGGATGTGCTCCCGGAGCTTGTGTAGTTCCAGAATCATGACATTCCAGTGATCCATCAGGAAAATTCAACTGAAGGGCAGCATGGTCTTGCTTTAAGCAAGCCAAGGTAGCAGGCACACCTGCACTCCCTTCCCCACCCCACAGGACAGGTAGTCTTTGAAGACTGTGGGACTGTGCAGGTGTTTATTTCGGCAAAAGCTGCAGTGATGTGTAAAAAAAAAGAGGGAAGGGATCTCCCAGATTTTTGGAGATGGCCTCTGTATAATGTCATTTGAATCTTACTTTTTGTTTGGTGGTAAGTTTTAATAGTTATCCTTTGAGGATTTTCCCTGCGAGCTTATCTGAATACACCAACAGTCTTTTTTGTAATATTCGCATTTCCCCTTTGGTTCAGCCGAGCCCACTGACAGATCATTCAAATTCAATTGTTTTATGTCTAAGTCGAACAGCTAATTAAAGTAGGGATGATTAACCTGACTGGCAGTGTCGCTCTCTCTCCCTCGCTCTCTCGCTCCCTCCCTCCCTCCCTCCTGTTCCAATCAGTCTTTTTCTCACACTCTCCCTCTCCCTCTCCNCCCTCTCCCTCTCTCTCTCCCCCCCACTCTCTCCCTCTCCCTCTCTCTCTCTCTCTGTCTTTTGCTCTACTGTGTGTGTGTGTGTGTGTGTGTTTTTTTTCCTCTCTCCTAAACGTGGTCTGCTTGCTGATGGCAGAATGGCACTCGGAGATTTGTGCATTGTGTCTGGTTTCCTACGGGCAGGCTGACCCAGTGCCTCTAGGGACTTATCAATAGACCACTCAGAAGAGACAGAGACAGGAGAAAGGAGGAGGGGGGG